>LPNX010120951.1:82281-311353 GCA_001517045.1 Pseudotsuga menziesii
TTTTATTTTAGTATATTTTAGTTAACAGTTGTTAAATAGCATTAGTGCAATTTCAGGATAGTTTAACCAGTCCTTTTATATTCGGAAAAATTAAATATAAAATTTCAAACAATCGAAGACTTTCCTTAAGAAAGCAAGTATAGAATAACATAGGCAGTTTAAATTAATCTTTAGGGTTTAGTTAGACAGAAAAATAGCATTAGGATAGATTTTACTGAATTTTAATTTCTCCTTAAGAGAAAAATCAGCTGGTAGCAGGACCATAACCTGCGATATTTTGCTACTCCAAACACACCGGACGCTACTTTAAGCTGATTGTGTGGGCATAATCTCCTTGTTAGCCTAGGTCAGAAAATCAGGCCAACAGGTTTCTATTCTTATCCTAGGCGCACCATAGGGATGGGTTGGTTTAATTTTCATAACCCTATTTTCTCTTGATCTATAAAGAGAGATAGGCTACTCTATAGAAAGGACAATGACATGGGGATAATATTTGAGCTAAGTTTTGCTTTGTAAATCTATCTTTTGACAGATGTGTGATTGAGTTTTGCAATCGTTCTTTCTGTCATAATTTATAAAATGCATATTTTATGCAAATTTTGTACTAATAGTTCGTTGTTATGAGTTTTCCATTTAATGCAGTGTCTGCACTTGTGATTTTTACAGTCAAAATATATGAGTCTCGACAAACTATTTTTGAGAGTAATTTAGACAATTTTTAAATAGAATATTGTTCATAAGAAGTGCACATCGTGTATCATGAATTAAATTTCAACCTTTATATCCACAAATAATTTTCCCTCGTATTGCATCATTGGAAAGCACTCCCAGTTATGTAATGATGCCATTTAAATACTTCTAGATTTCATATTATATTGCATCATGAATGGCCCATTGTCAGGTTGTTTTGCAAAGATGGAATAGACCTTTATTGCTCTTGGAGTGGGATTAGTTGTAACCTCATTTTTACCCACTTGTAGGCATTTAACGAGCTTTTCCAGTCTAGAAGCATCGTTGTTTCCTCTAGTACACTATCTGCTTTTGAAAGCACCAGCATGCTTGTATACATCTTTGCAACCTTGCGATTAGTTTTTCAAAGAAAACGGTATACCTATCACAAGAAAGGCCTGTTTATGGATATCTTACTTGGATCTCAACAAAGGAAGATATAAAGGAGTTGGTTGAAAAGATCTCTGGCAAGAATGTCTCATAACTTACCATGAAAATTATTGGCATTAAACGTTGCCAAGATGGGATGTTGCAATGTTGATGTGTTAATCTTACCAAATTTATGTCGTAAGTACATTGAGCAGTGGGTTTTAAAAGTTGTCTCAGTTCATTGGATTTCCAACTGTTTATCCTGGGTTGAAGATATATATATATAGATAGATAGATAGATAGATAGATAAATAGATAGATATAACAATTCATTTAATGATTGGTCTCTTAGCAATTTCACAACATAATTCCAACATATGCACTAGAAGAATGGTTGCATGAGCAGGTGCATGTGTTAACTAGGTTTGTTTGTGTGGGAGATAAAGATTTAGCATGTCATAGAAATGGATTAAGAGAATAAGAGAATAATATTTTGGAAAGTGCTTGAGTAGGTTTGTTAGGTGGAAGGAATCCACAATAGTTAATGCTTGAAATGTATGAGTTCATCCCTACAATAAATAACCACAATCCATCCTAAAGAGAGTTTGAAATTGCTCTACCAAACCACATTGGGCACTCACCCCATTGGTTTAAAAGAAAGTATTTTACAAAGTATAGGTTGGGAATGGTACAATACAGTTGGAATCCCAAGGGCTCATCCAACTACAACGCTCCATAGTAGATAATAATATTAAAGATATCACATAAATGGAAGTGTGCATGTGTAAAAGGAAGGGAACACTATGAATTTCACACTTTTTTTATTTTCTTTTTTTCAATCCAAAGTTATATGGTTTGTTTGGCACTTTGATGCACATGCCTCATAGCCCATGTTTGAGAAACATGAAAATCTATTGCATTTTTCCATAATTTTGTCTTCATAAATTAGGATGAAAGTTGTGACATGTAATTTGCTATTTTCTATTGTCATTAGAGTAAATTTCGGGTCTAAAATGAGCCTCATAAGAAAAGAGCCATTGATGAGTTGTAGTTCAAGAAGCAATAGAATTTCAAAAAAATGAGTCAACGATAACGTTTGTTGGTCTAATGTGATAATTCAAGGAACGTGTGCCAGTATAATGTGATAATTCCACTGTAAATAAATTGTTCCTAAACGATAGCAAGGGTACCCAATGCACAATATCCATTCCAAACAAACTCCAACAGGTTGGACTCTACCATAAGTTCTATTTTGGATTGTTGTAAATACAAGTCAGGCTACTCAGAGGACACTCCCAGCTACAGCAACCCTTGGTTTCCTTCGAAAACTGTGATCTGGACTATATTTTTCCTCAAATCAACATAGGTCAGAACCTATCAAATCATAATCAATGAAGTTTTTCTTTGAAATATCGCCCTTTAATTCGAATGTTGTGGGAGAGGTCAAAATGTTGTACCATCATGTATTTTACTTGCCTCCAAAACATGAATGCTAATAGGTGTAACTGAAGGGTTATCACTATTTTTACCACCATTTCTCTTGAGAATACTGACAAGAGATGGGAAAAAATATTACCTTATATCTACTACAAATATTTCATAAATTCCTCTGGATCATAGTAAGAGAATTCTATTACTCTTCTTCAGAGGACGATATGCAATCAACAGCAAGAATTCCCTTATATCAATTCTTTTGAATCTATGATCGATGGATTGAAATCCCTTTTTCACAAAAGGTACTTAGGCTGCACAGATCTGGGAGCACACCTCCTTTAAAATTCCATCATAAGGACTGTAACATTGCTTCCTTACAGACTTATAAACACACCCCCTTTTGATATCTATTATTTGTGAACCTCCTCACTAATGGATGTGTCTGTGAAAATATGCTTTGTATTCTGGTACTCCAAGCATAAATTTGCATGTCCTTTGGCCCTTAGTCACCTCCTTTCAATTTTGTTTGAAAGCCATAAATGAAAAACTATAGTGCAAAGATTAGAGAATGTGTACCCTTATGATGGTTTTGTAATTATTTGGATTTGACTGACCAAGCTTGAGTAAAATATAAAAAACAAAATTATTAAACAAATCAATAGTGTGAGAGTTGAGGGAGTGAATACCATGTTTGAGGAAGTTGGTTTAGATGTTGTTCATCTCTATTCTGGTGATGGTCTCATGCAAAGAAGTAAGGTATTTTGCTTAATAAATAAGTATTAAGAGTATGCCATTGTTCAAACTGTTAGAAATATTGATTTACCTCAATCGTATGTTTCTTTCTAATAGAAACATTGCTTTCTGTCTTCTGTTACTCACAGAGGTTTAAAGGCTTTGACTGGCTGCTTTGCATTTTTGTAATACTAAATCACAACGAAATTTCTAGCAATTATTAAAGTACCCATGAATCATTTGATTAAATTTCCCATAAAAGTGTGGCATCATCCACAGTATGTAGTCTCATAAATATTAATGTGTTAAATCAATTTTATATATCTGTAGATTGTTATCGTTAGCTAAACAATTGGGTAGCTTTGATCTTGTAATTTTAATATTGAATATGCACTATAATATATTATGATTGGTATAATTTCTAATGAATTGCAATTGAAAAATAAAAACTATGGTATGCAGGAGATTACCCACTCATGATTTTTGGTATTTTCAATACTTCAGTCTTCAATATTATCGAATTATGTTCTGAGTTTGATATCTGCTATTTGTGAACCTCCTCAGTAATGGTTGTGTGTGTGAAAATATGGTTTGTAGTCTGGTACACCAAGCAGAAATTTGCATGTCCTTTGGCCTTTAGTCACCTCCTTTCAATTTTGTTTGAAATCCATACATGAAGAACTGTAGTGCAGATCTTGGAGAATGTGTGCCCTTATGCTGGTTTTGTAATTATTTGGATTTGAGTGACCAAGCTTGGGTAAACTAGAACAAACAACATTATTAAACAAATCAACAATGTGAGATTTGAGGGAGTGAATACCATGTTTGAGGAAGTTGGCTTGGAATTCTTCCTCATCACGTGTGAGTGCTCATGACCATGACTGCTCACTTAATGTCATTGGATGATAAAAGATGGTAAGAGATGAGTGGAGGTGATACGGATAGGGTCCTATGTAGGGAAATCATAAAGGAAGATCATATGAGAGAACATGCATTGCAGGTCTAAGTCTGGGTGGAGAGAAGTATTCCTAAAGAAAGGGTGCACCAAAAGGTTTTGGGAGAGCAACAAAGTGTTGTACAGAGCTTGTGTCTTCGCAAGGAAAGGAATGCATGATTTCTATGAAAGAGGATGCAAAGATAGGATCTCTGAAGGTGGGGAAATAGGGGGGCATGTGTCAAAATAAGCTGAGATGCTTGTGATGGAGTTTTTACTCATGGTTGAACAAATGCTTCATTGAGTAGAATCCAGGTGTGGGGGTGTGGGTGGCCTAGTAGATGGAATGGGGGTAAGAGTCAAGATCAATATCCCAAATAGATGTGGAGAGAAGGTCATATTTGGACGAGGTTATCTTGAGGGATGAGAAATGGGGGAGAGGAGGAATGAACTAACGAAGGTGGGTGGTGTATGAGTTGGCATACTTTATATCAAAAGAAATGTTCTTGTGTTATAGAATGTACCCATAACTTCTTTGTATAGGATTTTGTTTGTAAATTCCTTCAAGTTTTACTATGATTGTAATGAAAATATTAGTAATATTTGTGAGATATTTTGAAGATCAAGATATCTATTTAAGTGGAGAAATTAATATTTGAATTATAATGCACATTTAGCAAAACATGAGTCCATGAGGTAAAATTTCCATCTGGTAAAATGTTCCCTATCACCTAGTATTATGTTATACCATAAGGTGAATTGATGTGGCTTCTACACCTTTTCTGGGTGGTTTTCAAGCACTGGGTAGTGGACTTGAAGTATTTTATGTTGGAAAGAAGAATCTTGGATGTTCTGTTCCTACGGAATTAAATAAAGACCACAATGAAATTCTGGAAACGGCTCAGGTATGTTTTGAAAAACTTGTCGTTTTGAAATTGAAAAGACAGTCTGATTGCATTAAATAAATTATACTTTGTTGTTTTTTATTAGATGAGAAAATTTCGATTTAATGATTGAATTTGACTACATATTCAGTGATTAATTGAATGACACACTTCTTGGAAGTTATGTCTCTTTTTTTTTGGATATTGCCAAGATTTCTGTCAAATATCAAACCCTCTGTCCTTTCTGTTTTGCATTAGATTTTTTCTTCCCTCATTTCTGACTGCATCACCAAGATTCAACATACATTATTAGTTTTGATTTCAAGGTAGACATAATACTTTGTGTGGGTTGAGTATGAGGAGATTGTAACATAAAACTATGTATTTTAATTTTTGATGGTGGAACTTAACAAAATATCGAAATATTTATTTTCTTTGGATATTCGTCTTGATATCGTCAAATATAGTATTTTAATTTTTTATGGTGGAACTTAATAAAATATCTAAATATTTATTTTCTTTGGATATTCGTCTTGATATCATCAAATATATATGATGCTAGAACTGAGAAATCTTTAAAAGATAAAGCTTCTGAGTGCATCCTAAAATTTGCAGACATCATTATTTTTAATGTCAGGGTAGATTCAACATCATCTGTAGGTTGAGAGTGAAGAGATTTTAAAGTAGAACCAAAATTTTTGGCATCGTAACTTAATAACATGGACAGATATTTATATTATCTGGATATTCCTCTTTATATCACTGACTGCATGATGCTAGAACATATAAATATTCAAGAGATAAATATTCTTGTGGCTACTCATTATTTTTTCATTTGTCAATTCTGAATGTTGGTGCTTATTGCTTTTAACTTTTCACTTTTAAGTGATTGATTGAATGGTTAAATCTAAAACAAAATTTTAACTCAGTGGGAGATTGTAAGGGTACAATAGCTACGATTTTCACTGCTTAATTTTGCATATAAGTTGTCCTAAAATGGTGTGTTGGTTTAGAAATCATTTTGTCTAGTTAGGAGTTATATAACTCTACGGAGGTTTTCATTTGCAGTAATGCATGGTGTTTTTATTTATTGTTCATATTTCTAATTGATTATACGGGTGCATTCTTATTAAGATTTGTTGGATGTGGGCTCTTGGATGATGCATGGACTCTCATAGATATGGATTCTTTTGGCATGTTATATATGATTGGGTACTAAATGTGTTTAAATTTAAACTGTGTTTGGATTATGGTTTTTTTGCATAAACGAGGATTGAAAACATGAAACCCTAATAAGAAAACATGAGGCTCAAAACCTGACTGATAGAGACTTTATATAATGGCAAGATGTATAAGACTATAAGTTTATTGT
Source organism: Pseudotsuga menziesii (assembly GCA_001517045.1). NCBI lineage: Eukaryota > Viridiplantae > Streptophyta > Pinopsida > Pinales > Pinaceae > Pseudotsuga > Pseudotsuga menziesii. Next base: position 88,736 of record LPNX010120951.1, read on the forward strand.
CCAATATATAAACCTATTTTCCATTCTATCTTTGTTAGAATAATCATAATTTGATACTTATTATGAGCTAAGCATGTTATAAGCATTGTGCTCATTGACAAATCTTGTCTTTCATATATGTTTTTGTGGGGTTTCCATGAGTGTTTTGTTATGATGATATAATGAAGTACATATTGATGATGTCACTAGTATATGACTAGAATGTGAAAATTCTCATGGGTAAAATACTGTATGTTAACTTCATTGACTGCTTAGGCATGCTTACTTATGAAGAAATTCCTATGGATTCCCATGTAGAATACTCTATAGCTAGATCCTAATCCCATTCAAAAAACAAATTTCCTATAGTTGATAAGGAGTGTCAATGAATATCTTGAAAACCAATAATGGTGGAGTCTCCTTAGACTAGAGGTGTTGGTCAATGTGTTGTGTTTATTTTCCTTACTATATTATTTTACATGAGTGTATAGTTCATATTTGAGAATGAAAAGGTAGCAATTATGTCTAGTATTTTAAGTATCTGTGTTCATGATCATCGTGTTAGTGAATTCTTAGGCATAATCACTTATGTAGGGATCTGTGTGTATTCTGATGTAAAACACCTCGTAGCCATATCTTAATCCCTTCACAAAATTGATGGATTATATTTGATAAGGAGTGGAGATCTTGAAAACCTGGGCTCTCCTTAGACTGAAGTGGTCAGTCGATGTGCCATGATTCTCTTCTATACATATATTGTCAACCATTGGGTGCTTTCTTTACTTGATTACATAACTCATATTTGAGGGTGAAAAAGTAGCAAGTTTGTTTAGCATCTACGGTGTGAGGAAGTGATCTTATTTCATGAGGTGGTGCATTTTCAACGATAATTAAAACTATTGGAACTGCAAATAAGTGGGTGACTTTGTGCTCAGCAATGGCATCAAATATGTCTTTTGCATTTACACTTCTGCAAAAAATACTAGTACCACCTTGTGCAGCCATGCCCCATGGAAATCCCCAACCGTTACAATGAAACATGGGTCTTGTCCACAAGTAAACATGCTTAGAATTCATTTCCCAGTCTAAACTAATACCAATTATATTGAGACAAACACCTCTATGACTATACACAACACCTTTAGGACTGGACGTGGTTCCTGATGTGTATTTTAATGAGATAACTTCCCATTCATATTCATGCCAACGGGTCTAAAAATTTGGATCTCCACTTATCAAAAGCTTTTCATAATCAAGAAGATATTTATGATCTTCATTCAAAGAATATTTTGTAGATTTGTCCAATTTATGGATCACAATAATTAATGGTAATTCCTATGTCACCTGAGAAAGGTTCCTGACTATTTCCATTGTAACTTCCAAGAATTGGTAATCCATAAACACCACCTTGGCTTCTGAATGCTTCAAAATCAAAGACATTGTGTGTGCATCATGTCTAATATTTAGAGTGTTGAGCACTTCCCCTGCCATTGGTACTCCAAAGTACATTTCATATGTGGTTGGTACATTCAAGGCCACTACAACAACCTGTCATATGTATGAGTTGTAAAAACTTTAAATTCTCTAACAATTGATACAATTTCAGTTAAATGAAATTTTGATGATTTTAAGGTATATAGGAAAAAGCATTCACTAAGAAACATATTGTAAATAGAAAGGTTACAGGATCGATTTCTGAAAATTTATATTTTCCAAACTTTAGGAATAACCAAACTTGACTCCTATGATCACTGTGATAGTTGCTCCTATGATCACTATTCCCTCGGCAATACTTTTTTTGTTTTCCTTTTCAGAAAGGCTAAATTATACAATGTATTCTAACAATTTTTACTTGGGGAACAAGGTCTACCACCAGTTTCCTTGGACATTTGCAACATTGGCAGAGAAAAGGAAGGTCTTGGGCCGACTAGTATTCATGCATAAAGGATTGCATTGGTTGTGAAGTGGATTTTTATGGCCCTCACATGTTTATGGATTTAAGGGTAATTTGGGATTTGTGATGTTGTTGTAGGGTTAGTTTTCTTCAAAATGAATGGTTTAACATATTGAAAAAGAATTTGGAAAACTAAAGAACTTAATTAGGAATTTTAGGGAATAATAAGACCATTCTTGTCCATTTTTTGTTAATATCCATACTGGAATATAAGACCATTCTTGTCCATTTTTTTGTTAATAGTTAGACTAGTTAATATTTAGACTGGAATAAGACTCACTAATGGAGTTTTGGTTCAGCAGTGGAGGTGGAAACTTGCAAGGACACCCACTGAGGTACAATTCCTTGAAAGCATATGAATAAGTGATTGTGGCTAGGTGCTCGTTCTAGAATATTTTGATGGTTCACCCATTGAGTTATTTGAATAGGTCATTTGTAATACTAATTATATTCTTTGAGATTAAAGGAAGCACTTTAAAAATTAAGTAGAAATTATGAACTTATTCACTATGTTTTAAAGCATGATTTGGAACTGTTTTGATTGTTGGTAGCATATTGAAGGACTCTTTGAAGACTTCCTTGATTAGTCAAACAACATCCTTGAGGATAACCTATGTGTTAATTAAGGGCAGTTGTTAGTTCTTCTCAAAAGCAGGAAAACTTGAAGGATTTTGTTTGGTGCACCTTTAAAATTCAAATTAGTCATAAACTTGGTAATGTGAATAAACCATAGTACTATGGCATGCCTTAGTTTATTGAACAACAATACAATAGTAGATGGAAGAGTTGATGCATTAATTGCAGTGAAGATATCATTTTGGACAGACTGGAGATAGAATTGAAGGTATTTGTTTTCGACTTTGGATTTACATGAGAAATATTATGAGGTGATCCTCATGGGGAGAGTCACTTATAATGGGATTTACAAAAAATATCTAATTTTAAATTTGAACAGAAAAAGGTCAATGGAAGGCTTGAGTATTACTAAAACACTACTCAAGGACATACTTGAATGACTAAATTTTACTTGCAAGAGAACCATGTTCTAAAGCCTAATACTATTAAACTTCTTGAGTCTTATTTTGGTCTAGGTGTTCCATGTACCCTTGCTAGTCAGTGGTGATCACTATATATGAATTTGAGGTTTTGTTTTAGGTAAAAATAGATTCTACATTGTACTTTTTTTTGGTAACATTGATTATTTGAGCTACATTACCTTCATGCAGCTTATTTTAAGATTTATGGTTTGATATTTATCTCTTACATTGTCTCTTTCTTGTATGTGAAAGGGAATGACGCTGGAATTTGAGAAAGCTAGGCCTAGGAGCTATCTCTTTACTTATATAGTTTCCTAACATTAAATGATAAATAACTAATTCAACAACACTTTTGCTAAGCAAGAATGGGCTCATTCAAGTACATGAAACCATGTTGGTGTTTAACACGAATATCTTGGCAAATTTTAATGGTTTGTTTATTGCTTTTGTGTGAAGCATTTTGTCCATTTTTGAAGTTTGTGTATTTTGGTTAAATATTGTGTTAGTCCTTTGAATGTTTCTAGTTCTCATTCGATGCTTGATTTAACCCTTTTTTGTAGTTTTAATAAAGGTCATTTTTAGGGTTTGAGAAAAGATTCTTTTATTACTTTTTAGTTGCATGAATTAATTGTCTTCAGTTTTTCTATTCTTTTACGTTGATTGTATATTTTCTTTGTAAATACGTATTGTTATTCAAAAACATAAACAATCTCTACATAGCTAAGTGAAGAGAAAAATGGTCTATGCTCTAGGTTCCTATGCATTGATCGTGGGATACCTCTTATCACAAGACCAACATTCATCTAATGTAATAATCAATTGGAAATTACAATGCATAATTGTATTAGCCTCCATGACCATAATTGAATAGTGGAGGTCAAGATTGAGCGTAATGTATGATTCTATCAGTTTATCATTTTTTCAAGATTTAGGTCCCCACATGTCCGATGGACCATTAAGGGACGAGATAACAAGTGGAGTCCCCACTTGCCCTGAATCTAGTTAGTGCAGTTGTGTTTCACTGACACCTTCCAATTGTGACTTGTGAGTCTACATGTTCTGTTGTTGATGATTTGATTCATGTTATTTAACTAATGTTTTGGTTCCTCTATTTTTACAATATTTTATAAATCAGTGAAAGATTCACCATTTTTTACAATTTTTTATAATGAAGTTAAATATTTGCCAAGATTGTATAATATCTTATAACTTAGTGAAATATTCACCAAGATTTTACAACATTATATAATAAAATGAAAGATCCTCCAATATTTTACAACATTATATAATAAAATTAAAGATTCGCCATTTTTTTTATATATACATATTATATTATTGATAAAATCTCCTTCAAACTTTCCTATATATCGGGGATATTCTCCCATTTTTTATACATATAAATATAGGGGGGTTCTTAAAATTATCCTTGACAATGTATCATGTGTATATAAAGAAACACCCAAAATCATAAATATTTTTATAGCCTCTTGTGTCTATTCTTATACACTCTGAACCTTACCTTATCTAAAACTTTGCCAATTCATTACTAAATGTTGCATATAACCCAATGGATAAAACCATTTCTTCAATGCAGGTATAAAATTAAACCAAAAAGTAATTACTTTACCTTTAGTACGGAGGTCATCTTGGGTCATACTCTCCCACCATATTAAGGTTGTTCCGCTCATGCAGAGAGTAGCAAGTTTGAAGTTTATGGAATCATCCACAATATTTTGAATTATGAAGTAAACCTCAATCTCCTAAATCCATATATCCAGCTTCTATGCATCTAATTCACCATTATACATAGGAAAATCCAATTTGACATCTAGTTTAAATAAGGGCTTTTTAGAAACATCTTTGTAATAAAAACTAAAATGATGAGAAGGTGAAGAAGAAGAAGAGCTTGAACTTGAATATGGAGATGGAGGATTAGTAGGGTCTCCTCCTTTTCCCTGATTCAATAAAGCATTATCGTCTTCTTTCTCCTTCTTCTTTTTCTTCTTTTCCAATATCTCTTGATAATCTACAACCAATTTTTCTACCACGTCCTCCATCTGATAGAAAGCCTTACGAAAATCCTTTTCATCTTCTTATTGGTAGTATCCATTTGCCATTTTTTTCTTCAATGTGCACATCCAATATCTAGATAGAAAGTATCAATTTGTCCTTCACCTCACTTAATCCTTGATCTCGTTAACATTCACAAACTCAAAATACAATGGTTAAGTTTCTCTAATAGCGAACCTGATCTGAATTTTAAAGGATATTTTTTTAACATTTAAATTGCATGTGAAGTTTGAATGCTTAACCTTATAAAAATACTTTTAAAAGAAAATTTTAAATACTTAATTGAAACACATAAGCACTAATATCCCTAGGAAAAGATAGGCAAAATTCAAACAGAATTTTGCTCGGGAATATGAAGAGTCTAGTCACAAGAGAGAGGAAGTTGTGACGAAGGAAGAAGAGATGTGAAAAAAGAAACCATGGGAGAAGAGTCTGTAATGGAAGGAACCATGAAAGAAGATGAATACATTGGTTGAAAAGGAAATCCCAATGATCGTGGGTAAGAAGTTAGTTAGAATAACACATGCTTCGGTAATAAAGCATATCAGTGTATTTATGGGGCGATAGTGCCTACTGTCATTATAACTGAATGTGCTAAAATAGGAATGATAGCATGTCAAATAATAGAATAGAGTCGGTTGATTATGACATGTGAGAGATTATAAAAGAGAGAACCCAAGCTATGTGTGGGTTGGTTTCTCTAGGTATCTATTGGACTTTGTCTTAGAATATTTGTAGATTTGTAGAGAAGATATTTGATCTATGTTGTGTGCGTATTGACAGTAGAGTGAAGGAGAGGAAACTTCAGATATCAAAGACTAGAGAGAATGAGAGGAGAGAAGTTTGTATAGATTGTATAGAAGATATAGAATAGAGTCTGCAGCTGAGTGCAGAGACAAAAGGTGTTATATAGTTCACATTCCAGATGAAGATCGGTTTTGTGATTTTTCTCATACGGGTTTCCACATTAAATTTTGTCTCAATGTGTATTTGATAAATATGTCTATGTTGAATGAATGTAAGATGTGAATAACTAGATTTGAATATATTTATTACCATTTATTTATGAATTATTTCTTAGATGCATGTGTCACACTATTTATATATAGAATATGTGCTAAAGCCTTATATCACTGTTGTATCTCTATTGACGGATAAGTAGAGTAATATCCTGAATCAACAGAAAAAGAATAGGAAACAGACCCCTGTATTTGATCAAGAAATCTAGGAAGGTTCCAAGGAAGAGGATGTATAAATAATATATCAATGCTATGAGCAATGATGCTAAAAAGAAGCACATGAAATAGATCTTGCTACTAAGAATTCTCACAAGTATACACAAGAAAAATAGAGAGAAGAAAAGAGACTGAATCACATGAATCAAGAGATGAATATTGGTGTGTATCCTTCCATTTAATAATGATAAATAATAGTGTACATAAATATTACATCCCTCATAGGAAAATCGAGTTGGATGGAGATAACTCATAAAGCTCAAAAAGACTGAATACCAAAATATAGCAAACCCCCATAGGTGGCTAAAGCACTTCCCAAATCTGTCAGACCTCACAAATTGGAAAAAGAATGAGTGATTTGTCAAGGATATGGATAAAACATGCTAATCATATAAAATGGAGAAAAAGTCATGAAGGATGGGTTGGCAACAAAAGCACCCAGTTTCCTAGTTTGACTAGCTTTACCTTATCCATAGAAAAGCAGGAAAAGCATAATAAAGCAGAATCTACTGTAAAGTGCTGTATACTAAATCTAGATGGTCAAAATGTGGTTAGGATCAACCCAGAATTAGAAATAAATAATTCCTAGGATATAGATGGCATGTATTGACTTTAAGGTGCAAGTGGATGCCAACTAATTAAGCTAGTGGGTGAATAATTAATCAAATAATGATTAATTATTTTATCATAAGTTATGATTGGGTTTAATATATTCCAAAACCCCCCTATAAGTCTGAATTTATGATGGTATTAAAAAAAATATGGATGCATATAGGGCCCAGCCACAAGGCTATGGTCACCCTTTGACAATTATCATGTCCAAAAAAGTGAGGAAAGAGGCAAAACCACATGGGGAAAATCATCCCTTAAGAAAGGACAAGGCACAAAATTTGAAATAATATGTCTTCAACATATCCTTATCTTCACTTTAATGAACTGAATGAACTACTTCTGGAAGAAGGACTTGCTGAAGAAATCATGCACTGGAGTGTAGAAACTACAAGAAGGAAGAGGAGAGACTCATTGTATCTCATCAACTGATTAAGTGGGAGAATTATCTGAATGCTTGTTGATTCTGTCAAAATATGATCTACAAACATAATATGAAATAGAAAATATATATGTGCGTACTCCTTCCCAAAGAGTACAAAAATTAAGACAGTTTATTTCACACCCAATTCCCTGAATAGCTGCAAAATTGTGATGTGAATCACATGTAAATATTCCAATCTGATGTAGCACCTTTCCAGTTATGATATGAGGATGATAAAACTATGATATATCAGAAATATTAACATATGGGACAGAAAGGAAAAAGGATTCAATGGCTCCATGAGGATATAGGGCTAGACTAGGAAAACTATGAGCAACTAGGAAAAACTGATAGGTGTAAAAATATGAATGATGGATGGGCATAAGATATGAACCATAAGTGTTTATAAAATATCCAAACATGTTTAATATCAATCCAAATATGACTAATTTCATGGATAACCAGCCACTGAAATACAGGAAAGACTTCAAACCATGTAAGATAAATATCACTGCATAAGAGACCACTAAGTAATCAACTAGTGAAATTGGGATTTGTATAGTCTTAGGATTATTCATAGGTATGGTAGATGGTATGGATGGTGGTATGATATGTGTATCAACCTGTATATATGCTTATAAATTATAATCCAAAGGATCACATATAATCATATCAGTAAACTCATGGGAATACATCAGCAATGAATCCTTTGTATGAAAGGAGGAAAGAATGAGATGTTCACAATATTCAAGGAGGTTCTGAATATTGATTCCAAGAAAAAAGGAGGAGATGCTAAATCACATTATATCAAGTAAGGTAAGTGGTATGACACAAATAAGGCTTTATTTGGCTCAGAAAACATCATGGAAATCACTGGGTTGCGCACCATCAATGAGAGAGGTATGCACAAAGTGTGAAGAGTCAGGCACATAGATCTCATAATATAAGATAGGATATTTAGAGAACAATAAATGGGTGATAGGATCATCATAAATATCAATAAAATATCCATATTTTACTTATTTTTCATCATTATTATCACAAGAAGAAAAATCACCTTCGAGAGACAGAAAAAAAAAATGGCTCTTCAATATTTGCTTCTTGATTGAAGGAGGAAGCATTCGAATTAAAGAGGGTAGCAGCAACATGAAATGTATGAGAAAATTATTCATCATGATAAACTTCATCATAGAATGTAGAGGCCAAGAAATATTGAGAGAGAGAACAATAGGATATGTTGGGTTCACTCCATGCCATCATCTTCTATTTCCTACAAACCAAAAGCTTTGTCCAAAATTTTCCAAATCTCAAATGGAAATTCAGCAGAATCTATGAGATGATGTATATTTGGAGACATTACCAAATATATAATTCCATAATATCTATTACAATTATTTATCCAATAAATCTTCTCTTCATAAGACTCAGGTTCGCTCAATGCACCAATGGAGACATCAAAGAGACATTGCCTCTTCAAGTATGTGCTCATCTTTGGCTTCCAATCAGCATAGTCGAAAGGAGATAGTAGAGGAACCTTTGAATCCATATAGAAGTTTTTGATATGATCTAGGAGATACTCTCTACATCCTGCAAAACAAAACTAGGATAAAATATTGTAAGCTAGACAAGCTCTTCTTCATAGAGGGATAGAAAACTGAATGCGCTCCTCAACTCTATAGAACTTGATCACCTTGCTACTCTGATACCATGTAGAATATTGAAAGGCTGTGCTGCATGTATCTCTAATACCATGTATAAATAATAGATCAATTCTATGAGAAATGATGCTAAGAAGAAGCACAGGAAAGAAATCTTGCTACTTTGAATTCTCACAAGTATACATAGGAAAAATAGAGAGAAGAAAAGAGACTGAATCACATGACTGAAGAGATGAATATTGGTGTGTATCCTTCCATTTAATAATGATGAATAATATTGTACATAAATAGTACATCCCTCATAGGAAAATCGAGTTGTATGGAGACAGCTCATAAACCTCAAAAAGGATAACTTACCAAAATATAGAAAACCCCCATAGGTGGCTAAGCACTTCCCAAATCTATCAAGGACCTCACGAATTAGAAAAATCATGAGTGATTTTTCAAGGAGATGGAAAAAACATGCTAATCCTAAAAAATGGAGGAAAAATCATGAAGGATGGGTTGGCAACAAAAGCACCAAGTTTCCTAGTTTGATTGGTTGTACCTTATCCATAGAAAAGCAACAAAAGTGTAATAAAGTAGAATCTGTTGTAAAGTGTTGGATACTAATTTTGGATGGTCAAAAGGTGGTAAAGATCAACCTAGAATTAGAAATAAATCATTCATATAGATGGCATGTATTGATTTTAAGGTGCAAGTGAATGCCAACTAATTAAACTAGTGGGTGAATAATTATTTTATCCTAAGTTATGAGTGGTTTTAATATATTCCAACGAATTAAATCCCCACACAAGTGTAGAAAACTAGTTCTAGTAGTTACCCATAAGAGATATATCAGGTGAGACTACATCTGCATCGCAGGTGTTGCCGATTGAGCCTTTCTCTGTCAAGCAAATATGTAGGGCTTTGTTGATGAATAAACAAGGTTCTGAACCTGGATCGAAGTAAGAAACTCCAACAAATAGTTACATTGGTGACACCATCAATCATTTTGTGAGGGATATGTTTTGGCCCCTGACAAAGCCAAAAATTCAAGAATGGGTGGATTCTAAGGAATTAGAGTTTGCATGGAAATAAGGTGAAGGATCACGGGTGAATCCACCAAAGTGGTTGGAGTGGTATATTTATACAAATATTCATGATATATTTTTTTGTGAGTTCCATGTTTTTTTGTATGATTGGTTGTTGAAGCTAGCAACCCAATGAACAAAATTTCCAACAAAGAGAACTGACATAGTGGATTTCTCAATTGATTCAGTGACTAAAGAGTATTAGAAACCCTATATCTAAGGTTGTTTATTTTTGGGTAGATAGTATTTTGGAAGGATGCGTCCCTAAGTTTGTTTTTGACATAATAACATCATATAGTGAGGTGGAAAGAAAATATTTCCAAGAACCTATAGGAAGATACTTGACAACTTTAAGAATTTGGATAAAGATGTGTGTGTGTGAAAAAGTGAACCTGAGAATGGAATCTCACGAGTAAAGAACTCTGTGTGACGACCTGGGATATGTCACAAAGGATGTGTGAGAAAAAATGGAGCAAGATAGGCTGAGATGTTCCTTGGTGATAGCGGAACTAATATAGAAGGCTAATGTCTACGAAGTGGAAGAATATTTCAATTGGGAAAGAGAAGAAGAATTGTGACAATAAGAGGAAGTTGTAGTATCACCAAAGGAGAAGAATACGAGTTTACATCACACTTTGATGGAGGTTATTTTGATGATGAAGAGGAATACCAACCTATCCCTAAAAAAAGAAGAAAAAGAAAAAGAAGAAGAATCCCCATATCCAAAGTATGAATATGGCACGCCTACAACCCTATGTACGTCTCTGGAGGTAAGGTCCAAAAATTCATCTCCTAGTGGGTTTGTCAATACAAGTAATAATAACTGTGGAAATAGTGGACAAGGGATTTTTGTTAGTCAAAAATTTTATCCAGAAGTACCAAGGACCAATATAATGGTTGGGAATGATATTAAGATGTCGATATTCAACAAAAATGGGTTAGAAAACCCAGAGAAACATTTGTTTCTATGTGAAGTTGTGTGGACTGTGCGACGGGTCCAAGATGAGGCCATAAAGAGGGATCAAATTATAAAAACCTTGAGGGTCATGCATTGGATTGGTATACAAATTTCTCTATGGTTCCAATGATATTCACACATAGAACACTTGAACAAATTCAAGCAAGACTAATAGATGAATTTATAAATACCAAATATGAATGTTAGTGTAATACAGATATTAAATAGATTAAAACATTGTCTATGGAGTCTGTATGGGACTTCTACCAAATATTTAATACACTGATGGATAAACTAAGCTTCCAGATCTTGAACTTAAAACACAAAGAATGGTTCATTGCATCATTGTTACTGCACATCTAGATTCTCTTAATGCAACAAAAGATTGTGTCGCAGATTGAAGCACTGGAGCTAAACATGAAGTTAGAATCCTCACATATAGGAGAGAGTAGTGCATGAATGATTTAAATTCAGTCGCAGCTATCCAACCTTACGTTACAACTCTAGGATATTAAAAAAAAGGAAAGAGATCCAAGAGGAAATGTGGTGTACTAGATGCATAACAAAGGGAAACCATAAGGAGAAATTCTTGGTACTCATGAATTATGTCACATTAGGTGCATTGAACCCAATAAATACATAAGGGATTCCTTGGTGTTGAAGATGCCAGATCAGAGGCCATCGATCGAAGAGTTTTTGTACCTACAAAATATTATAAGTGCATCATCCTAGTCTATATTATAAATTTTGTAAATGAGTAGGCCATGATGAGAAGGACTGTAGAGCATTTCTTTTGTTGCAAGAGAAAATGGTGGACACATATTTAATGAAGAATGAAGACTAGATGCAAGCTGAGCGAGCTCAAGCTCAATATGCAAAAGCTCAGTATCCTAAGCCCCAATATCCACAGAATCAATACCCGCAGCAGCAATACCCTCAACAAAATGGGGGTGTAAATTTTAGAGGCTGAGGTCAAGGAGGAGGATTTGGTTGTGGAAGAATATAAATTATATGTTATAACTATGGGAAACCAAGAAATTTTTCCACAGACTGTGTGAGTCCTACAAAGACATGTTCATATTTCAAATCCTTTGATCATACTATCGAACAATGTCCGCAATTGATTGCAAAGTGGCAGGGTAGAAATGTGGGAAATCCAAACCCTCTGTAGAATCCCAACCCAAATCCCAACCAGAATATCTAGAATATTTATGTTGAGCCGAGCAAACCATATATATTTTTTGTAATAAGAGGAGGTGTTGCGACTGAACCAGACCAAGAAACATAGCATGAACAACCGCAGGTGTGACCGCAACACAAAAGAAAGTGTTTTTTGACGTCCAAAAAGAAAAAGAATTATTTTTGGACGCACAATTAGAATTCGTTGATAAGAATCAAGCATAAACATCTATTGCTACACTACCTGAAAGACCAATAATAGGAATACCCGAAAGGTTTGACCAGCTATTTTGAAAGAAACCACCGGGAAAGGTTAGTAAGCTTAAAGATTTTTTTTAAGTACCTTATCGCTAATACAAGATAAAGATGTTGTTGCGGAATTGACAACTCTAATAGAAGAACCTCAACAAGACATGTGACTAGAATGAAGGTTAAACCATGTGGGATAATATTAAATACTAGTAGCGAGTTAAGCATGATTGTCGAGAAAGGAGACTATGATATGGACTATACTATCCTAAACTTGGGATCTGATGTCAACATTCTAACAATACAAACATGGAAAAACATGGGGAAACCGAGATTTGCATGGTCTATTATCCAACTAATATTAGTGAATCAGTTGAAAGTCATACCTATTGATCGTCTGGCTCAAGTTCCTGTCGAGGTAGAAGGCATGAGAACATATGCTAACTTTGAAGTAATCGACATTGTCAATGACACAAATATATAGCCTACACTTTTGGGGATCAAGTGGGTGATTGATAATCAGACCATCATCAATTTTAAAAAAATAATCTTAACATTCGAAGATTCATAGCTAAGGGTGGTCGCACCAATTGAACCACTAGAAGTCTATAGATACGTCGAGCCAGTAAATAGTGAAGGACAAGGTGATTATCTGTACCATATTTATAATATAATGTCTATGAGAGATGATTATGTCAATCCAACAACTAAATGGAATATTAGTTTGCAGATTATTAGTTCCTGTACATCGTATTTTGGTGAAGCATTAGAGAACTAGAAGAATCAGATGCGTGAAGTTTCCATGAGAAGGTGCACAAGAGTTACAATATCTATGCAACATGTAGGAATCAAGGTAAGTGATCTACCCACATATGAAGGTTTACCTAACACTGCATATTTTATTATGAAATTCGAATAAAAAGTCATGGAACATCAGCGCTTTTCTGCCCTAGACTTTTCATTAAAAGCTACACCCGCTAGATGGTGGGTTGCACATAAAGAATCCATCTCAGAATGGCCACAATATCTAATATTGATGGAGATAATATTCATAGAATAGATCATCGACTATACTGGTCAAAAGTATACATGATTGACTAATCCTGTTGACCATAATGAGTATTTTCATGCGACATGGGAGGCATGTCTGCAAGAGGAATGGATTTGTCAGTTTATACACACATTATACATGATACCAAGGAACTGGTATACACCAGTTGAACTTAGATGAGGGAATATTGAATGGGATGAATTAGATACTATATTCACACACACATTTGAGTTTTTTTATGATCATCTGTTGATGGATGTTGCATTGCAAGTAATCAAGAAAAATATAGTTAAAGATATACCTATCACAATGACAAACTTAAATCAAAATAGCACAACAATCCAACACTATATGGAGTGATATAACATGACAAGAGAACCTGATGATGATGACCCACTTGACATAAACATACTAGAGTCTGAAGGTACGCACACCCAGTGGAAGGATTTGATAATTCTAGTGATCAGTTTTTGAATCCACTAAAATTCAAGAAACTAAACATTGGCTCCTCGAATCCAAAATTTCCCAATATTGGAGATTACTAGGATGATGAGATTGTTGTTAGATTTTTAATGGTTATAAAATATCTAATACATTTAGCATCATAACCATAAGCAAAGGATCACTGAAAGAAAGACAAATGCAGCAACACAAGAGAACACAAATCGTTTCCTCGAGAAAATGACAAGGGAGAAAACCCTGCAAAACTTCCTCAGTATAGAATTCGACCAAGACAGTGTAAAAATTCATACAACAGCTTCCTCCTTATTTTTGGTGCACTACCACTTCTCTCTCTTACTAATAACAGCTTGAGTGAATGAGTACAAATGAAGAGTAGCTACCTTCTATTTATATTCTTCTGTTGACTTGAATTCTAACTTGGTGGGGCCAAATTCAATAGTTGTCTGAGCCTACATGTCCAACTGGACATTACAAATAACATTTATTATAATGACACTTGGGTACTATTGCCCCAACTTACAATGGAGGGTTTATCTCATGACTTTTACATGACCAATTACATCAAGTACATCTCCAAATGGAGGAAGAACATCTCCAAAGGAGAACACAACAAAATTACAATAGAATGTCTTCTGAAGTTACAATATTTTAACACTCCCTCTTAACTAGGAAGGTATTCTACGTCAACAACAACCATCATTACAACTTTACAACTGATTGGTGAATCTCTATATGTCATAGGATGTTTTGGAACGTCATCATGCATATTCATCATTGATCTCGGCTAGATCATCTTCAGTAATCTTAGTATGTAAACGCTAAATCATCTTCTGTATGTGTTGAATCATCTACTATCAGTATCATCTTCTAGATCATCTTCTGTAGTACCAGTATGTGGATACTGAATCATTTTCTATAGCATCAATATGTAAATATTGAATCATCTTTTGTCACATCAGTATATGAATACTTAATCATCTTCTGAATACTGAACCTTCTTTTGTAACATCAATATGTGAATACTAAATCATCTTCTACCATATCAATATGTGAATACTGAATCATCTCCTGAACCTTCTTCTATAACGTCAGTATGTGAATATTGAATCTTCTTCCGTCACATCAGTATGTGAATACTGAATCTTATTCTGCCACATCAACATGTGAATACCGAATCTTCTTTGGAATCATCTACTTGCCAACATTGGTGATGAATCCTCATATTGTAACTGTCATCATCTAAACCATTACCATTTGCATCTTCAGTATGTGAAAGTTGAACTATCATCATCTGTATCTCCAGTATGTGAATATAGAAGGCATCATCATCTATATCATAAGTATCCTCATATGCATCTTCAGCATGAGAATACTGAAACATCATTATCATCTATATCTTCAATGTAGAAACACTAAATCACCATCATCTACATCTTCAGTATGGGAATACTGAAACATCATATATATCTTTAGTATGGGAATACTGAAACATCATCATCTGCGTCAACAGTATATAAATACTGAAAAAATTAACAATTTCGTTATCATGTTAGTACTAAAAAACATAGATCGTCGTCTACATTACCAGCATAGAGATTCTGGAACATCATCATCAACAACATAAAGTATTGTGATCTCATCTACATTAACAGAGCAGGGTGCTGAGACCACAATCATATCAGCAACAACAAAAGGTGTTGGGACCAGAACCACATCAACATCAATAGCACAAGGTGCTGAGACCACAATAATATCAACAAAAACACAAGGTGTTGGGACCACAATCACATCAACATCATCAACATAGGGTGTTGGGACCACAACATTATCAGCACAAGGTGTTGACACAACAACATCAACACAAGGTGTTGGGACCATGACCACATCATTAGCATCAACATGTTGAAGCAACATCATCATCAACATCAGTATAGAAATACTGAAATTTCCTTGGCAATTATTTCAAAAATCAACAATCATCAGTGTAGTAACACTGAAAATTCAACAATCATCAATCATCGGTGTAACAACACTACAACTAACTCAACAATCATCAGTAAAGTAATCCTGAAGCACACATCTAAACAATCAGTATAACAATACTGAAGCAAACAATTCATCAAGCATCAGTATAACAATACTGAAACCGTCGATTCAACCATCATAAAACCATCTTATCAACCATCATTAGCAATCATTGATAATCAACAATATAACAATACTGCAACAATTAAATCAAAAATCATCAAAAATCAATAGTTTAGAAATACTGTAACAACCATCAAGCATCTTAGCAGTCATAATCAAGCAACAGTATAACAATACTGTGACAATCATCAAGCATATTAGCAGTCATCATCAATCAACAATATAGAAATATTGTGACAACCATCAAGCATCTTAGCAGTAATCATCAATCAACAGTATAGCAATATTGTGACAACCATCAACAATCATCAGTGTAGCAATACTGAGGATATATCTTTCCCTTCATCTTCTTCGGAGCAACATCACGGTGAGTTATCTAGTATATCCATCCATGAATTTTGTCTAACTTACTAACTCTTTCGAGCCAAACAATCCTAGTTAGATAGATGGATCTCCTAAGGGACCAAACAATCCTTGTCTAGCTTATTAACCCTTTTGGGCCAAACCAGCCTAGCCAGACATACTAATCCCCCTAGGATCGACAAGTCTTTAGTCTGGCTTACTAACCCTTTCGGTCTAAACAAGCCTAGATAGACATACCTTCCCCTAGACTAACTTACTCACCATTGCATCCAACATCTGTTGTCACTCCCTCTTTCGAGAGAGGTCCTTTCGGACTACACCAAGCTTGTCTCGAAAGTATTCAAATATTTACATGAGATAGAGGCTTAGTCAATAAATTTACTACTTGTTCCTTGGTGGGAACATACTTGATGTTTATAGCTCCCTTCAGCCACATTCTCTTCTTGTACATCTGCAATTGCATCATACATTTACAACTTGCATCATTCTTATTTTGTGCATCTATAATTGCATCATTCTTCTCTTGTACATCCGCAACTATATCGTACATTTGTAACTTCATCATTTCTTCTCTTGCAGGTGATTGCATACAATCCTTCCTACAAGTCAAATACAATTGTTATGATTAGAAACATTTCATAACATATTTAAAATGACAACTTCCAATGCATAGAGATGTATATAATCATGCAACTATTTTTGTTAATGCACCAATATTCTAAGCCACTTACCCATCACCTGCATATTAGTAGTTAACTACAAATATTCTACTATACATTTCCTAAATTTAGAAACATATCATGTACACATATTTGAACATCTGAATATATAGGAAATGACTATTCAAATACTTATCTTTGTTTATTTGGTAGAATCCATCTTGATTTTTGTCTTCTTGAATTACTGGAGACTCTGTCAAATGTGCTCAACTTCATCGTCTGATTCTGAGGGCCTGTTCCTATCTTCCCCATGATCGGAAATGCTGATAAAGTCTTCTTACACCATAGATCACATAGAGTTGTATGTGTCTTACTGGTGTATCTCCTCTTATCCAATGATGAAATGGATAAGAGTATAATCTTCATCTTCATTGGTATAATTCTTCTGGATCATATTCCTCATTATTTAAGGAATATTTACTTGCTTTCTTCTTAGCTACAATATATTCATCCTTCATTGAATTTAGAGAAACACTTTGCTTTCTGTTATACATTGGAGTATATAGTACTGCCAACTCAATTAAAGTCATCATACCTTTGCAGTACCCTTTAGGTACCACACCATTTTCTCTGCATATTTTACTTGGATAAGTAAAATGTCTTTTGGATTTCATCATTATTCTAAACTCAAGAATCATGTCAAGGTGCTCGAGCTTTGAGATCTACCATAGTCACTCCCTCTTAGGTGGAGAACCATCCTCCCTCTGCATCTATATTAGGACACTCGGGTAACAAGTAGTCTCTTCTGCTATTAGTCTTCTTTGTATCCATCTATGTCACTAGATATGAGGATCCTTCATTTCGAACTTTGTTGCAAGTTTTCTCTCATCCTTTATAGGATTCTATATTCAAACTTGTAGTAAATTTTTGTATATCCATCACTCTAGTTGATCCTCAAGTTTCTCATGTGACTGTATGCACTATCCCATGGGTGCCTACTGAGTTTGTACAAAACCTTCTGTACATGTGTAGTTCTCTGTAGAGAGTCTCAAACTATATAGTTTGATTGATCTGTTCTTTTACTTTGATTATAGAAATTGTATAGTGTAACATCCATTACTGAAGAGGTGCGTCTAGAACCTAGAGCAATTTCTTTCCAAAAACGAATCTCTCTTTTGGTGGAACCCACAAACTTTGCTTTGTATCTTTTGATAGTTTGATTAGTGATTTACTTATTTTTGTAGATTTACTTGGAAGACTTTACAAAACTTCCCTTCATGTTTTGAACTCATATCCACACATCATTATGTATGATCAACTGGTACTTCTTAGATCATTTCATCCCACCATTCTTCCTTATTGGGACATTCTTTCACAAGGTGTCCTTTCTCATCACAATGGAACTATTGAGTTGTGAGATGTCCTTCTATTCTTGGCAGGAATGTTTTTCCTTCTCCTTCTTGGCGTGGGTTGTTGGGGATTGATTGACATCTCTTCTTCATCCAATCATGCATTTGGTCATATGTGATCTTCCTACTAGGAAAACTCTCTCGACTAGATTTGGAAAACCATTCAAGGTTGTAATTTATATGTTTGCTTCTTTGTCATTATCTTTAACAGATTCTAATTGCTCCTTGAGATGAGGTCTTCTTGTGAAGTAATCATTGAATATTTTCTTCACATTCTGTAATTTGAGTTTCCAAGGTCATATTTGTTCATACTGTTCATATCCTTGGGAGTCTTCAAGGATGATACTTGTGAGATCCAATGGGGGCATAAATTCTTCATCTAGATTTGTAGCTTCTTCTTTGACATAGTTCTTCATGGCATGCTTCTTCAAGTAGGGTAAGCACTCTATAATTCCATGTTTACAATTTCTTGACTCTTTCAAGCTTGTCTTTAAGCTTGGTACTATTTCTTGTTATGATAAAAATGATAACCTCAAATGGAAATAGAGAGGAAGCAACTTACCAGTGAGAATGCTTCAACTTGATGTTTGCTTGAACGATATTTTGAAAGACAACTTCTTGTGGACCTAGGGTTTGATATAAAAAACCTAATTTTCAACTTAATTATATTTCATATCTGATTGTATAGAAAGATGCACCTCCTCTGAGGCAAGCTCAGGAGTATACTTATTTTCCCAATACTGTGGATGAAACTGGTAAATATTTGATGCCCTAGTTTCCTTTGGCAGCAGTGTTAGGTCAAAAAATGAAAGTTCACAGAATGAGAATCTTATTACATAGATATGTGCACCTTCCTATGGAAACTTGATGGTCCTCCTTCTTCAACTGATCGATGGATGGCAGTGGCTGGAATAGGAAGCCCTAGTCCTTTTTTTCGAGTTTCTTCTTCAGAAATGACTGATCTTGTTTCTACGATATATCTAATAGTACTACTCCTATATGTCTCAAACTTTGCACTGAGATAGCTTCACCTACCCTGTTTCCATCGCCGTAAATTATAAAAAAAATTGGTTTCACCAATTGGTACTTAGGCTAATTTTCCCAAGGTAACGTATTTCAATACTTTTCATCATAGAAAACATGTACATGATTCCATGTATCACTCGTTCATCTTCAGGGTATGAAATGTTTACCAACAAAACTACAGTCTGTGCCCTTTTTGAAACATTTTACGAAATCTCATTTGGGCATTCCTATCCCTAGATATAGATATTCTCCCTAGGTCACCTATTTAAGGTTGAAATCTGGGAGAGGATGGAACCCTAAGTTGGAGGAACATATCTCCTAAATTATAGTGAATATGAGGTTGAAATGTTTACACAAGGTACATCAGGAATTTATCTTTATCTTGTAAAAGTTTCAGCTCTTTAGAATTCTCCAATCTCGAGATATGGAAAATTTCCCAAAATTACTATTTTCGGCCTTTTAGGGTTTTCAAGCTTGAAACCCTAATCTTCAATAGCTATAGTTGTAGCACTGTTTTGGCTGTACAAAGACTTCTTTCAGGGTAGATCTAATACCATGTTATATTTTTAATGGTTATACAATATCTAAAAAATTTATAACCATAACATCATAACCATAAGCAAAGGATCACTGAAAGGAAGACAAATAGAGCAACAAAGAGAACATAATAGAACACACAGATTTTCCTTGGGAAAACCCCGCAAAACTTCCTCAGTATAGATTTTCAACAAGATAGTGTAAAAATTCATACAATAGCTTCCTCCTTATTTCTAGTGCACTACCACTTCTCTCTCTTGCTAAGAATAGCTTGATTGAGTGAGTACAAATATTCTTATATTGACTTGAATTCTAACTTTGTGGGGCCGACTTCACTAGCTATCTAATCCTACATGTCCAACTAGACATTACAAATAGGATTTATTATAATGGCACTTGGGTACTATTTCCCCCACTTACAATGGAGGGTTTACCTCATTACTTTTACATTACCAATTACATCAAGGACATCTATGAATGGAGGAAGAACATCTCCAAAGGAGAACACAACAAAAGTACAATAGAATATCTTCCAAAGTTACAATATTTTAACAATTGTTCGAGTACACAGGGCACTCCTGAAATACTGAACACCTAGAGCATCAACTCACACAAACAGATCACAGATCAACACACCAATCTTTTGATGTGGTTTGAACCATTGAGAGGGAAACACTTTGTGGCCCCAACCAAATAGCTACTTGAGGTAGTTTATTATGCAAAAGAAAGAAAGTTACAAATGAGATTCTCATAATCGATCAACTAGCCAATGAACCTCCATTCTCTTTAAATAGATACCATGGACCAATCAAGTGTCAAGCCATGGATCAAGGGTAGGTATGATCTAAGAGAAGATGAACCGTCGGATCACTCTATGTCTAGAACATATTGTGACCGTCAGATTAGATATTTACAAATGCATACTAAAGAAATGCACTTTTCTAATATATATATTATAACAAGTTGATCTTAACTAACTCCTAAGTGTCTAAATATTCTAACACCCCCCCTTAAGAACAACTTGGGATAGGATTGAAGGATTTTCAAAAGTGATACTATTAGGAGAAGGAAGGAGGCATTAGAGCCTATCCCCCCTTAATGACAAATTCCTAAACTCCTAACATAAATCAAAGTTTGGAAAACTTTGCTTCTGTAAGAGACTTGGTGAAGATGTCTGCAACTTGATCATCTATAGGGAAAAAGAGCACTTCAAGAATGCGAACATGAACAAGATTTCTGATGAAGTGCATATGTAGCTCAATGTGTTTACTGCGTTGATGGTGAACTAGATCTTTCTAGACCTTGATGGAACTTTGATTGTCGTACCAAAGTGTAGTAGGTTGTTGTTGTTCGAATCCAAACTCTAATAGGATATGACAAAGCCATAAAGCTTCTTGACTCGAATTAATTGTGGCTCGATATTCTGCTGCTGCTGAAGAAAGAGCAAGAGCTTGTTGTTTCTTAGAAGCCTGAGTGATAGGCCCAGATCCCAGACTGAAAACATAACCTCCATTAGAATTTATATCATCAGGATCATCAGCCCAATTTGAATCAGTGAAACCAACCAACAAAGGTGTCCCCCCTGTACTGTAATGAATCCCAAACTGAATTTTACCTCGAATATATGGAAGTATTATTTTCGCTACTTTCTAGTGACTTTCATGAGGTGTTTGCATATAATGGGAAACATGACCAATGTAAAAGGAAAGTTTAGGATAGGAATGAGTCAAGTATAAGATATTACCAACAAGCTGACGATACAAAGTGGCATCTACTTCAGGCGAAGTACAAGTGGCAAAAATTTTGACTCCAGACTGGAAGGGAGAAGGGGTTGGTTTACAATATTCCATGTGAAAATGACGAAGAAGATCACAAGCATACTTATACTGAGAAATAAATATTCCTTCTTTTGTTTTCATGACTTAGAGACCAATAAAATAATGCAAATGTCATAAGTCTGACATTTCAAAATTTTCCTTAAGACTGGATTTCACATGGGTTAAAAGCTTAGGGTCACTCCAACAAGAACAATATCATCAACATATAGAACAAGTATGATGAGATTGTTTCTTACTTTCTTGGTATAGACATTGGGGTCAAAATGGCATCTAGGAAAACTAGTGTTAAGAAGAAAGCTATCCATTTTGGCATACCAAGCTTTGGGAGCCTGCTTAAGGTGATATAAGGATTTCTTAAGGCAACAAACAAGGATAGAGTTATTCTGAACATATCCTTGATCCATGTCAATTTCGTCTTGGAAATCACCATGTAAGAATGAATACTTGACATTCATTTGATGGAATTCCCAATTATGTAAGGCTACAATGGAAAGAACAAGGCGGATGGAGTTCATTTTTGTAACAGGAGAAAAGGTTTCATTTTATTCAATCCCTTCAACTTGGGAAAAACCTTTGGCCTTTCCTTAATTATTTCAATACTTCCACATTATGCATACTTATTTCTATATACCCATTTACATATGAAAATTTTTCTCCCTTTTGGAAGAGGTACAAGATCCCAAGTATCGTTCGCCATTAAAGAGCGATATTCTTCATCCATAGCTACATCCCAATATGGATTCCCTGAATCTTCTGCAAACGTTTCTGGATCATGATTCTCTGAAACTTGAGCCAAAAGAGAAGAGTCTTGCTAGAACTGAGAACGTGTTTGACGTTAATCTCTAGGATCACCGGCAATATCACCGACTGCTTCACATGTTGAACGGACCCATCGAGGAAGCAATTGTGTTGGTGCAATTGGAGGAACATGAGAAGGAGGAGGTGGATTTTCATCCTCATTTTCATCATTAGAAACTGGAGTTGGAAATATGTCAAAGAAGTTGGAAGTAGAAGAAGGCACAATCACTGAATCAGGCTCGCAGTCCAAATATGGTACAACCATCAAGTTAGGCCTGCGAGCGAAGATAATTTCATCAAAATTAACATATTTTCTAATGATTATATCATGATAATGTGGTTGAATAAGTATATAACCGTTTACATATTTAGAATATCCAACAAATATGCACTTTTCACTTTTAGGCTGCAATGATTTCCGTTTTTCATTCGGAATGTGAGCCCATGCTTCACTACCAAACACATGGAAGTGACTTACATCTGGTTTAATTTTACTCCATGCTTCTTCCGGTGTGATACCTTATAAATATTTAGTGGGGGTGTGATTAACTATGTAATTTGCACAATTTATGGCTTCATCTCAAAATTGAATACTTAGTCCCTTAGATTGGATCATACATTTAGCCATTTCTTTTAAAGTGTGGTTCTTCCGTTCAGCTACACCATTTTGTTGTGATGTATGTGGAACAGTGTATTGTTGTTGGATTCCTTGTTCAGTGCTGAAAGTAGTGAAATTTTTGTTAATATATTCTCCTCCATGACGGATCTTAAATTAATAAGTTAGTGACCAGATTGTTTTTCAACAAGGGCCTTGTAGGCCAAGAACATGTTAAATACTTCACTCTTAAGTTTAAACCCAAGTGCATCTGGAATAATCGTCAATGAAAGTTAAGAAATATTTGAAACCAGAAAAGGAAGCGAATGGAAGAGGACCACACAAATCACTATGCAGAAGCTCCAAGGGAACCGAGGCGTGCCAAGAGGCATGTTTGTCAAAACTATCCTGATTACGTTTTATGAGTACACAACCGTAAAAAACACCATCCCTGCAAGATACCATCGGAATACTTATCACCTTATTTTCTTTACATAGTTGTTGCAATGAATGATAATTTAAGTGACCAAATTGCTCATGCCGAAGTTTGCTCAAGTTATCACTATGAGCAACAAAACCTGAAGAAAAAGGTGATGACCCAAATTTGTTAAATTTGTACAACCTGGTAATATCATCAACAATTCTGGTATCTAGAACATGTTGAGTATATTTAAGATCCTTGATTACAACTTGGTGAGGTGTAAATGTTACAATTTTACCTTCACCAGAATGATTAATTTGATAGACTTACAACAAATTACAGGAAATTCTTGGAACACATAGTGCATCACTAAAATGACCATTGTATACTGGAACTTTTCCGGATCCTACAACACTTAGATATCTATCATCAACAACAAATATGTGTTTTTTGTTACATTCATGCATAGTAGAAAAGATGGCTTGAACCTTAGCCATATCATAAGATGCTCCAAAATCAATGAGACATTCATTTGAAGTAGAAGAAGAAGATGCAGTATAAGAATAACCAGAAGCACAAAGTGCATTTCCATGAGAGGTAGATTCTGAAGATGAATCTAGGTTGATGTGGTGTTTCTTCATTGTTTCTTCCAAGGCTTCCATCTTCTTGAAACACTTAGATTCATCGTGATTATATTTCCTGCAATAGTTGAAATTATGCTCATTATTCTTTCCTTTTGGCTTGGAACCTTTGTCATTTTTTAAATAAGGAGGTGACTGAGAGGGTTTGGGACCCTTGTTTGTCTTATGATTGCGAAAATTTTGTTTCTTATGAGGCTTGGACTTTTCTTTCAATTGGGCCAATTAGGATTTCCCAGATGTATCTGCATTGCTATTCATTCCAATATGTATGAGCTTATCTTGCTCTCTAATCAAGGAATCACAAAAGGATTCAAGACTAGGATCTATATAGCTAGTTGGATTCAAGCATTCTTTCATGGAATAAAATGTAGATACAAAAATAGAATAAGTAGGTCCAAGTTTGGAAAGAATATGATAAATGCATTGCTTGTCTTCCCTCTTAATCTTCCATTCTGCACATAAGATTCTAAGAGTTTTGTACTTAAATAAATAATTTTGAATGCGTGGAATATCCCTTGAATTTAAATAAATCAACTCATTTTCAAGTTGATGACCACGAATTTCATTGTGTTTTACCAAACACGGCTTACAAATTTTCCTAATATTTATCAGGTTCATCAATTCCAGATATATGGAATCGCACATTAGTAGAGATTGACATCCCAATCAATCCACAAGATTCATCACATTTATTTTCCCATTTTATTTTCTTATCATCATTAGTGGGTTTTGTTTCTCTCCCTGAGGTAATTCTGAAAAGTCCCCTACTTCATAGAACATCCTCCATACGAGATTTCCATGAGAAATAGTTGGAACTGGTAAGTAGAATATCATAAGGGGTATCCATATTGTAAATTAATGGCTATAAAAATAGAAACAAATAGTTTGGATGCGAAGAGATCAAAAAAATAGTTTGTTTCAAAAACATTGGCACTGAAAACTGACTCCGTATGAGGAGGTTATGCTTGATCAAAGAAAATCTTGAATATGTCCCCAATAGGGACGTGGAGGATATAGAATTGACCAACTAAAAAAAAGAAGCCCCCTCTTCCCAATATGAACCTTTGAAACTCACTTTACAAGAAAGTTTCTTTAAGTGAATCACTTTTGTAAAATCAGTGAACACTTTTGTAAAATAAGTGAATTTCACTTTTACAATGATGTTACTTTAAATAGTGCAGCAAAAAACTAAAAGACTTAAGTGAACCGTTTTTTTAAATTTAAGTGAGATACACTTTTAAAATAAAGTAACTTAAAATTACAAATTGCATGCACTTTTAGAAAATTATCTTAATAAGACTTGAACTCAAGACCTATTAAGGAATAAAGCAACTTTGAACCAAGTGAGCCAATATTAAAAAGTATGTAAAATAAGGGAATGAGGAAGGGGTTTTTTTTTTTAGAGTCTTCTCTCTTGATGTTTGTGCTTGCTTCTTTTTCTGCAAATCACACCACAAACCGAAACAAACAAACAAAAAAATTTCCACACTTTTGGGTTTATATCTCGTTAGCTTTCCTGGAAAGTCTATGTTTTCTCTTTGTTTCTGATTCGTCATGATCGCACAAGGTGCATGGCAAAGAGAATACACAGTAGAAAAAACCCTTTCCCTTTATGTTTCTGATTCGTTGTGATCATGCAAGATGCACGGCAAAGAGAATATGTACACAAAGAAGGAAACAATCTAGAACTAAAACAAAAATATATATCTAATAATAAATCTGATAAAATATGAGAAATCTAAAAAAAAATTAAAAAAAACATCACTGTAACATTATACCTTTAGAAAGGCGGAGAGCTCTATGGTATTTGGGTTATATTTTTCTCCTGCAGCCTAATGATCGCTTTGTAAACCAGCTCCACCCATATCCAGTTCTTTCTCACCTGGTACATCCTGTTAACCCCTTGGATATTCCACATGGTCACCTGCGTGGGGGGGGGGGGCGCAATGTCCCTCCCAACTGCTGTCATATTTCGCCTGCCCCATGCAGCTTTAGGACCATTTCCCATCTCCTAATGTTACTCTTCCCACTGATACCCTTTCAATCGATAATTCCTTCCAAACTACGGCTCTGCCATCTCATCCTATGAATATCGAAGAACACAAAACCAACACTTGCATTTCCAAATCCATAGAACAACCTAGAATCAAACTCCATCCCTCCAGAACTGAATATATGAAGATGTACGCACTTATTGGGAAATTTAATGGGGTCTTCCCAATTGAAAAGGATCTTCTCAACTAGATCGCATATAAATGGAGCCCAAAAAGCACATTTTTATCTGCAGCTTGGCTCCAAAGGATTTTTCACCATCATTTTCTCACTACTCGAGGACAAAGACTGTGTGCTGGAAGGAGGGCCATATTTCTTCAACAAAAGTGGGTCTCTTCCTCAGAAATTGGAGTGAACACTTCAACCCTGACATAGAAAACATCTCTTGAGCACTACTCTAGGTCTAGTTATACTCTCTACCTCAAGATTATTGGGACGAAGAAACCCTAAGAGATATTTCCAATGACCTAGGGGATTTTTTTAAAGTTGTGGACCAAACCAAATAGAAAATGTATAGCTCTTATGTGTGCATCTGTGTTTACATGAATATCTGCAAAACCCTTCTAGATTCCATCATGCTAGCTCATGAAGAAACATAATGGATAAATCCGTTACATTATGAGCATGTGCCTTTCTAATGTAGGAAATTCCATGAGCATGGTCATCTGTACATAGATTTCCCAAAAAATAAGGCACCCATGGATAACAAACAAAATATCCCCACTGATGAAGAAGGCTTCAAGAAAGTCACCAACAAAAAGAAACATGGAAAAAAGAACCCCATTAACAAAAAAAACCTCTAATTACTCCACCAATAACATCTTAGGGATTCTAGGATGCCAGCCTGGTGATCTAGGAAAAGAGGATGAAGAGCCCCCCTTCACCGAAGCACCTTCATCGAGAGCACCAAAAGGGAAAGAAAAAGGAATATCCCAATGAATCATCCAAGAATGTCACAATTGCGTAGCCCCAACCACCAAAAGGAACAATCCAGGAACAATAAACGCCAACTTCCACTCAAGAAATGTATGTACTAATGGATGAATGTATGGGTGATATAGATCTGGTATATTTGGATCTTCTTGGACTGGAGGATTCCTACAAAAATAACACTCTGCATATGATCACTTCCAAGAAAATACAAATGCTCACAGATATATTACAATCACCAAGCACCCATTCCAAATTGGGATTTATGAGACATCTCAAGGAGACAAAGAAAAGCATCAAATAAGCTAAGAAGTGAGGGAGGAAATCAGACATCCAAAGACTAGCCTCCATGGGCACTAGGCTAGTTGAATTGGTACAATACTCTCAACTTACAGAATTCTTCCCCTCCAACTCCATTGTTCCTCAATGAAAGTGATATCCTAGAACATAAGAGGCATCATCAGCCCCATTAAACATAGAATGATAAAGAAAAAGATTCAGTAAGAAAAACCCACCATCCTAATGTTACAAGCAACCAAATCCAATAGTGTTACTATGCACACCCTAATACTCAGACTCTGGCGTGGTAGCTAATGCATCTCTATTGACTCCTTCGGTGCCTCCAGGGGACTAACCATCACTTGAAATACTAAATAGGTTGAGCTAGATATATTTCTAGCCTCTCGCTACTCAATCTATGCCCACTTTCACCCTCTTGGCACCATACTTCATGGCAGGATCACCAATGTCTACGGGCCACAAATTCCAGCTCAAAAAAAATCCTTTGTGGATTTTTTCCACTGGATAATTCAAGACCATCCCTATCACATTGACATTCTTGGAGGCGGTTTCAACCTCGTCACTTCTCTACAAGACAGACGAGGGGGGTGTTGTCTTCTTTCTTAGGAAGATAACCTATTCAAATATTTCATTGACAATAACTGAGTGACCGATCTAAATACCAACAATGGGATTCATACCTAGAACAACCGTAGATGAGGAACTGCTCATATCGTGACTAAGCTTGACCGCTTCCTCATCACTAAACATCTCATGCTCAAAAATGAAGGAATTACCGCCTCCATCCTCCCTATTACCGGCTCACTCATCTCGACTTCTTTGAGATGATCAAGGAATTATGGTTGAAAACTCATGTTATTATCTCCTCTTGTATGTATAGAATGCATACCAAACTCAAAATCCTAAAGAAACATCTCAAGCACTAGAACAAGCACACCTTTGGAAACATCTTTACCAGCAAATCCCTCCTAGAGCAAGAAAAGGACCACCTATGGCAGCAGATTATTTCAAATGGTATAACAGAGGAAGAACATAAGCAGGAACAACTTCTTTAATCCAATATAGAGGAGTGAGCCAAGAAATAAGAGATCATTTAGAAGCAGAAATCCAGAATCAAATGGCTTCTGGAGGGAGAGTGCACCACTTCCTTCTTTCATTGTTACACTATTCAGCACCAAATGCATAATTGCATTACTCACCTAAGAAAAAATGAAGGAGCAAGACTGGAAACCTATCAGGAAATAGAAACAGAGCTTGTATCCTTCTATGAGAATCTCCTAGTTGAAGATTATCATGACCACGATGCAGCTTAGCAACATGTCACCTCTCACACTCCCTCCTTAGTTACGGCTGAGAAAAAATCCATGCCCATGAGGCCTACTACTCTTCAGGAGGTGGAAAAATATATCAAACAAATGAAGGAGGACAAATCCCCTGGACCAGATGGCTTTACTGTCAATTTTTTTCACTCCTGTTGCGGTCTGCTCAAATATGAGATATGGCAAATTGTAGAAGAATCTCGTCACAACCAAAATATTCTACTAACTATCAATTCCAATTTTCTCATGCTCATCCCTAAATATTCCAAAGTCTCTACTCTGGGTAAGTTCAGGCCAATAGATCTCTACAATGTTCTCTAAAATATTATCACCAAAGTTAATGCTAATCACCTCAAACCCCTCGTCCCCTCTCTCATCTCACTAAAACAAACTGGCTACATTGAAGGATGTCAAATCCTAGATGGCATCATTCTGGCCCATGAATTCATTCACTCCCTTAAGATTTCCAAAGAGTAGGGCATGATTCTCAAGCTTGATCTCTCCAAATCCTTCGACAAACTGAACTCGACCTTCATCAAGAAAACCTTACTTACCTTCAGCTTCGATCACTCCTATACAAGATGGATTCGCATTCTCATCACTACTAAATTCTTTTCCATTCTTATTAATGGAATCCCTGTAATGTCTCAAATTTTTCATTGGGTCACAATGGCTGAATCACATTTTCCATATTCATGAAAGTTGTCAAATTGATGCTAAATGTCAAATAATTTCCAAGGAGGAAAATCACTAGTTTCCTAGGTTGTGTTGATGTATTTGTAACTTCGGAATGTATTCACTTATATTGTACCCTTATGTTCCTTTTGGGAGAATCGTTTATATTTCATTGTACCCTGATGTTCCTATTAGGAGAGTCATTAATATAATAAATTCATTTAGGTTAACCCTCCGTTGTAAGTCAGGGAAATAGTCCCCACAATTGAGTTAAGGTTAACCCTCATTGTTGATTTGAGGGCAAAGACCCCATAGTTGAGGAACACTAGGATTATTAGACTCTCCTAGAGATGTCATCCCTGGTAAGTAATTGTCAACTCAGAAATTATTATAAATAGAGAGTGAGCCTCTCTATTTTTACACACAAAGTCACTCACACTTAGTTGTAGCGCATAAGTGAGAGGGAAGGAGATGGGATAAGAGAATGAACAGTTGTTGGAGATCATATTACTGTCTTTGGGTTTTTACTGGTGTCATTCATGCTTATTCTATCTCTGAGGAAGTTGAGGGGTTTTCTCCTTTATGGTTTCCCTGAGGAAAATATTTGTGTCCATTGTCTCTTATGATTGATTGATGTGCTTATTATTTTCTTAGTTAAGATCCTAAGATAATACTGTCTAAATGATAAAAATCTAACATTGTATCAGAGCTGACCTAAGAAGAAGACACGGTGCAACTACAAAAGCTAGGGCTTATTAGATGAGGGGACATCAAATTGAAAATGAATTGATCTCCCTGAGTCCCAATAGCTTTGAATCCCTGCAACTCTATTTTTCCAAGTTCAAAGCACTTGTTTTGCAGCTAAAACAATGTGGAATCGAAAAGAAGGATGAACAACTAGTTTTGGCCATACTCTTGAATCTTGGCCCTGACTATTCAGTGTTTGTATCGACCTTCTATGCCACAAATTTGACAGCTCGAGCTTGGAAAATGCCTAGCCTTGCAGATTTCATGGAATCTCTCACACAAGAACAAGATAAACTGGTGATGATGGGCACCATCAAACCATCCAAAGACCAAGCTCTGGTTGCTGGATATTTGAGGGTGTATTCAACAAGCAAGAAGAAATCTAAAAAGTGTGGAAATTGAACCCAGTGATAGAACAATTACACTCACAACAATTATCAATTGTACATGCAAAATCACTCACAAAAGAGACTGAATATGGAGCTGAACACTAAACTGTATTAACTCAGTGTACAATAGCCAACCCTGTAAAATCATAGGCTTCTAAAATAAATAATTACATAAGGGATTTGAATGCATGAGGAGGCAATTTGAATCTATTTAAAAGCAGGCTTACTAAAATTAAGCAATTCCCCCATAGGTGCATAAAGTAGTTTCCAAAACAGCCAAGGAGCACACGAATTGGAAAAATCACTTGGGAAAGCTAAAAGGTAATGGAAGGACAACTCATACATGCTTTTCATAGGATAAAAGAGTGGAGGATGTGGACGACAAAAAACTAGTTAACCTCACCTAGTCAAACTTTCCCAATTACCTTAAAGCACTGAAAAAGCAGGCAATAAAGCAGAAAAAACAGAAGGGCGCCTAGGAGGCTAGGAATAAAGAAGATTTGATTCCTTGAGGTTTCCCAAGTGCTCCATGAGTCAAAATAGGCAATTTTGACCACTATGGATGTGTACATGACAACTTGCATATGATGGAACATAGAAACTAGGCAAATAAGACAAAAATGGAT
Organism: Pseudotsuga menziesii; assembly: GCA_001517045.1. Classification (NCBI taxonomy): domain Eukaryota; kingdom Viridiplantae; phylum Streptophyta; class Pinopsida; order Pinales; family Pinaceae; genus Pseudotsuga; species Pseudotsuga menziesii. The sequence continues at coordinate 120,147 of LPNX010120951.1, forward strand.
TAATTAATGTTTAAGGTAGCTAACTATGGGTTGATTATTCTAACACCCCCCCTTAAGCTTGACTTATGAGTAATAGATCAAAAAATTATAGGGCCTAGCAACAAGGCTTAGTCACCCTTTACATACTGCATATCCATTTAAACAAGCAAAGAGGCAAAAACCTAGTGGGAAAATCCTCCCTTAAACATGGACTGTAAAACAAAATTTGGAAATCTTGTCTTCACTCATGCTTCACAGCATGATCAGCAATCCCCAGTAGTGATTTGAGATTGCTGAAGGTCTTCTCACAAAATGCTTTGGTGAAGATATCAGCTACTTGTTCTGAAGATGAACAGAAGAGTAGGTGAATGGTGCCATCATGCACAAGCTCTTTGATGTAGTGCATATGGATCTCAATGTGTTTGGTTCTTTGCTTCTAAACTGGATCATTGCAGATTCAAATGGTACTCTGATTATCATAGTAGATAGTAGTTAAGTATTCTGATTCGAAGCCACACTCTCCAAGTAACCCCTGCAACCATAGACATTGAGTTGCTGCATTGACAACTCCTCTGTACTCTGCTTCTGTAGATGAGAGTGCAATGGCACTCTGTTTCTTGCTTGACCAGATGATTGGCCCTTCAGCAAGAATGAACACATATCCTGATGTGTACTTTCTGTCTGTGCTGTCACCTTCCCAATCACTGTTAGTAAACCCAATCAAATCAAGATCAGATTTAGCTTTATAGAAGATCCCATGTGTCCTTGTTCCCTTAACAAAGTTAAGGATCCTTTTGGCTGCTTTCCAATGGATCTCATGAGGCTGATCCATGTATCTAGAAGCCACACTTATGGCATAATAAATATCAGGTCTAGTATGTGTAAGATACAACAAACATCCAATCAATTGCCTATACAGTGTATTGTTTACCATAGGTGAAGAATCAGCTTCTTCCAGCTTCACTCCTGAAAGGAAAGGAGTCTTGCTTGGCTTGCAATCCTTCATACTAAATTTGTTCAGAAAATACAAGGCATACTTGCACTAGTGCACCTTGATTCCATCTTTGGTTTGAGTAATCTCAAGCCCCAAGAATTGGCTTAAGAGCCCCAAATCTGTCATGGAGAAGGCTTGGTTCATTGCACCCTTCAAGGAAGCAATCTCATCCTTTGAGCTTCCTGTAATGAGAAGGTCATCAACATATAACACAATTATCATTAATGAACCATTAAATAACTTCAAATAGACATTGGGATCTGATTTGCATCGAACAAAATTCAGTGATAGCAAGAAGCTATCAATCTTGGCATACCAAGCCCTGGGGGCTTGCTTTAGCCCATACAATGACTTCCTAAGCCTGCACACAAGAGATTGGTTAGTAGCAACTCCTTGGGTTTGCTGCATGTATATCTCTTCAGTGAGATATCCATTCAGGAAGGCACACTTTACATCCATGTGATGTACCTCCCATTGCTTTGAAGTTGCAATGGCTAAGGCTAGCCTAATGGAGTCCATCTTTGCCACTGGTGCAAAGGTATCATTGTAATCTATTCCATGAACCTATGAGTAGCTCTTGGATACCAATATAGACTTGTACTTCAGAGGTGAAACATCAGCAACAAATTTGGTCTTGTACACCCACTTACACTGAACTAGCTTCCTCCCTGGGGGAAGATCAACCAGCTCCCAAGTGTTGCTCTTCTGGAGTGAACTGAACTCTTCCTTCATGGCTGCTTGCCATATTGGATCTCCTACTGCATATTCATATGTCTAAGGATATGATTCCACCATCATATATCATTTCTCAACAAACATAGGATCCTTCATGCACAGAGCACTCTCAAATTGAGATCTAGTCCTCCTAGGGTCATTAGGATTCCCAACTAGCTCTCCTGCTGCATGAATGGTCTTGGCTGCCCATTTTGGCCTTGTAGGGCTGTTAGTATCTGCAATAACCTCATCACTATCAGACATATCAGAATCAGCATGTTCAACAATCTCTTCACTTACTTTCTGAGGATCTGGTGGTGAAGAGGCTTCTCCAACTTCCACTGCTGCTAGGGGTTCTTCTTGAAACTGAACACACCTTTCAATGAAGGATTTTTTTGTGCTAAAATTAATCATATTTTACCCTTTTGAATCTTTATATTACCCAACAAATAGACACTCTTGGATTTGGGGCTGCAAAGCCTTCCTGTTTTCTGTTGGAATTCTAGCCAAAGCCCTTGAGCCAAAAATCCTGAAATGGGTCACATCTGGCTTGTGCCCACTCCATGCTTCAAAATGAGTCATACCATCAAGCTATTTATGAGGAACCATATTCTGGATATAGGCTGCATAGTTTATATCTTTGTCCCAGTACTTTGGTGGCAAAGTTTTGTCCTCCATCATGCATGTTGCCATCTCCTTCAGTGATATGTTCTTCGTCTCAGCAACACCATTCTGCTGTGGTGTGTAAGGGATAGAATGCTGCATCTGAATACTTGCATCTGAAAAATATTGAATAAACTCAGACTTTACATACTCACCACCATTGTCAGATCTGAGGACCTTCAGTTTCCTCCCAGACTGGTTTTCAACCAAAGCCTTAAAGACTTTGAAAAGGCCAAAAACTTCAGACTTGTGTTTCAGGAAGTAAACCCAGCAATACCTGGAAAAGGCATCTATGAAAGTCAATTCCTATTTGGCCTCACTCATGGACATATGAGGGAATGGGCCAGTAACATCACTGTGGATCAACTCAAGGGGTGCAGAGGTTTTCTCATGACTAGCTCTCTCAAATTTATGCTCTGGGTGTTTTCCTAGGATACAACCTTGGCAGACTCCTTTGGAAAATTTTATCTTTGGTAACCCTATGACCATCTCTTTTTTACTAAGATCAGAAAGATACTTGTAATTTAGGTGGCCAAATATTTCATCCCAAAGCTTGCTTGCCTCATTAGCATGAATCAGAAGAGCAGATGGGTTTGAGTAGGGTAGGAAGTGTGAGAACATGTATATCTTTGAACTATGATATGCAACTCCTTTTGCAATGACTTTACCACTTGAGATATCTGTGATCTCAACTTCATCAGGGGAGAATATGACCTTCTTTGGAGACCCAATGTGAGTCATCTGATACACTGATAAGAGGTTGGAGGCAAGACCAGTCACATACAACACATTGCTGAACTGACCATGATCAAGATCAATCCTCCCTTTGCCCAAACTTTCAGTGAGAGAGTCATATCCTAGTACTATTGGTGGACCTTTCGACATTTCAAGTGAGGAGAATGCCTCCTTGGTCGAAACCATGTGTCTTGAAGCTCCAGAATAAATGATGAAACTAGGTGAGCTTGATGTGCCAACAACCAATGCATGAACTCTCTCTCTGTCTTCTGAACTTGATCCTCCTTCTCTCTTCTTTGAGCTGTCTGGAAGGGAGATGCCATTCTTCTCCAAGAGTTGGGTCAACATGTCTATTTGCTTCTTCATGCAAGAGCTCTCAGTATGATTTCCCTTACTGCAGTATGCGCACTTGCTCATTTCTCCTTTATTCTTCTCCTTCTGGTAGTTCTTCTTGGAACCTTGAGGCTCCTCCAGAGACTTGTTCTTGTCTCTCTTTTGCTCAGGTGGCTTTTTAGCTTTCTTTTTTCTTTTTGAATCCACCCTCGAATCTCCAACAACCAAAGCTTGGTCTTTGGATAGTTTGATGGTGCCCATCATCATCAGTTTGTCTTGTTCTTGTGTGAGAGATTCCATGAAATCTGCAAGGCTAGGCATCTTCCAGGTTTGAGCTGTCAACTTTGTGGCATAGAAGGTCAAGAAAAACACTGAATAGTTAGGGCCAAGCTTCGAGAGTATGGCCAAGACAAGCTGATCATCCTTCTTTTCGATCCCACATTGTTTTAGCTGCAAAACAAGTGCTTTGAACTTGGAGAAATAGAGTTGCAGGGATTCAAATCTATTTGGACTCAGGGAGATCAGCTCATTTTTTATTTGATGTCCCCTCGTCTCATTTGTCTTTCCAAAAATATCAACAAGCTTCTCCCATACTTAATTTGGTGATGTCAATCCATCAAGATGGAAAAGGAGGTCTCTGGAAATACTCAGACACAAGAGACCATAGGCCTCATCCCTCCTGTTGTGCCATTTTATCTTCTCTGCAGCTGCATTGGGCTCTGCTTCTGTTGCCATAGTCACTCTGTAGAGGCCTTTCTCTCTCAATAGTATCTCCATCTCTGCTTTCCATTCAAAGAATTTGAAGGGAGTCAAGATGATCTTCTAAGATTGATCCATGGCTCAGAAATTGTCCCAACTGTCAGTAGAAGGCTCCCAGTCACTGATGTCGAACCTGCAAAACAAATTGGAAGGAGAGAAATTGATCTACAAAGGCTCTGATACCATGTGGAAATTGAACCCAGTGATAGAACAATTACACTCACAACAATTATCAATTGTACATGCAAAATCACTCACAAAAGAGACTGAATATGGAGCTAGACACTAAAATATATTAAATCAGTGTATAAGAGCCAACCCTGTAACATCATAGGCTGCTACAATAAATAATTACATAATGGATTCGAATGCATGAGGAGGCAATTCGAATCTAGTCAAAAGTAGGCTTACTAAAATTAAGTAATTCCCCCATAAGTGCATAAAGTAGTTTCCAAAACAGTCAAGGAGCTCACAAATTGGAAAAAGCACTTGGGCAAGCTAAAAGGTAATGGAAGGACAACTCATACATTCTTTTCATAGGAGAAAAGAGTGGAGGATGTGGAGGACAAAAAACTAGTTAACCTCACCTAGTCAAACTTTCCCGATTACCTTAAAGCACTGAAAAAGCAGGAAATAAAGTAGAAAAAGTAGAAGGGCGCCTAGGAGGCCAGGAATAAAGTAGATTTGATTCCTTGAGGTTTCCCAAGCACTCCATAAGTCAAAATAGGAAATTTTGACCACTATGGATATGTAGATGACAAATTGCATATGATGGAACATAGAAATTAGGAAAATAAGACAAAAATGGATTAATTAATGTCTAAGGTAGCTAACTATGGGTTGATTATTCTAACAAAAATCCACCTGAGCAAAAGAGAGACAAGAACAAGTCTCCAGAGGATCCTCAAGGTTCCAAGAAGAACCCCCAAAAGAAGAAGAACAAAGGAGAAATGAGCAAGTGCACATACTACAGTAAAGGAAATCATTCTGAAAGCTCCTGCATGAAGAAGCAAATAGACATGCTGACCCAACTCCTGGAGAAGAATGGCATCTCCCTTCCAGACAGCTCAAAGAAGAGGGAAGGGGGATCAAATTCAGAAGATCGAGAGAGATTTCATGCATTGGTTGCTAGCACATCAAGCTCACCTAGTTTCATCATTGATTCCTAGGAGAGGCTTGAGACTCCCATACACAACAAGCGAAGGTTTGTAACCAATTATAGTGCCCCTCAGCTTCAATGCATATAGAAATTGTGCTATCCGACACCTACCTGGCCAGGACACCTGCAGAATAACCTCTGCAAATACCCCCTCGATAACCTAGGTAATTAAACTAAGGTCACCTCAATATAATCAATTCTTAGGAAGACAGTCACAGGTGGGATTGACCGTATGGGTAGGGTAAAAAATCTTGAAGCCTGATAGCACAACTAGTACCCCAGGGCTGCACTAGTCAATACCTCAAAGGCCCCCAGACATGAATACAATCCTAGAAATATCTCTGGTGCTAATCAATCATAACCAAGGGTCATCCCAATCATGATTTATCACACTACCTCATGCTTAAATCCCTTGTAAGAGGAGGATCCTGAGAAACACTAATTATATAAAGGATTTCACACTCTCACCTGGACAGACACCTAATTGTTTTGCTTAGTGGTCTTGGAGAATTAACTCACAATGAACTATTCCAAGACCCTAAAACCTAGTCTTGTTGGTGCACCCTAGAAAAGAAAAGAGCGTAATTCTTTTTATTATGCATTGATTTTAACTGGCTTTATTACTCAAAGGGTAAATGGATGTGCAACTAATGATGTTATGACACAACAAGAGGTAAAATGCACACCTAACAATCAATGCAAATGCACTGTGTCAAATGAAAAATAGGGTATGCTACTACATGAAGTGAAAAAAAATTTCCTTCAAATTTATATGCAATAATTCCTATATGAAAATATGACCAATATTCACCAATCAAACCTAATACAAGTACCATGCTAATGCAAAATGCAAACAATGCATAACTATGCAAAAAGAAAAATGTTTTTGTATTTTTGAATTAAATGAGATAAAAAGAAAAATTATGACTCTACAATCCTCAGACTCTGCAACCACTCACAAACAACAGCCAAGCAAAGCACCAAGGTAAAAGAGACCTAATGCACTAATCCCAAAACAAAAAGTTGAAAATGGAATGACAAAAACATTTAAAAAAAACAAACTAAAAGAAGTCTCTGGTCAGAAAGAGGGGTATAAACAGACTAGAGAATCAAAGAAGACTAAAAAATCATCCAAAATCACCCAACAACACTTAATCTTCCCAAAAAATCAAAGGGAATACATGACTGTTCTCAGTAAACCTGCGTACATACGTGACTTTTCCATGAAAACCCGTGTGTACACGCAACTGTGAAAGCAAAACCTATGTATAGGAAGAAAATGAGAGAAAAATAAGGAAAATAGACAAGGTGAGACAAAATTTACTCCTATAGGACACTACTGGGCAAACATGCCCCATACCCAACACATAAACAAAGAAATCGGAGCAATTCAAGCACATTGAATGCTGAAAAACCCCCAAAGAAAACAACTAGGAACCTCCCCAGTATAGTCACCAATTCTGTTATGGAGAAAACTTCCTATGGCTTGGGGTGTCCCACAATAGACAGAGAAACCAAAAAATTCAATCCCTTCCCAATATGCAAGAGAAATAAAACATCTAACACCAAAGGATCTCAAAACATACCTTATTCTGGACGGTTGAAGTACATCCCCGTTGATATTTTTACAATCCCACCTGTGTTAGCAATTTTCTCTCAAGAACAACAAAGAAGACAAGAATGCTATATAATATAGTGTTAGGCCTACTCTAGCATATATAATCAATAATGTATAAGAAATTAAACACATCCATGGATACACTATTCATTTAAATGAACATTATTGGACATGAAAAGATATTTCTATTAATATAATCAGAGATTACACAAGCGACAACCTTTGTCGGCATGTCTGCAAATTGGAGAAACCAAGTCCTCCATCTAGGCCCCCACCACCTCAATCCTCCATCTCTCGATAGCAAGCTCACAAGCAAAGGCAAGCTTGGGAAGAACACAAAGTACTCCAAGGGACAAAGGGATGCAAACTCAAGTACAAGTAAGCTACAAAAACAATGGACTATAGTTCTCTTGCTCTTCCATTCCTCCATTTTCAATGTATCCAAGGGGTTCCTTATATAGTGCTTCAATGGGGTAATGGAAGGTCAAATCCGAGTGATCTTAAGGAATATGGAAGGCCAAGAGACAAGTGACTCAGATCCACATCAAGGAAAACTACAAAAGTATTTGGATTTATGCACACATCCTAATGTACGTGGGTTTAAGGGTAATAGCCACGTATATACGCTATAAAGGGATTAAAAGTCGCGTACAACCAATAATAGTTGTTTTAGGGATGATCTTGGAAACATCAAAGGTAGAATATTGGTCCATGGGGTCCAAAGAGTCTGTAGAGGGATAGGGAAGGCCATAAATGTGTGATAAACCATGTGTGGTAAAATCAGTTGTAACAAATTCCCCCTAATGTGTAAGGTCAGAGGCTCACATATACCCCAAAACTGAAACATCCACAGTCAAACCAACGCACTGTTGGGTTTCAACGACTGTCTATCCAAGCCAATAAGAAATTGGGTTTTACAGGATTCTAAGGAAACTAACCAACAACACATGGGTTCCTTGGACTTATCCAACCAAGCCACACTTGAATCAACACACAGTCACCCCATTTTATCAAACACAATCATACCCAACTATTGGATATGAACAGCACATTCCAGGGAACCAAAACGAAAATGGCAATTGGTAAAACATCCCAGCATGAGGAAATACATTTTTAGGAAACATTCTTGGGATTCATAGAGGTAAAAATGCCCCCATCAAACCATCATACCGTGAATCTATTCTCCCATCCACTAGGCATTACCAAAAACAGGATTTTCAATTACAACTGACACAATAAAATGGGGAAAAAATCCCTATGACAACAATTCGATTTTCCATAGTCATTTATAGCTCTAACATGACTGAAAAAACTCAACAACACCAAAAATTCGTGGTTCTCTTCTCCCACTTGCTGGCAACCCAAAAACGATTTTCCCAACTTGGAGAAAACAGGAAAAATGCAGAAAAACATGGAGGAGAACTCCCTGCTTTCTCACAGGGGAAAAAGTGGCCTCCTAAAACCCAAAAATCATGGCCCCTTCCTTCTCATTCACCCTAGAAACACCCAAAATTCATTTTGAGTGTGGGGAAGGGGAGAAAATGACAGCCCAACCGTGAAGGAGACAAATCAGTCTCTTCTTGCTGCGTGAGGGAGCCAAAAATATATGAGGATGGGTGAGAAATGAAATTCATGGGTGCCTAATGGCTTGGGAATTCCTTCCCAAGCTTTTACTTACCCCACAAGTCAAAAACACACTTTCCAAAAATGGGTGACCTCCCAATTTCGAATTTGACTTCCATGCCTTTCCCATCCCAAGGAGAGAACTTCTTCAACCACTTTTAAATGACTAGGTAGAAAAGGACAAAAAGGGTGTAGTTGAAAAATTTATGGGTTTTACCTTAGAAATTTAGATTTTTCCCACAGGCTCAAGGTTTGAATAATTCCCCCTCCCTATTCCTTGTGAAATCATGCCCCCATATCTTTAACGTTGCGCGTAGCTAGTTGTGGTACTTTTATTAATTTTCACTTTTACATGATGTCTCAAAACAAATTGTGCCTGGATAGCACATAAACCATCGGCATCACTTTTAATCACCGAAACATCAAACACTAAACCCATGGCGGGGCCTTTGCCTTGAGCTCCACACCATGATTTAATACAATATTACATCATTGCAATTTAATACGACGGGATCAAAACCAGGGTGTTACACATATGTTGTTTGTAATTTTATGGTTTTCATAATTATTTATGTGCTTATTGGAATTTATTCCTTTGACCTAGGTTCAGACCCTTTTTTTTCCATCAATAAAGCCCAAGATATCAGCCTGACAAAGTAAGGCTCAGTAAACAACATATGTGACGCAAATGCAGTATCACCTGAGATATCTCTTATGGGTAGCTGCTAGAAACACGTTTCTGTAGTTGTGTGGGGATTTAATATTCCTTTGCACCTTACTATCTTGCTCGACCGAAGCCACAAGGTTTGTTTCCTATTCTTATTCTATTCATTTAGGATATTACTCTACTTATCCATCGACAGAGATTACAATAATGATATAATGCTTTAGCAAAGATTTTATCTATCAATAGTGTGAAATATGCATTTAAGAACTCATTCATAAACAAATGCTAATAAATATATTCAAATATAATTATTCATATCATACATTCATTCAACATAGAAATATTCATGAAATACACAATGACACAACATTTAATGTGGAAACCCATCTGGGAAAAACCACAAATGCACTCTTCATCTAGTATGAGAAATATATAACACATTTCGTATGCGCATTGTGTTGCAAAATATGTTCTAGATATTATCTACAATCTATACATACTTATCTCCTCTCATGCTGTCTAGTATTTGATCTCTGAAGTTTCTTCTCCTTTACTCTACTACCAATTGGCACATATCCTGGATTGACTCTCTTCTTTACAACTCTTTGACTCTACAACTCTTCTAAGAAAAAATCTAGTAGAGAACTAGAGAGACCAAATCACACACAACTTGGGTTCTCTCTTTTATAGGTTATCACATGTCATAATAAACCGACTCTATTCTATTGGCCGACATGATATCATTCCTATTTTAGTACATTCAGTTATACTGATAGTAGGCACTATCGGTCCATAAATACAAATATGCTTTATTCCCAAAGAATGCACTTTTCTATCTGAATTCTTACCCACAATCATCGAGATTTCCTTTTCAACCGTTGTATTTGTATTATGTCATGGTTCCTTCTATCGTGGATATTCTATTTGGTTGCAGAATATTCTCTTCCATCGCAAACTCTTCTCCCATGACTACTTCTATCTCAACTCTTATTCCTCCACCGCAACTTCCTCTGTTGTGCAACCAAACTCTTCATATTACCGAGCAGAATTATGGACAAATTCTTCCTATCTTTTCGTAGGGCCAATACACCCCCAACACTCACTTGTGGCTCATCACGAGCCACCCTAGTCTGAAACTTCTATTGTGATGGCCTTACTTTGAAAATACTGGAATATTTTCACTATCTGTGCGACCTCCTCCCTTACTTATGCTTCATTTTTCTTCAAATTCTCCACAAGGTCGGAACTAATGTGTTTCGACATTGTAAGTGCTGCTGACTCTACTGCTTGTTTCACTTTATGGTGTACAAGTTGAATAATTTATGTAAATCTTTCTACCTCTTCCTATAATCCTGCGACCCTGTTAGTGTGCTTTTGCTATTGTGTTTGCAGTGTTGCGACTTGTTGATGTAATTTTTTCATCTCAACAACCTTAGCCATTTTCTCTGTAAAGGGCAGTTTCTTCATCTAATTCTTCATTTGGGTGACCTATGTCTCAGCAGTATAAAACTTCTTTGTGACTTTCTCTAATTATTCATCATCTATTAATGTTTCTCATGTCTAAGAAACTTGCTCGACTGCCTTGGCACACAGTGCCTCCGCCTCTTCGATCTTATTCACAACCTCTGTTGCTATTTTCCTTCTTTATTTAGGTTTGAAAGGTTACTTATTTAGAACACTAGACTGACAAGAGAAAATCTCATGAACATCACCAAATATATCTTGAGATTCTTGTAAAGTTCATCGACATCATCAAATATATCTTGAGCTTATTTTAAATTTCATCAACATCACCAAATATATCTTGAGCTTCTTGTAAATATGAAGGCGACACCATATGATCTTGTCGTTATTTACTATTATTTGAACCCTTTTTCTCGAACAAGTGCTTTTACCTATGGATACTTTTCATTTTGGCAGATTTTTTCCTCGGTGCATTAGTTGGTTTAGGAGGGATATCATATAGTAGCTTGATTTCAATTGCTGATTCTTTATTTCCCAACAATGGTGTTGCCGGTTTCTTACAAATACTAGACTATTTCCTTTTCGATGTTCCAGGTAGTTCTGGTTGTAACCTTACTTTAGGGATGAATGGAATCTGTTCAACTTCTTTTGAAACCACAACTGGCGGTGGAAAATATATGGAAGCTCCATCCATAATGAGTGTGGGTGATGCAGTTGCGACACTGGATTTTGCAACTGTTCTTGTACTGGAAATGGAAATAACCATACTCTATGAAAAAACAAACTTAGGATATTGTAGTTGTAGAGGGAAATATCTCACTCAAATGCAGTAAAATGAACTAAAACTTGGGCATGAAGGTGATGACATCTACCTATTCAATCAGTTAGTCCTTCACATGCACAAACAATGAACGGAAAAGTGGCAGTGATATTCGTCACATGGGTAGATCATCTGAATCATCATACAAAAACCACTATAAAGACCTCCATTCTACTGTCACATCAGTGGTAGTTATTGTGCCATAATGACAGAAGTGAGAAAAAATCACGTCGTTAAAATCACCCATGTTTTTTAATTAATTACAACCAACTGTCATCTATACGACACAAGTTCATCTTGCAACATGTACTCCTCTTCTATGACTTGTATTCAACCTTCGAAATCTTTGTTTTATTGCGATAAATGGATTGTATTTACCACCTTTTGTCATTTACGATAGATAGATAGTCCGTGACACCTTTTTCTTCCTCTTGTGACATCTCATATCCTGCAATAAAATTAAAACAAAATTACTTAGAGGGTTTTGTATTTTTTTTAGTCAATCAAGTCATGTTATCCTGGTAGGGATTTAGGTGATTTCCGTTCACCAATCATTTAACAGGTGTTCCATATAACTTCTATATTTTCTCCATGCCTCCATCAGTGATATGAATTACAATATATGGTCCTAGCCTTTGTGTTTTCAACTTGCCCGGATGCTTTAAAAGTTTTCTATCATACAGAAGAAAAAGTCCTCCAACTTGAAATTGGTTATTCTTGATGTGGTGATCATGCCATACTTTCTGTCATTCCTTCTCAATGTTTTGATGACAATCTTCTGCAAAATGTTCATCTTTCAACTATATTATCCAAGACAGTTTTTCCTCGAAAGAACCAACATCCGTCATCTCTATATTCACAACAATCCTTAAGCTGGGTACAATATATTCCATTGGAATCACAACCTCTTGTCCACACACCAGGAGAAATGGATTTCGTCTTGTCAACTTCTTACAAGTTGTACAATATGCCCACATAGTTGTAGGGATTTTCTGGTCCTATTTTTCTCTTTGAAAATTGCAAATCTTGGTAAATGCATTCTCTAGGATCTTGTGAAGTGCTTCGACAACACCATTCCGTTGAGGGTGATATGGTGTTGTCTTTCTATGCTTGATTTGGAATTCTTCAGTTAATTTTTGAATCAACTGATTGAGAAAATGTGTACCTTGGTCACTTATCAAATATTTGAGCATCAGAATTGAGTCACAAAATTTTCGAACAATAACTTGGTAGAAGTCACAACAGTACAATCTCTTAATGGTGCAGCTTCATCCCATATGGTCAAGTAATCAGTTGTTGTGATAATATTTATTGCACATGTTCTCTTCCTTGTTGGATTAATAGGTCCTACAAAATCAACAACCCATTTTTCAAATTCTTGCAAATTTACTTAAGGTACTAGTAGAATTTCATCTTGTCGCGGTGACTTTTCAGTTATTTGACAGACATCACAACTGCGATAGTATTTTTGAGAATCCACATGCATGGTGGTCCACCACAATCCTACTTGTAGTATCTTTCACACTATTTATTTTCTAGCATAATGGCCTCCCATGACACCAACATGTTCTTCATTGAGTATCATTGGTCGCTCGTGTTCCAAGATACAACGACGAATAAACTCATCAAGACCCATTTTATATAATTGTCCAGTGATTAACTAGAAGTATGCAGCTCACACAACTAACTGTTTCTTATGTGGAGTAGTAAATTCAGTTGGGGCATAACCCGTACTCAAAAATTGTATGATGTCTCGATAATGATTATCAAACATTGTTATCACAAGTAATTGTGTGCTAGGGAGACTATCATTGATATTTCCAGGGTCTTCAACACTCTCAATCCTCGAGATATGGTATACCCTTGAATTTAGTCGACCTGGTTTAATATTGACTTTAAAGTCAAATTCCTGAAAAAGGAGAAGTCACTGACAAATCCACCCCACCCACCAATGCTGGCTTATTGACCAAGTATTTCAATGCTGAATGATCTATGTATATTTTGTAATGTCCACCCAGTAAGTAGTGCTGAAATTTTTGCACAATGTATACCATATCTAGTCCCTCTCTTTCTGTCATGGTATATTTCTTCTCTTCTGTTGATAATTTCCTCCTAGTGAAGGAAATATAATGATCAATCGACCCTTTACTAGGATGTGCTAGTAACACACCAAGCACGAAAGATGACACATAGAAATGTACATGAAATTATTTTTTCCAGTTTGGAAATATAAGTATGGGCGTTGTAACCATTTTTTTCATTAAAGTGTCTAGACTTTCTTGGCAATTTTTGGTCTGCTAGAAATTAACATTTTTCTTCAATAACTTCTCCATTAGAGCAGTCACCTCTGCATATCCTTTGATAAATTTTCGATAGTATCCTATATGTCCCAATGTTGTTTTCTATTGCTTCATTGTGGTAGGTGGTGGTAGGTCAACGATAATCACAATTTTAGCAGGGTTGACCAAGATTGCATCGCAACAAACCACATGGCCTAACATAATTCCAAAAGGGGCACAAAAAATACATTTCTTTAAGTTCAACGGAATGTGACACTGGAGACACAATTACAACATCATTTTGAGGCTCTCAATATGATCCTTAATGATCCCAAATACCATTCAATCATCAAAGTAGACCTCAAGAAATTTATGAATAAAATATTTGAAGGTAGCCACTACTATCCTGGAAAAGATAGTAGGAGCATCATTGAATCTAAAGGGAATTACCATGTATTGGAAACAACCCCACTCAGTCACAAAGGTTGTCCTGCGTCGATATTCCTTTGCAATTTTGATCTGATGGTAGCCAAAGAACCCATCAGTGAATGAATAAACTTATTGACCCCCAACAATTTCTAATACCTCATATGTAAATGGAGTTGGAAATGGGTGATGTAAACAAGGGTCATTTAATTTCCTTAGGTTGACACAAATTATTACTTCACTAGTAGCCTTCTTATCTTGCACTACTATCATACTGATCCATTCAGATTCTTCAATAGTTTCTATGATACTTGCATCCATTATTCGGTCCAATTATGTCTTGAATTTTTATTTATATCACAGATTTAGTTAGTATGGTTTTTGCTTGACAGGTTTTGCGTCAGTATTTAAGGGTATCTTCATTTTTCCAAGGTCTCCAATAATTCCTTTCATTTATGAGAATTTATGTGGGAACAAATATTGTAACTCATGCAATAGGTCTATAATTTTCCCAACAACATATGTTAGGATATTTAGACACTTAGGAGTTAGTTACAATCAACCTGTTATAATATATCCGCTAGGAAAAGTGTGTTTCTTTAGTATGCATTAGTATGCATTTGTAAATATCTAATCTGATAGTCCCGATATGTTATAGACATAGAGTGATCTGAGAGTTCATCTTCTCTTAGATCATACCTACCCTTGATCCGTGGCTTGACAAGTGATTGGTCCATGATATCTATTTAAATATCATGGAGGGTCATTGGCTAGTTGATCGATGATGAGAAGATCATTTGTAACTTTCTTTATTTTGCATAATAAACTGCCTCAAGTAGCTATTTGGTTGGGGCCATGGAGTGTTTCCCTCTCGAGGGTTTAAACCATGTCAAAAAATTGGTGTGTCAATCTGTTTGTGTGAGTAGCTGCTCTAGGTGTTCGATATTTTGGGATTACACTGTGTACCCGAACATGGCATCAAAGCATTTATCAAGAGCCTCTTTCATTGTCTATATATATCTTGAACTAGTGTTGTCGAAGCTTTGAAAGGGTTTCAATTTTTGAAACTTCTGTGCATTTATGGGCTATGGGAGGTGTTCCTTTGCATCCAAAGCATCATTTCCATTGGGAAATTCTTTTCATTTGATTAAAAACGGTTTTTGTTTTCCCCAGAGATGTTTATTTCATCAGATTTGAAGGTGTAATGTTTTTTTTTAAGTTCAGAATCTATTCTATCAAGAGAAAATAGTGTTATAGATAAAAGTACAAAACAATGTATCTGACTTGCATATAGGAAAAAACAGAGAAAAATAACCAATCTTCCCATGAGAGAAAGGCATATTGGAGAAGTCAAAGTGATCCTCCCTTTTAATGGGAAAATAGATCCATATAGTAAATAGTTTAAAATTTTTACAAAAAAACTTCAAGCTGAGCTTGAGAAGCCTAACCATGGGAGACCACTGTCCCAATATATTTTTCAAAAAGAGGAGAAAATGAAACATAAAACCTGGTTTAGGAATTGATGAAGGGTTCCTTGAATATGGGAGTCCAAAAACTGAAACCAAGTTGCGCATCCTTGCCATTGGCGTCATATGCATTGTAGCTGGAGTTGTCCTTGTTAATGGAGTTTGTGTTGCTACTTGAGCCGTCCTTAGTGCCGGAACAGGCGCACTTGACCGATAGGGGTTCGGTCTTCCTGGGGATAGAGGCATTGGGAGGAATTTTCCTGCAGAAGTGGTGAAACATCTCTAAGGTGGGGGCGACAGGGGGGTGATCTCCATAGGAGCTAGTGAGGGGGTGGAGGAGGGGGTGGGGACATAAGGAGCAGGGGGAGCACAAGGGCCAGGGATACCTAGAATACGGACACCAGAACTGATAGGGTGAAAAACAATGACTTGGAGGATGAAAGAGCGGAGAATGAGGCAAGTTAGCAGGTTCTTGATCACCTAGTAATTCCCACATCATTTAGTGGTGCGATTGGCTACTGAAAAATAACTGGTGAGCTTGTCCTCCCAATCATCAATCATTGTGCGCAGGGGAGTTGAAAATTCAATGTTGAACCTATCAGAGTTGGCCTAGGCATTGAAGAGAATGGTCCTAATACTGTTAGAGCCCCTATGTGCATGTCCCTTCCTAGGTATACCTTGTTACTGGGGGGACATAATGCTAACAGAGTGCTAGAGAGATAGGGGTGGTGAAGTTGCAGGAGATAGCATCGGGAGGTATCTTGCAGGAGGCTGTCAGAGAGGAGAAGAGGTGAATAGTGGAGGAGAAGGTCGGTAGTTGGTGAACTTAACCCCCAGCATGAAACCACATACCATTTGTGGCTGGCCATCATTGCGCTGACCTCATCATACTAGGACTTTAACGTAGAGAGGACACATTTGGTGGGGTAATTTAGAAGCGCCTCCAGTTTAGAAGGAGGAGGAGGCATGTGCAGGTGTTGCATTAGCGTGACGGTGGAGGGGTGTCCCAGCATGATATTGAGGGGGAGTCGACTGGATGCCATGGAGAGCGCTGTCAACAAGAGCCTGTGGGCTATGTTGCCCTGTGGTTTGTGGTGACCCATCATCCCTGCTATGTGTACCTTGGTAGTTCATGTCACCCGCATCAAGGGAGAAATCCTTTGCAGTAGTTTGGATGCATTCATTCCTGAATTTGAGGTTTGAGATCTCTGCAAGGGAGCTCTTCTGTAGGAAGGAAGGTGAGAGAACTCCCTAGTTAGATTTTTTTTTGCAAGAGAGTTGGCTTCATGTCGGACGTGCTGAAAAGTGATGGAAACTGACTAAGAGAGGAGAACTGATAATTGTTGAAGATCATGATCCATTTTGGATTTTGGTAGCCATGTTCAGAATTAGTTTTGTGTCTCCCTCAACAACAAGTGGAAAGAAATGCCGAGAGAAGGCTATTTTGATGCCCTGAAGAAGCCCCATCAGCTAGGCTATGTTGTTTCTTTCCATCCCTAGTTTTCCATAGAAAATATGGAGGATCTGACCAATATCAAATATGAAAACTCCTCCAAATCCAACCATTCTTGGGTCACCTTTTGAATCCCCATCAAAGTTGAGTTTAAAGAACCCTTGGGGTGGGGGTGGACCAAGTGGGGGGAGTGGAGGGGTGAAGAGGGGGAGGATTGGAAGTGATGAGCGTAGATGGAGAAGGAGTGAACTAGTTGTCCAGGATCTCTTTTTCCAAGGGATTGGCTTGAATATCCTTATCCTTCCATCTGGTGAGCAATGTGGTCTCCTTGAGATTTTGCTGGCATTGAATCCAAACTTTTTCCATGGGATTTGCTTTTCTCTCAAAGATCCTGAGATTGCATTCCTTCCAAATGTTCCATATGAGGAAGCCAAGGAAAAGCTGCCATATTCTGTTGAGAATAAGGTTTTGTTAGGGATGAGCATGCCAATTTTTTATGGTGTCTAAGATGTTTCCCTGACGTCGGCCAATTCTCTTGCTGATAAAGCTATATTATCCCATAACTGATTAGATAAGGGGCATTGATCAAGAAGATGATCCACAGTTTCCCCTTTATCCTTGCAAAGTGAGCATTGGGAGGGACTGATGAATCCCCTTCTGAGGAGGTTATCCCAAGTAAGGATACGCTGATGTAAATCCATCCAGAGAAATGTTATGATTTTGGGCTAGGTATTGGTTCCCCATATTTTTTTCCAGCAAGGATAAGACTCCTCTTGTGAGTTGTTGATGAGTTGGTGAGCCTCTTTGATGGTATAAATAACTCTGGGCTTGTAACCCCATCAGATAATGTTGCTTCCATGTCTGACTCAAATGCATTGCTATTGGATATCCTCCCATAATGCGACAGAATAGGCCTGTTGATGTTGCAGATGCCAATTATCCTGAGTGATCCATTCCCAGAAATCCTGTTGAGAATTTGTAGCCCAAAATATGTGGAATTTTTTGTGAGAGGGAATTAGGAAGCTGTCATGCAAGTTAAGAAGATTGAAATTGTTTTCAAGCAGTCGAAGTTGGTACCAAGAATCACTCCAGAAGTTAGCCAAAGATACATCATGGATTTCCCAAAAACTGAGCTGTTGGATGATTGGTATTTGAGAGTTGGAAACATTCCAAATGAGAGAGCCTTTGATGTCCTGTGAGTACCTTATTAGGTTCATAGTAGGACAGTTAACGATGTACTTTTTGTTCCAGAGTTGTGCCCACTGATTACTATTTTTGGTTATCCAGTTCCACCAGATCTTGGCACTAAGAACTTCATTATTTTGCACTATATCTCAAAGGCCTAATCCTCCATCCTCTTTGGTATGACAGATAGTGTCCCACTTAACCAGGGACCAATGATGCGCATGCTTGTCCCCTTGCCAAAGAAAATTTCTCTGGAGCGAGCGGATGATTTTGAGGACCCATCTGGGGGCTGCTTGAATGGAAAAAGGTAAAGAGGCATGGCTTAGAGAACATATTTAATGACAACAAGACATCCAGCTAGGTTAAGCATGCGTAGGGTCCATTGAGAGAGACAGAGATCCGGTTTTCTAAGAATTTCCTTCCATGAAGAATGCTTGAGGGATGAGTCAGTGAGGGGGGCACCAAGATATTTTGAAGTAATTTTAGCCTCTTAGAATCCTATAATTATGGATATGTTCCTCTGAATGGAAAGCATAGTATTGAAGAAGAATATCTCATATTTCTCAATGTTGATGGTCATGCCAGAGGCTTTGGAGAAGGTGGCGAGAATGGTATTGAGGGTTTTGGCTTCGTGTACCGAGGGGTGGCCCATTAGTAGGTTATCATCCAAATTTTTTTGATGAGTGAGAGGGGTGTGCTCATTGAGGGAGAGACCTTTTAGATATCCTTGATCCTTGCATGGCCAAGAATGCGCCTCCAGCCTTCCGTCATGAGTATGAAAATGAAGGGGGAGAGAGGGTGTCCTTTCCTTATGACTCGGGAGGGGTTGAAGGGTTGGAGGGTATTGTAATGTCCCATTTTTGGAAATTTTATCAAAATGGACAATTCTTCAATTCTTTCACAATGTACTCACATTCATCTTCTTACAACTCTAGTTATATGGATTCAATTGATCTGAAATTCCTCCAATTTCTTTCAAAATTGGTGAGGAAGGTATTCATGGGTGATGGGACATATTATCACATCTATAAAACATATAATAAACTTATATACCCAACCATGGTCTGCAATTTTCAAGGGAATAATTTTTGGGACAAGACTAGTCAATTTGGGAGGAGGAAATCCCCTTGGGTCCTGGAACAAATCTCTTCACAACACTGTACAAACTTCACTAATGGTGGGTATGATACTCAGATCTGTTATAAAGCATTAATTAAATTATATTTTAAGAATAATATTTTTTTTTTGGGTGTAATAGGTATTCAATGGAACTCCATGAATTTACTAGTAATTTTGAGGTTCCAACCCCCAATGGCAGATGACTCCAAATAGCTCCAAATGCTCTTGAATTATACCAGGAGGTGTATGAGTGATATAATGAATTAATTGAAATTTTAATTGGTATATTATGTCCTTCCAATTACTTCTTCAAGTCTATATCAAATTCTGAAAAAGTTATATGCTTTAACTAGCAATTTTGGGGCTCAAATCCCCCCCCGGGTAATTGCCGGAATGGATTACCAAATGTGTAGAAAATAACTCAAATTATCAAAATGAAGAAGGGGATGTGTATAATAACTTTCTAGAGACTCATATACATAACCAATCAAACTCCCATGGCTGTTATCACTTCTTTCAATCAGATATAAAAAACTAGTTTGGGACCCTTGGGGAAATGAGATGTAGTTTGCTCCAATTGCTATGAAATTCAACCCACTGTCCACTAATTCTCATTTACTGAATATGAAAACCATAATATTATTTAATTAAATTCCATCCATTCATAAATCATCAATATTTTTTTCAGCCATTCAAATCTATCAGTATTATAAGAGTTTACAACAAGGAGGTGGGGAAATGGCATTGTTTCTTTATTATTGATCAATAATACATAACATATCTTGGAATTTCAACCTGATAAATTTATGAATAGAGAGATAATATTATTTACATCAGAATAAAAAATTATGGAGCAATAGGATCTCCCTCAAAAAGATGAATGGCTCACCAAGTGTGCCACACTCCACTGGGCTGAAATATGGTGAAAGAATGTGAGATGGGAGGGGGAATGAGCTGAATCGTGAAGTTTCCACGAGCTTCTGTAGATGAAAATTTTTATTATAAATCCATTTAATCTCCTTGAAATACCTGAGTGGCCTCTCCAATCAACAATTAGAATGTGAATCTTTCACCCTTGAAATTGGCTCAAGCATGAACTAGTCACTCACTAGCTCTCTCTCTTCACAACAACAAATTTCACAACTGACAAAAAATAGCCTTATAATGGATGCTCCCTATATTTTATAAACATTAATGGTCTCCTCTACTTCCAAATATATCCATAATCCAAATCCAAGTCGAATTGGTGTCGCTTCTCATGCTATTCCATGTGGCCTCTCTCTTCACCTTCCATCTTCTCCCAAATTGAGTAGAAACCCATTGGGCTTCTCGAAATCAATTGAGACATATATTAGATGCTCTATTTCAACCTGATATTTCATATATATCATATTTCAGCCTTCATATCTGAATTGTGTCATAACTGTCATAGAATCTCCATCATTGGTGTCATAGATGTCATAAGTGTAAGGGGAATCTAGCCAAGTGTCCATGAAACTCCCCATTTGGCTCTCCCTTGCTCATTGAAGTTACAGTTCATCAAAAAGTATACCTATTAACTATATGGACAAGTATATTAACCTTATAATCCATACAAAAACATTAGTGTTCCCATAGAATCAAATTTACAAGAGGAGGATACCATCTAACATAGGAATTCTAGCTTGTGTGGGTCCCACATCCTCCATGTGTCTTCATGATCAATTTCCGCGTTGATTTTCCCTTGTATTTATTTATTCATATCCTTTATTAATTATTTATTCTATTATAATGTTCAAACATCATCTATTTTCCCCCTTATTCCAAATGTCAAAGCTTCCACCCCCAACCTAGGAAACTAGTGATTTTCCTCAGAAATTATTTGACCTTTAGCATCAATTTGAAAAATTTCATGAATATGGAAAATGTGATTTGTCCATTGTGACCCAATGAAAAATTTGGGACATTACAAATCTTCCCTTTCCAATATTGGTTGTCCTCAACCAATTTTAAACATGGTTGTTGAAGAACCTGCTTTCTGTATGATTCTTTGAAGTTGCCACTGAGTTGCCCACTTTGAGTCTTTGAGATTCCATGAAGATTTTAGAGAGTAACCACCATGCTTGCTGCTGAAATAATATGATTAAAATCACCATATTAAGTGGGTAATCCATCTCCCATACTTCTTGTTTCCCAAATAATTTGAAATCAATGGGACTAAAAACTATCTGAAGGTCCCATTGCTTGCATTGCACTCCAACAATTAAGAGTGCTCTCCAACCCATACCATTACGAAAGAAAATTCTAGGATCCCATTTTCTTGTATGCATTCTTCCAAAAATCACAAGTACATAATATATATAATAAAAGTATATAACAACATAATAAAAATGTACATCAAGGAGGTGCCTCACCAAAAAATCATGAAAGTGCTTATACCTCCCAGTGAGTAGACTACCATTTTCCAAGTGCATACATGCTTCAAGTGACCAATCAAATATTCTCCAATGAAATAGGTGAGGATTCCATGTCCTATAATTCTTTTCCAAAATTTTTTGATATGGATCAGAATATTCAGCCATGTATTCTTTCATCCAAGAAGTGGATGAAGAATCTCCACTCAAATCTGAACCAAAAAATGAGCAATAAAAACAAGGAGACTTCAAATGACTCAAAGAAGTCTCACCCATACATCCATGAATGAGTGAATCATAAATATATAACAATGTATGTGGCTGGTAAAAAAAAAATTCTCCCATCATAAATCTATTCACCCTAGTGTTGGATAAAGTTCCTCCAACATCAAATGAACGAAGTGTTGAGCAAGAAAAACCATGAGTCTTCAAGTGACTCAAATGCATATCATAGGTGCATCCATGTAGATGTGCATCATCAGAAAGTAACAAGGAATGATGATGAAAATGTGAATAATAATGTTCTCCAAATGATATGTAATGTGTATCAATATAATCATCCATGTGTTCTTTCATCCAATAAGTGAATGAAGAACCTCCACCAAAATCTGAACAAAATAAGGAGTAAGGAAAACATGAAGACTTCAAGTGGCTCAAATAAGTCTCATGAAGACAGTCATGAATATGTATGTCATCATTTAATATCTGAGTATGTTTCAGCCAATAATAATTTTCTTCAATCATATAACTTTTCACTCAAGTGTGGGATGAAGTTCCTCCAACTTCAAATAGACTAGGAAAGGGGCAAGGAAAATCATGAGTCTCCAAGTGACTCAAGTGAACATCATAGGTGCACCCATGGAGATGTGAATAATCATAATGTAAATAAGTATGCTGATTCAAATTTAAATAATATGGTGCTCTAATAATTCCATCATCAAAAGGATAAATAGAATGTACATACTCTTTATGTGCCACCATCAAAATGAAACCTTTCACCGATACTTCATTAGGATGAATGCTGCAAAATATGGAATTGTAGGATGTAGGAGAATGAACTTACTCACCCAAATTATAAAAAAGTGCATGAGTTTCATCATGGTAAGGATCCATATGGGTAGTATCATGCAGCTCCTTCAAAAGTGTGAAACCTTTGTCATAGATTGGTTCCAATGTAGATGAATCATGCTCTTCTTTAAAATTCGTATAACCTTCATCAAGAGACAATTCAAGTTCCTCTTCCACCTCATCAAGTGTTTGAATCTCTTCAAGTTATAATTCAAACACATAAATCACATTCAAATTTCCACATTTCTCATGACCCTCCATGTCATGAGAATCCTCCAAACAATCCACCCTTTGACAATATTTGATGTTGCACATTGCTCTTTGAATCTTCTCCATGTCTTAAAGGAACGATGGCTCCTCCAAGGAACTAACTCTCCAACAAGAATTTGATACCAATTCTTGAGTGTCATGGAGTATTCTAAGGGATTCAGGGATATAACTTTCACTTATCTTGAAGGATCCTTCAATGAAGGATGGTTCATGGGAGTGAACCTCCTCTTCTTCTTCATTCTATATTTGATAAAATCCTTGAAGCTCAAGTGGTGATGGGGAAGTTGATATTGGTTCTTCATTTTCTGATACAAGGTATTCATATTTATGCTCATGAGAAATTTGGATTGCAGCAACATTTTTAGATCTGATCTCTATGTCACCAACATATATGTGTGAGAACCCATCAGTAGGTACTCCTTTATAGTTCAACCATCCATCATTATATTCTCTTTGTTTCGTTTCCAAGGTAGAATGTGTCTCAGAATTATATTCATTATTTTAAATAGAAGCTTCTTCATACTTATGTGATGTCTCTTCATATTTTTTAGAGACACTTGGGAGTGAATTTCGATCCTCTTCATGTACTACTTTTTCTTCTTTACCACCCATAGAAATTTGTTGCTCCTTGGTCTCCTCCATACTTGTGCATTGATGATTATTCCTTAATGATTTATTATTTGAATTATTTTTTATAAATTCATTCAACCAATCATTAAGGTATTCAAAATGAATAGTCTTATGTGCCAATTTGAATGCTTGCTTAACCTGCCTCAACACATCATCACCACATGGCTTAATGGCTTTATTCAATTCCTATATACCATCCACAACCTAAATAGGTTCCAAGACCATGATATGTTATGACTATAATGTCCCCTTTTTGGAAATTGTATCAAAATGGACAATTCTTCAATTCTTTCACAATGTACTCAAATTCATCTTCTTACAACTCTAGTTATATGGATTCAATTGATCCAAAATTCCTCCAATTGATTTCAAACTTGGTGAGGAAGGTATGATGGGTGATGGGAATAAGTTTCGGGACAATACTAGTCAATTTTCAAGGGAATAATTTTTGGGACAAGACTAGTCAATTTGGGAGGTGGAAATCCCCCCTGGGTCTTGGAGCAAATCTCTTCACAACACTGTACAAACTTCACTAATGGTGGGTATGATACTTGGATATGTTATAATAAATTAATTAAATTATATTTGAAGCATTAATATGTGTTTTTTTTGTTTAATAGTTATCCAAGGGAACTCCATGAATTTACTAGTAATTTTGAGGCTCCAACCCACAATGGTAGATAACTCCAAATAGCTCCAAATGCTCTCGAATTGTACCAAGAGGTGTATGAGTGATATAATAAATTAATTATAATTTTAAGGGGTATATTATGGCATTCCAAATACTTCTGAAAGTATATATCAAATTCTGAATAAGATAGATGCTTTAACTAGCAATTTTGGGGCTCAAATCCCCCCCGGGTAATTGCCGGAATGGCTTCCCAAATGTGCAGAAACTCACTCAAATTATAAAATTTAAGCAGGTTATGTGTATAATACATTATCATAGGCTCATATTCAGAACCAATATAATTCCCATTGCTGTTATCACTTCTTTCAATCAGATATAAAAAAATAGTTTGGGACCCTTGGGGAAATGAGATGTAGTTTGCTCCAATTGCTATGAAATTCAACACAATGGACAAAAATTATAATTTAATGAATATGAAACCAATAATATGATTTAATTAAATTCTATCCATTCATAAATCATCAATATTTTACACATCCATTCAAATCTATCAATATTATAAGAGTTTACAACAAGGAGATGGGGAAATGGCACTGTTTCTTTATTATTGATCAATAAAACATAAATATATTGGAATTTAGACATGATAAATTTATTAATAGAGATATAATATTATTTAAATCAAAATAAAAAATTATGGAGCAAGAGGATCTCCCTCAAAAAGATAAATGGCTCACCAAGTGCGCCTCACTCCACCGAGCTGAAATATGGTGAAAGAATGTGAGATGGGAGGGGGAATGAGCTGAATCCTGAAGTGTCCACAATATTATGTAGATGAACCTGTATATTATAACTCAATTTAATATCCTTGAAATACCTTATTGACCTATCCAATCACCAATTAGGATAGGAATCTTTCACCCTCGAAATTGGCTCAAGCATGAACTAGTCACTCACTAGCTCTCTCTCTTCACAACAACAAATTTCACAACTGATAAAAAATATCCTTATCATTGATGGTCCCTATATTTTATAAACATTAATGGTCTTCTCAGCTTCCAAATACATCCATAAACCAAATCCAAGTCGAATTGGTGTTGCTGCTCATGCTATGCCATGTGGCCTCTCTCTTCACCTTCCATCTTCTCCCAAATTGAGTAGGAACCCATTGGGATTCTCCAAATCACATGAGATATATATTGGATGCTCTATTTCAAACTGATATGTCAAATATGTTAGATATAATCCTTCATATCTGAATTTTTTCATAACTTTCATAGAATCTCCATCATTGGTGTCATAGATGTCATAAGTGTAAGGGGAATCTAGCCAAGTGTCCATGAAACTCCCCATTTGGCTCTTCNCGCTTCATCCAAATTAGACCTATGAAGTACATGAATAGGTATATTAACCTTATAATCTATCCAAAAACAATAGGCTTCCCGTAGATTCGAATTCGCAAGAGGAGGATACCATTTAACATAGGAATTCTAGCTTGTGTGGGTCCCACATCCTCCATGTGTCTTCATGATCAATTGCCACTTTGATTTTCCATTATATTTATTTATTTATCTCCTTTATTAATTATTTATGCTAGCATAATGTTCAAACACCATTTATTTTCCCCCTTATTCCAAATCTCAAACCTTCCACCCCCAACCTGTTAGATTTTTATCATTTAGACAGTATTATCTTAGGATCTTACCTGAGAGAATAATAAGCACAACAATCAATCACAAGAGACAATGGACACAAATATTTTTTTCGGGGAAACCATAAAGGACAAAACCCTACAACTTCCTCATAGATTGAATAAGCACCAATGGTAGCAGTAAAAACCCAAAGACAGTAAGATGATCTCCAACAGCTATTCTCTCTCTTATCCCAACTCCTTCTCTCTCACTTATGCGCTACAACTAAGTGTGAGTGACTATGTGTGTAAAATAGAGAGGCTCCCTCTGATCAACTAGAAGGGTTAACCTTAACTATGGGGTATTTTCCCTCCAATCAACAAGGAGGGTTAACCTTAACTAAATTACGGGGACTATTTCCCTGACTTATAATGGAGGGTTAACCTCAATGACTCTCCCCATAGGAACATTGGGGTACAATGAAATATAAATGATTCTCCTGATAGGAACATCGTGGTACAATATAAGTGAATACATTCCGAAGTTACAAATAAATCAACACTCCCTCTTAACTAGGAAGGTATTATCTTGACACAATTCATTAGCATAAGTCTTATTCTTTGGATCATCATCAAAGCTGGTGTTAACACTCCATTTTTAACAGTCTATTTTGAGCCTGACAGAAGTTCGAAGAAGGCCCCATTCCTTTAAAAAAATGTGTGAACACCATTTAGGTAGGTAGAGGCTCTTGGTCCATGATTTAGAACTGATCGACAATGAAAAAAGAGCAACGATCAGTCGTGGTTTTGGCCCAAGACGTGGGAGGAGGATTAAAATATGGCTTTCGAAGGGTCCGTTAAAGCAAGGAAACAAATGAAAGGCTGAGATCAAAGCAAATCCCAATCAACGACCCGAAACAGTTTCGTTGAGAAAACATGCTCAATGGAAGGAGCTTTTCCAAATTGCGAAAAGTTTAAAGGTCGGAAACATTCAATGGCAGAGAAGAGACCAGAGGAAGATCTACGATCTTAGCTAATTTCACAAAACAAACTTGTGTGGATATAACTGCGACTTCAAATTGTGAAAGGCAGTCCCGACCCCGAATATCAACGGTCCTGAGAAAGAAAAGAAGAGATCTACAGTTGTGATTCATTTCGCAATGCGAACTAGCAAGGTTGAAGATCAGAATTTCACACTGTGAAAAGTAGTGGGGCCTACTCGGATCGACGGTTACATGGAGATGTTGATCCCGATCGACGATCGAGGGCCAGCCTTAGTTTAAAACTATTTTTTGAATTCAAAGAAGAAATTTGGCGATAGAAATGGTGGAACATGAATGGTGGACGTAAAATATTCCTCAAATTTGAATGCTGAGAAGACTTCCCAGGTACAGACTTCACATCCAGTGCGGAGATGACAATGGAGGAGAGGTTCACACATGTAATCTGCCTCCTTGTAGATTGGCTGATTCCCCGAAGCCATTTGTAGCATGCACGTAGGTAAAATCATCCCCGTGGTAGAAGCTTTTTGTGTAAGATGGCTTGTTAAAGTAAGGAAAGTAACCAGTGAATCCGCTATTCACATGGAACAAAAGCCAACACGAAGGGGGAAACCATTCCGTTTCCTAAATCAAAAGAGTGAGGAAATGTGGGAGCATCCACTTCATGAACTTCGCAGCATGGATCAACTGTATGATGTGGCATCCAAAAAATGCTTCCCATAGCAGACGGTAAGGCGCCGCAACCCATGAAACGACATGGATAAGATCCCCATTAGGTAAAGGATCACTCTGCTCGCACCCTCACACATGATGATACCAAAAACACTCGATGACGAAATGTGCAGGAATGTTGACCAGTCATTGAAGAGGTCAGTCTCGAAAACTTATATATTTGCCTTCAGAACACTGGGGATGAGCTAACATATCTCCAGAACTTGTGTTTCTACCTCTTCACGAATCTGCAAAGGCCTACAGAGTTTAATGATGAAGATCTAGTTTGAGAAGGTTGTCCATCTGGGTGTGTTGATGGTTGGTGAGAAAACTTCCACACTCTCCCGTCACCTTGGCATTTCATGCCAAGAATGACACCATCCATCGGGGCCCAGACATGATACCACACCTCCAATGACGCGGGGTCTTGACACTTACTTCCCATAAGTGTTTTTCTAGGAACCCCTGGTACCATTGCTGCCACCAAAGACTCTAGAAGAAGAAAGTCCTTGACTGCTCCCTGAACAAGCACTCATTTGGATGGGAACATGAAAGGTCTAAATCCCACACAGCCCTGTTTGTGAAGTCCACTTTCCAAGGACGATGGGACTCGCGTAGATATGCTACACCTTATTGCCTATGGGAGAGCCCACTCTTCTGGAGATGAGAAGCACAAGAATGAAAAGCCAGTTAGCGGGTTTGCCTCAGCCGAAAGCAATGGTCCCTTCTTCCAAACTCCATGGCTAACAGTGTCACCCGGAGAAGAGTGAGGTGGCGGATCAGTTTGAGAAGGGGAAAAATGTAAACTACCATACTAGTGTGTGCCCATGTGGAAAGATGAATTTGAAACATGGTGGGAACACACACTTCGAATAGAGAAGGAGGCATCATACTCATAACGGCTAAGAACATCAAGTTGTCACTCAGGCCGAATGTGCTATAGGTCCATAATGTTTGTAAAATGTGGCGATAGTCCCACTCTTTATATTGTTAATGCATGATTGTGACTGGAAACAATATGTAGGTTTGTTTCAGAGAATAGTCTCAGCACTAGAATAGTATAAATACACTCCCGAAAGAGGGAGAAAGGGTTGATATTTTGAAGGTTGAGGAAAACCTTCAAGGGCTAAGGCTCTCCATTGTAAATAAGATTTGATGCCTGTGTTATGAATAAAATTGCAGAGGAAGAGTTGTTTCTTAAACCATAGATTCATGTGTAATTTCTTCTTTCAATATGTATCTTCTTTACATGAAATGCATATCCTATTTCCATTCCGGTTTGATGATTGCTTTCATGTCTGTAACTTAGTGTATAACAGTTTGGAATTCATACTTGCTATGCTCCCCTTGTTGTTTTAGATATTTATCAAAGTTTCTTCTAAAGTTACGTGGAATTCATCTTGCTAGTGCTCCACGTGATAGGTTTTCCTCTCTTATATTCTAAATGCCCGCTAAATATCTCCTGATTGCGAGATTGACGACTATCTTGCCTCTGTCTGCAACCTCACGCCATTATTTTTCTCTTGCAAAATGTTCCCTACTCAGGTTTTCAACTCCATTTCCAATGGTCCCTTGCCCTGATAATCCCACCTGCATCTCACGCCACTCTACTTTGTCCCATTTTAGGAGTCCGGTCTCCTAACCATCCCTGAGTGAATGTATTACATGAAGTAAATATTTGAAGACAAGCGAGAGATCCCTCTCTGACTGTGCAAGGCCAGAGGTGCAGCCTAAAGTGGTTCTCATGTTGTGCTGGGAGCAGGACCTCCCCTCAACCTTGGGGCTCAAAACCGGCACTAACAAATTGACACCGTTGCCGAGGATGAAATTGAAGATCCTCCCTGGGAAAAATGACATGGTTTTAGATTTGAGCACTTTTCAAAGGTTGAGCACTTTTCACCTGGAGACTCCACTCTTGAAGGGTTCAGACTTCAGTGACTCCGCTGGTGGTCCGACTCAGAAATCAAATGATCAGAAAAATATGGGCAGGCTTTGTCCAAAACATGAACCTCTTGTAAGGCTTAAAGGATGAATAGTGGAAGGTTAAGATGCTCGAGTCTACGTTTCTTCCAAGAAGCTTTGTTCTATCTTGTAAGTTTGTTCTTATCCTTCCCTAAATTTATCAGAATAGTCCTCTATGGTTCAACTCATTCTGAACAAAGCTATGAATATATTCATGTTTATCCTTGCTTTACGAACCAAAAGCGTTGCATCATCTTGCACTTCTAGTTTTGACCTAGATTTCTCTCTAGAGGCCCACGATGTCAAAGATCACCCCTGTGAAATTCATGAAACCTCGGTCGATAGCGTAGCTATCATGCCTAACGTGGTCTTTCCCATTTCTCCAAGCTGGTACAAACCACTACAACTTCCTCCCATCCACCATGAGTTTCCTATGAAACATTACAAATAACTCCCCAAATTTGGTGGAGAATCCAAAGACTTCATTGCTGAGAAGCATTTACAAGGCTTTGAACATTTATCTAACCTTTTTGAAATAGAACATGATGATGACTGCATGAGGGATTTCTCCCAGTCCTTGCAAGGGGATGCTAAATAATGGTTCAGGAACTTGCAGCCTAATTCCATCAACACTTGGGAAGAGTTTTCTTGCACCTTCTTGAAGTTTTGGGGTAGGGGAAGGCCACTGGATCAAATACTTTCAGAATTCTATTCCCTGAAGAGACATGAGGGTGAGACCTTACATAATTTTAACAGAATATTTTCCAGTTTTTATTATAACATGCCTAAAGAAGTCCAACCTCTTGAGATAGCTACTTAGATATATTATGCAGCCACCTTTCCTCCTGAATTGTCCTTGCTTCTTTTGGAAAGAAAATCAACCACTTTGCAGCACATGTTTGTTGATTGTCTAGAGGTTGAGGAAAACCTTAAGATGTCTAAAAATTTGTCAGGTTATGACAATGGTGGTGAAATAAAAGATACATTAAAATTGGTTGGGCCCTATAAGAAGAATGAAAAATTCCCTATTTAGCTAAATCTTTCTCTTTGTATAAAGAAAGATGACCGGCCCGATATAGGAACAGGTGATCCTACAGGCTTGTTCTCTAAAGATTGTGACCCACATCACCCCAGATCCATACAAGGAAATTTTAAGAAGGAATTTGGTGCACATATGTACGATGAATATGAGGAAGAATACCTGTGGACTATACCTAAGAAGCTAGCCATTGAACCAAGACCTGCTGATGGAGAGGACCACGATGCTATGTGAAATCGAGAGCTTAAAGCAGAAAAGGGCGATAAGGACATTGAAGGTGATAAATTACCCTTATGTTATGCCTCATTTGAATTAATACAGCACATGATTAAAGCCTCTAAGCAAAAGCAGAAAAAAGGGGAGATGGTGTAGTCCAGAGACTTGTATGGAAGAGAGGATAATAAAAAGAAGCATCCAGGAAATCCCTCTCCAGTTATCGATACGTCGGGGCTTTGTAAGAAGGTGTCAATTCATGGAGAAGGATGCAACATCCCTCAGATAAATACATTTTTTAATGTTCTTCCTTCAAGAAGATCGCCCCATACAGGAGGAATATGCATACTCGGTTCCACTGGAGAAAAGGAGGACCTCCCTCTTGAAACACACCAAGCTCTCATTGCAGAAATTTTAGGCGAAAAGAGGGATGTTTCATTGAAGAAATATTTTGTGGGCCCTCTCTTACAATCATCCAAGTATCATCTTGACATACCACCAGAAGAAAGGAGTTCCGAAAAGCTGTCCTACGAGTGGAGGACGGAATATGTTGGGGGTTACCATGTTTTCTATGACCCCATAGTAGAGTACATGGAAGGACTAGGTAACGGTAACGACTGGTCATGTCTCTGCGGTAAAGATCAGTCTATATTCTATAACTTTCTTCCATTATCTATTTCATTTCCATCCATCAAGCATGAAAAAAGAACAACATTATTAGGCAAGTTGCTTGATTGGCTTCATTGGAAGTCTGATTTCACTTAATCGGACTTATGAACTAAATTAGGAAGGGTAGGTAGGAACCAATAAGCTTGACAATCGTCAAGAATTTCATTCATTAATATTTTAGTTTGATTTCATTTTTTAGTTGTAAGCACGGGTTTGCAGTCTAGAGCATGGTTTGCAAGAGTGGCATGAATTCGGTGCAGCAGTAGCTCAGAGCAGAATGGAGATTTCAAAGAAAGATTGAAGACAACCCAATGGATTTGGCACTTGGTCTATGGGGTTTCTTTGCTACCTCACGAGGAGGATAGCATCCCTCATGGAGTTGTTTGTTAACACTCCATTTTTAACAGTCTATTTTGATCCTGATAGAAGTTTGAAGAAGGCCCCATTCCTTTAAAACATTGTGTGAACACCATTCAGGTTGGTAGAGGCTCCTTGTCCATGATTTAGAACCACCGGACAATGAAAAAAGAGCAACGATCGCTCGTGGTTTTGGCCCAAGACGTGGGGGGACGATCAAAATATGGCTTTCGTGGGGTCCATTAAAGCAAGGAAACAAATGAAAGGCCAAGATCAAAGCAAAGCCCAATCAATGGCCTGGAATAATTTTGTTCAGAAAACATGCTCGATGGAAGGATGTAATGTCCCTGACCCTCTGACCAGTGAAGAGGACGCTACTAAACACCAAACATAAACCTCTGGGCATAATAACCCCATGAACATGAATAGGCATATAATGCTGAAATAAAAAGCTTAAACATAAGACATACTAAGATGCATAATCCTTCATATACATAGCGGAAGCAAACAAATGATCATTCAATCATGCCACATGTTCATCATATTCATTAATCAGTAAATATAAATGCAGAGATTAAACGGTCAAGAGTACTTATCTTAAACAGGATTCGTCCTGCAACCAGCTACGTCGCTGCAACGTTCCACCCAACCATAGGCTAGTGTGCTCATCAATCTCTCAGCAACACTGCCACCCCCGAGCTGGGCATGATTCCTNCCAAGGTATACAAATCAACCAAGCCCACATAGTAGGGTTTATCAGGCCGTCAAGGAGCTAGGAAAGGCTAAATGATAAGCTGGTGGTCTGAATGGAGAGCTAAGGATGCCTACACCAAAGTTAACCTGACTTTTAAGACATCCACACACCCGACACTAGGAATCAGTCCTTTCTTTGCTTCACAGTCCCTCAGGATCTGACTTCCCTTTCCAATACTCTTCGAGGGTTATGGAGAAGAAAGCCAGTAGTCTAACTCTCCCTGGGTGGTTCCAAACACCTATTTTCTCAAGCATACCTAGCCTCTAATCCCGCTCTCAATAGTCCAAAGACCAACCACTGCATGCCGCAGTACAATAAACAGTTCACAACTCTATGAAAAAGGCAAAGACAATAGGGTGACAACCACAAACAAAAAGGTGAAACATAGTTCAGGTCAAACCATGCTTCAGAGTTGTTCTTGGCCCTAGCGTGGCCAAAAACACTTAGCAACAATTCCCAAAATACATCTGCAGCACCAACAACCAAGAAGCAACCCAAAACCAGGGTAAATCAACAACCCCAATCTTACCATGAAATGATGGCAACCTTACACCGTCCACAAATGGGAAAGAAGCAAAACTCCCAGCATAGACAGGGGAAAAATCAGCCAACAAATGTGGAAATCAATAGCCAAACAACATCCATGAGCCCACAGCACACAATCCCCAATGTAAACACTGGAGAACTTACACAGGCAGAAATGGGAAAGGAACCGATTCCCAATCTGTACGTGAGGGAGAAGAACATAGCCAACAGAACGGTGGAAGAAAACACAGCCTCGATTCAACGATGGGGTTGTAGAATGTTACACAGTCTGACAATGGTGGAGAAGACACAACTCCCTGCGTGAACAAGAGAAAGATAGAACAACTCCCTGTGGGAGGAAAAATAGATCCACAACCAACAATCGATGAGAGAAGGGAGAATAGAGTTGACCCCTTCCTGCGGGAGATGGTCCAGACAGACTCATGATGGAGAACCCAATGGTGTGAGAGAGAGAAAAATGTCTATGCATGAGGGTAAGCCCGACCAAAACCGCGAATGGAAGAGTGGAGTGAGTGGGAAAGTGGTGACCGTTCCCCTGCCCTCCGCGTGAGGAAGAGCGATCGCCAGTGGAGTGTACGTGGGGAAAAGACTGGCAGTCCTACCACCCACAACTCCCCAGCCATAATTGCTCCCAACAAATAAAACAACGGAATTTTAGTGGGTGGTCGACACATGGAAACTCCCAATGACCCCCATGGGTTAGACAACCCCCCCTTAACCTTAGGAATCATGCCATTTTCATTTAACGTTGCACTGTCGTAGATGGATGTGGGTTTATTCATTTGATGTGCATATTTACATGATGTCAAAACTATAATGTGCTAGATGGCATGATATACCATCGACAACAATCCCTATTGTCGAAACATAACACAGCCGAATCGATGGTGGGGCTTTTGACTTTAGCTCCACACCATGATTTATTACAATATATATATCATGTACCTTTTAATGAAAATGGGGTAAAAAATGGGGCATTAGAATCCCCTCCCCCTTGGAATAACACCGTCCTAAGTGTTCCAATACATAGGAATACATATACAATTTGCATATCCAAAATTTCAAAATTTTGCAAATTCGTCCCATGTTCAATTATTTACTTAAACTTTCAGGACCAAGCCCCTCAGCTTCCACGAGCTTCTCCTATTGGTTCTCAGCTTTTGGCTCATCCCCAAGTCGAGGAACTTTGTGGCTTCTTCCCTCTTTATGTTCCCTCGTTGGGCAGTCCCTACGTAAATGATGTCCTCCACATTTCCAACATTTTGCTGGCTACTTCATCTTTACCTGCTCAATTTCCTTTAAGTCTTCATGCCTGGAACGTTTCTTAACGGATCGCTTGGACGAATGTCCCATCATTGATCCACTTTCCTTGCCTTTATGGATTGCTCCTAGAATGATTTTTACCTCCTTTTGCAAACCAATAGAGTCTTGCAAAATATTGTGGTTCATCTCATTCTACCTTTTCTGTATCTTGAGCATCTCTCGAAGATTCTCTTGGGTCCTAGAAATCGTTTGAAGGAGACTTCCAGCCAAGTCCAACAGCTTTTGGTGTGCTTCCATGATCAATGTGCACACTGGGCTTCACTTTTCTCACCTGTGAAATGCATCATTGAAATTATGCTAGACCAAACATAATATAGGCATTAAAATTAGTCAATTTATTGCCCAATTGGCATGACAGTCCAAGTCTCACCAAGGAGACTTTAAAAATTTTCATGCCTTCCCAACAGGCACATGAGCTCATTCATGTCCATTCTTGGGTAGGGAATTAACCATTCCATCATTAACAATTTACTTTAAGCAAACACACACATTCTATTTTCAGTCATACATGCATTCAACAATCTTTTGTTTTCACAATGCATAAGTATATATATGTATATAATAAAAAAGGCAAGAGAGAGTAGCAAGAGTTTTTCCCCTCTTTGTTTTGTTCCATCCTGGAACCCACACCACCGCTATAGCTTTTTATGCTCTCAGCCTCTTTCACTTCACCATGAATGCTGGACCAATCCCTCTTGGTCATGACACTTATTGTCTCTAATCTATTTCAGACCTCTCAACCATGGAGCCTCCCCACATGGTTTGTCTCGGCTGCTAGGACCTTCACAGTCTCACTAGAAACTTTTTCATTACTACTCATTCTGAGCTCTTCAGGACAGTCACATGTCCTCATGCACCCCCATGATGCTCTCATAGTCCTCGCTCCCAACGATACCTATATTCAAACATTGAATAGATTCACATGTTTAGTTTATTCTACTCGGTTTTTATCTCTAAAACAAGAGCTTAAAACATTATAACCAAATCATATACACATGTATATTCTTTAAGCGAGAATTTGCAAAATAATCCAATACTTATCTGTATTGTGCGTTTCCTCGTTGGTCCACAGGATCCTACTTCGCTTTGTAAGACTTGGGCTCGTCTATGGACTTGGATGTTAGACCAGCACGCAGGCTGATTCACAACATCGTTTTATACATATATCAGGCACAGTCAAGCCAACCTTTAGTTGGGTTTATCAGACCATGAACAAATCGCCTGCACTTATATCAACAATGCACTTATATAAACAACCAATCATCAGCCAAGCCAACACCGTTTGGTTTATCAGGCCATCAAAAATAACACATGCACTTATATCAACAATAAATGACTATTTCTAGGTCTCATTTCCAGTAGTGAGCTCTAATTCCACTACCCCATATCACACAAGAGACCACTCCCTTCTCTGAGTTGACAGTCCCTCAGGAATGTCTCCTTCTCTGTAGAAGGTAGGATGAGCTCAAGCCATTGTCCATTTAGTGTACAACACCATACTACATCTGTTTAGCATGACAACACAAGCAATATAATCATATTCATCAATGTTAGTGTTCTAAAACTATAATCACATTTCATATCATTCACTATCAAGTATTGAGACACCAGGAGTGTGTCCACTCCCTAGGGTGTAATCAATATTGAAAAACCCTTCCATGATTTGACATCAAAAAAGTGTGCACCCTTTTCTAGTGTGTGCCATGTAGGCCCTATTCATACTCAAGCAATATGCCACAATGGAAATAAAATCAAAACATGTTCTGCATATTGAATTCAAAAATTTGACATGCGTATTCTTAGCTAGGGTTATAGAACACTTATACATTTGTCAAGGAGGTATTCCTTCATTGAGGAGGAATGGGGGCTCCCTTCTCTGAGTTGACAGTCCTTCGTTTTTCCATCCCAATTCCTTTTTACATTTCATATCCACACATGTCTTACCAACATAATCTATACCATATCACTCATGTGTCTTACCAAACATGTAGTGCAAATGAGACATTTCCAAAATGTCCAGTGGAGTTTCACCCGAAACCCATTTCCAAGATAAGGGAAAACCTTCCCATGAAGTTTGTCTCATGCAGGCCATCACACATGATCTTCCTGCAGTGTGTACCCCTGGCACATTCATCAAATAGCCAAACAGTCAATCATTATTGGATAATACAATCCAAATTTATTGTTCCATATCCAAGCAATGACATTAGTAATTAAATTCAATAGGAATTTGCAATTCTGTCTACTACAAAAATTGGTTTGCTTGGCAATGAGGTGATCCTCAATTGTGGGTCTCTTGTAATCAACACCACTATGCCCATTATAAATTTATGCTTACTAACATAACATGAATACCCACTTGCAGTGCATCCTCTTGACACAATCTTGTGCAAGCCAATAGTGATTAGTAGTTGTCAACAATTTCTTAAATTCAAAATTCACAAATT
Source organism: Pseudotsuga menziesii (assembly GCA_001517045.1). NCBI lineage: Eukaryota > Viridiplantae > Streptophyta > Pinopsida > Pinales > Pinaceae > Pseudotsuga > Pseudotsuga menziesii. The sequence continues at coordinate 157,247 of LPNX010120951.1, forward strand.
CAAATTTACAACTCATTACGCATACAAACTAGTTTCACAACCATGAGACTCTTATCATGAGATTTGGCTCTTTCACATGGTAGATTTCAGCCTTTTTCATGGTCTTACCCACTTTTCCATGCCCCAACAATCTACCTAAAACCTGAACCTCAGTCAGCCAAACACTTAGTAAGTCTTGATGCATATAACTTTTTGATTGCTGCAACAAGCACTGAAGCATTTTCAAAATTTATAAAATTCAAATACTTCTAGCTGTTAATCACATCAATATTACCAAAACTCATTTACTTCACGCAATCATTGTCATACTAACATTTTCAAGGTATAGTTGCATCATTTATGCAATTTAAATGAAGTGTTTAGATACTCCTTTCTTCACAAGCGTATCATTATACCACCTTCCCCTTCCATAGAGCATTTTCGACAACCAATTGATCATGACTACCCTCTTCATGCACTTACTATCCTGTATTCACATCAGTCCTTGAAATGGTTCCAGAATTGTCATCAATTCATCATTTTAGCCATTAGTTATTCATAATGACACACACACTATCTCTATGCATTCATGCATTGCATCACAACATCTACTCATAATTTTCATATGTGTCTGTTCAATGCATAACCACAAGATTTATGAAACCATTTAAAGCATTTCCACTCAATGCTACCTTGCATTGATTTCAGAATATGATGCATTCAATCATACCATGCATGGCTTAACCATGACTACATATAGGATGCATTGCTATAATCAAGACCATCAGTACTTACTTTCTTTGGGCTACTAAGGCTCATAACAACACATAACATAGGCATGACACATTTCTATATGAATGCAATATAAAATTCAAATACCAACATGGTATGAGACCTCTTGCTTTTACCACTCCATGCAGTTGTCATAATTAAACTCTTACCTTCATGGGTCCTACTTACACCCTCGGCATTACCAGTTTGGTTGGTCCTTTGCAGGAATTTACAGAATTTGCTCACCAACTTTTGATTCTAGACTTGTTACCTTATCCATTTCTCCATAGGGTTTCTAGTCACATTTGTCAGCATCAACAACATATTCAACCATGTCCATGTTGTCATTGGTTTTTCCACTAATTCCAACATCAATGCAATAACTACCATTAGTGGTTCATTATACATGTATAATTCTTACTAATCTTACCAACATGTAATATCCTATGCATGCAAGGCATATCTTCGTACATTTCATGTATGAAACTTATAAATGTAATTATGATTAGCAAGACAGAGTTTAAGGAAATTTCCTTTTTCAAGTCCCTCATCCCTGCATGGAACTCCTTTTCCACACAACAGCTGGTTTGAATTCATGGTCTTGCTATCTCTAGGCATGCAATTCCTAGATTTTTCCATATTGACAGTAGCACATTGCTTTTCAAGCAATCTCTAGCACTTTGCTGCTCCACACTCAGATTTTGGTGACTCTCCCTTGTTCCCTGCTGGATAATATTTCCAACGCTTATCCACATGCTTCATTCTGACCTCGGGTGTGAAAACCACACAACTTCTTAGAATGATGGCAAAACACACAACTGTATTTTGGTCAGGAATGCTAACTTTAGTCACCTAGGGTTTTCTTCCTTTTCAACCCTGTGACCACTGAAATTCTGCTGAAATTTGCTGAAAGCCTACTGAAAGGCAGTTGAAAACTACTTGAAAAATCACTGAGAAATTCTCTCGAAGACCCCAATTTCCTTAGGCCCAATCGGACCTCTTCCTAGCTATATTTCTGATACTTCGGTGGTCAAAACACCTAGTTCATCGGTGGTCTGTTTGCTTACTTCTCTCTGGAGTTTCGACGGTTAAATTGACTAAAGTTCTGATTTGTATTAGCGAGAAAATCATCTGTTCATCGGGTGCGCAGTCCCTTGAGCAGCCGCAACGGCGAAACATGATATTACTATGGTTTCCATGAATGTCTATTGGTTATTGGGCCTACTATCCATTGGGAGGATAGTGCTTTAGACTGCTGCAATGGCAGGTTTAAGATCCTTTGATTCCTTCCAATCAGCGGTTTGATCATCAAAATTTTTTCGATGACTTTATACTCTTCAAATTTTTCTTCTAATCGGATCTTCTCCTTACTAATCTCCCAGAGTTTCGGTGGTTGAAACCTCTAACTTTATCCGCTGTATCGGTGGGTCTCTTGTCTATTCCCTTCTGCTGTATCGGCCCTGCAGTGGTCTACTGTTCTGAGTTTCATCGGTGATCCATAGGTCTAATTTTGGCCACCTAATCGCTACGTCGGCGTTCGGGTGCCCTACGCATCAGACGGTTAGTCCTTTCGGCTTCTGCAATGGCAGCCCACACTCTTCCTATGTCTTATGCAGCTCACGACTTTGTTGACAATCAGAGAAACTAGTCTTTTGTGGCATCGATGCTCGAATGTCCATCGGGAGATCAGTTCTTTATGTGGCCGCAACGGTGTCCCACAATCCTTCTATGCCTTCCGTAAGCACAGTTCTATCGGTGGTCGGAACAATGTCCATCATTGGAATAGTCTACTAATCAGCTACAACAGCGGACATTCGATCAACTAAATTTATCCTACATAGCTCATTGGCAACTAAATCATATAATCATCGGCGATTTGATCAACTAACCATTGCTGATGGCCAATGATTCTACGACTTAGGAAAATTTTCAAAATTTTTCTCTTTAGTCTTCCTTTCCGCCACTTCATCGGCTCTACTATCTTCTATTCATCGACGATCAAGCAACTGTTTGTTTCCGCCGTAGTTATGAACCCAAAACTACTCTTCACTAAACACCTCGGCATCGGTGACTGGAAGGACTAGTGAATCGGCGGAGTAGTTCAATCAGAAACCGCAACTGCGGCTTATCAAATTCGATAATTTTTTGATTGGCAGCCCAATCCACTAATGATTTTCAACCGGTGAGCTGAAGCACATCATCATCGGCAGTTGGAACTTTTCCTCATCGGAAGACTAGTGCTCTACGATTCTACAAGGGCGGGCGCACAAACCACTAACGTCTTTCGATGGTCGATGATTTCGTTTCTTAGAGAAATTTTTGAACTTTCTTTACTGCGTCGGCGATCGGAGGCTCTATTTTTAAGAAGGATAGTCCTCTAGCTATTCACCATGGTGGGTTTACAATCCCTTGATCCCTTCTGATCAACGACTGAAACACAACCATCGCGGCATCAAAAAGTGGAACCTGTATCCATTGGAGGATTAGTGCACTAGGCTTCCGTAACAACAGTGCTTAAATCACTAATTCCTTCCATTGTTCGTCGGCGATGAATACCACTAACATGTTCTGATGGACGATGATTTTAACACTTAAACAAAATTTCACAAAACCTTCAGCCGTTGGCTGGGTTTCAAACTAACATTTCCACCATGTTAGAGGAACTTCGCACTAAGTTCTCCAATGAGCCGATGGACAACAAACGCAACATTTCCTCAATTTCCTTTCGATTACCATCCATCAGGTGGCCTTCCCACTAAGTGCTCCGCTACATCAGAAGAAATTGTCACTAAGTTTTCCGATGAGCCAACATTCTTGCACTTAGAAAATTTTGTGATTTTTCTTGTCTTCACCCATTTTTCCTGGTTTCTTCTGGGCAGTAGGAAACCTGCCTTTGTTAACTATTTCTCATGGCCCTCTGAGGCCCAAATGCCACAACATAAGATCTGTCACTGCATCTTCATGGCCCATTCTAGCCCATGCTGCAACCAGAGCTCTGATACCATACTGTAACATCCCCGACCCTCTGACCGGCGAAGAGGATGCTACTAAACACTAAACATAAACCTCCAGGAATAATAGCCCCATGAACATGAACATGCATATAATGCTGAAATAAAAATCTTAAACATAAGACATGCTAAGATGCATAATCCTTCATATACATAGCGAAATAAAACATACGATCATTCAATCATGCCACATGTTCATCATATTCATTAATCAGTAAATATAAATGCAGAGATGAAATAATCAAGAGTACTTATCTTAAATAGGATTCGTCCTGCAACTAGCTACGTCGCTACAATGTTCCACCCAACCATATTCCAGCATGGTCATCAATCTCTCAGCAACACTGCCACCCCCAAGCTGGGCATGATTCCTCAAGGAATAAGGGTCAAAGTAGGCTTACACATAGCCAAGGTACACAAATTAGCCAAGCCCACACAATAGGGTTTATCAGGTCTTCAAGGAACTAGGAAAGGCTAAATGCTAAGTTGGTGGCCTCAATGGAGAGCTAAGGATGCATACACCAAATTTAACCTGACTTAAGACATCCACACACTCGAAACTAGGAATCAGTCCTTTCTCTACTTCATAGTCCCTCAGGCCCTGACTTCCCTTTCCAATACTCTTCAAGGGTTGTGGAGAAGAAAGCCAGCAGTCTAACTCTGTCTGAGTGGCTCCAAACACCAGTTTTCTCAAGCATACCCAGACTCTAATCCTACTCTCAACAGTCAAAATATCAACCACTACATGCCGAAGTACAACAAACAATTCACAGCTCTATGAAGAAGGCAAAGACAATAGGGTGACAACCCCAAACAAAAAGGTGAAACATAGTTCAAGTCAAACCATGCTTCAGAGTTGTTCTTGGCCCTAGCATGGCCAAAACAACTCAGCAACAATCCCCAAAATACGTTTGCATCCCCAACAACCAAGAAGCAACCCAAAACCATGGTAAATAAACAGCCTCAATCTTATCATGAAATGATGGCAACCTTACACCATCCGCAAATGGGAAAGAAGCAAAACTCCCAGCATAGACAGAGGAAAACTCAGCCAATGAATGTGGAAATCAACAGCCAACCAAAATCCATGAGCCCACAACACATAATCCCCAATGTAAACACTGGAGAACTTACATAGGTAGAAATGGGAAAGGAACCGATTCCTAGCCTGTACGTGAGGGAGAAGAACGCAGGCAACAGAATGGTGGAAGAAAACATAGCCCCGATTCAACGGTGGGGTAACAAAATGTTACACATTCTAACAATGGTGGAGAAGACACAACTCCCTGCGTGAACAAGAGAAAGATAGAACAACTCCATGTGGGAGGAAAAACAGATCCACAACCAACAATAGGTGAGAGAAGGGAGAACAGATCTGACCCATGCCTACGGGAGATGGTCTAGACAGACTCATGATGGAGAACCCAATGGTGCAAGAAAAAGAATAATGTCTCTGCATGAGGGTAAGCCCGACCAAAACCGTGAATGGAAGAGTGGAGTGAGGGGGAAAGTGGTGACCATTCCCCTACGCTCTGCATGAGGAAGAGAGAGCTCGCTGGTGGAGTGTACGTGGGCCAAAGACTGGTAGTCCTGCCACCCACCACTCCCCAATCATAACTGCTCCCAACAAATCAAACAACAGAAGTTTAGTGGGTGGTTGACACATTGCAACTCCCAATGACCCCCACGGGTTAGACAACCCCCCCTTAACCTTAGGAATCATGCCCTTTTCATTTAATGTTGCACCGTCGTAGCTGGATGTGGGTTTATTTATTTGATGTGCATATTTACACGATATCAAAACTATAATGTGCCGGATGGCATGATATACCATCGGCAACAATCCCTATTGTCGAAAATAACACAGTCGAATCGATGGTGGGGCTTTTTCCTTTAGCTCCACACCATGATTTATTACAATATATACATCATGTACCTTTTAATGCAAATGGGGTCAAAACTGGGGCATTACAAAGTAGATTTTCCAAATTGCGAAAAGGTTAAATGTTGGAAACATTCGACGACAGAGATGAGACCAGAGGAAGATCTATGGTCTCAGCCAGTTTCACAAAACGGACTTGTGCAGATATAACTACGATTTCAAATCATGAAAGGTGGTCCCATCCCCAAATATCAACGGTCTTGATGAAGAAAAGAAGAGATCTAATGTTGTGATTCATTTCGAAATATGAACTAGCGAGGTTGAAGATCAAAATTTCACACTACGAAACGTAGTGGGGGCCACTCAGATCCACAGTTACAGGGAGATGTTGATTGCGATCAATGAGTGAGGGCAAGCCTTGGTTTAAAACTGTTCATTGAATTTAGAGAAGAAATTTGGTGGCAGAAATGGTGGAACATGGACGGTGGGCGTAAAATATTCCTCAAATTTGAAGGTTGAGAAGAATTCCTAGGTATAGAATTCACATCCAGTGTGGAGATTCCAACAGAGGAGACGTTCACATGTGTAATATTACTCCTTGTAGATTGGTCGATTCCCCGATGCCATTTGTAGCATGCACACAGGTAAAATCATCCCTGTGGCAGTAGCTTTTTGTGTAAGTTGGCCTGCGAAAGTAAGGAAAGTAACCAGCGAATCCACTATTCACACGGAGCAAAGGCCAACATGAAGGGGGAAACCATTCTGTTTCCTACATCACAAGATCAATGTGGGAGCATCCACTTCATGAACTTCACAACATGGATCAAATGTATGAGGTGGCACCCAAAAAATACTTCCCATAGGAGACGGTAAGGCACCACGGCCCATGAAACGATGTGGCAAAGATCCCCATCAGGTAAAGGATCACTCTGCTCACATGCTCACAGATGCTGATACCAAAAACACTTGATGACGAAATGTGTGGAAATGTTGACCAGTCATTGAAGAGGTCATTCTTGAAAACATATATATCTGGCTTCAGAACACTAGGGATGAGCTAACATATCTCCAAAACCCGTGTTTCTGCCTCTTCACGAATCTGCAAAGGCTCGAAGAGTTTGATGATGAAGATCTAGTTTGAGAAGCTTGTCCATCTGGGTGTGTTGATGGTTTGTGAGAAAAATTCCACACTTTCCCATCACCTTGGCATTGCATGCCAAGATGACACCAGCCATCGGGGCCTAGACGTGATACCTACACCTCCAACAATGCGGGGTTTGGACACTTACTTCCCATAAGTGTTGTTCTAGGAACCCCTGGTACCATCGCTACCACCAAAGCCTCTACGGAAGAAGACAGTCCTTGAATGCTCCCTGAACAAGCACTCCTTCGGATAGGAGCATCAAGGGTCTAAATCCCACATAGCCTTGTTTGTGAAGTCCACTTTCCAAGGGAAATGGGGCTAGTGTAGATATGCTACACCTTATTGACCGTGGGAGAGCCCACTCTTCTGGAGATTAGAAGCACAAGAATGACAAGCCACTTAGTAGGCTTCCCTCAGCTAAAAGCAATGTGGCCCTTCTTCCAAACTCCATGGCTAATAGTGTCACCTGGAGAAGAGTGAGGTGGTGGATGAGGTTGAGTAGGGGAAAAATGAAAACTACCCTATTAGTGTGTGCCCATGCAGAAAGATGCATTTGAAACATGGCAGGAAAACACACTTCGAACAGAGAAGGAGGCGTCATACTCATAATGTCCAAGCACATCAAGCTATCACTCGGGTCGAATGCACTGTAGCTCCATAATGTTTGTAAAACATGGCGATAGTCCCACTCTTTATATTGTTAATGCATGATTGTGACTGGAAACAGTCTGTAGGTTTGTTTTGGAGAATAGTCTCAGCACTAGAATAGTATAAATACACTCCCGAAAGAGGGAGAAAGGGTTGAGATTTGGAAGGTTGGGGAAAACCTTCAAAGGCTGAGGCTCTCCATTGTAAATAGGATTTGATGCCTATGTTATGAATAAAATTGTAGAGGAAGAGTTGTTTCTTAAACCAGAGATTCATGTGTCGTTGCTTCTTTCAATATGTATCTTCTTTACGTGAAATGTATATCCTGTTTCCATTCTAGTTTGTTGATTGCTTTCATGTCTGTAACTTAGTGTATAATAGTTTGGAATTCATACTTTCTATGCTCCGCCTGTTGTTTCAGAAATTTATCAAATTTTCTTCTAAAGTTACATGGAATTCATCTCGTTGGTGCTCCACATGATGGGTTGTCCTGTCTTATCTTCTAAACACCCACTAAATATCTGTTGATTGCGAGATCAATGGCTATATTGCCTCTGTATGCAACCTCACGCCATTCTTTCCCTCTTGAAAAATGTTCCCTACTCAGGTTTTTGACTCCATTTCCAATGGTCCCTTTCCATGATAATCCCACCTGCATCTCATGCCACTCTACTTTGTCCCATTTCAGGAGTTCGGTCTCCTGACCATCCCCGAGCGAATATCTTATGTGAAGTAAAGATCTGAATACAAGCGAGAGATCCCTCTCTGACTGCATAAGGCTGGAGGTGTAGCCTAAAGTGGTTCTGCTATTGCGCTGGGAGTGGGCCCTCCCCTCAACCTTGGGGCTCAATTCCAGCGCTAACAGCTGGATCATCACTAGATAATCATCAAAGTTGGATCATCACTGGATCACCACTGGATCATCATCAAAGCTTGATCATCACTGGATCATCATAGAAGATGGATCATCACTGGATCATCATCAAAGCTAGATCATCACTGGATCATCATCAAAGCTCCTTCCAATATCTTGATCAACTGGTGCTATCTCTCAATTCTACTCATCATAGGAAGTTCTACAGATCCAACCCTTTTTCATGCTAGTTGTAGACCTAGCCTCCATGTAGGTATTCATCTTCTTCAACACTTATATCTGACCATGGGAGGAACACATCCAACATCCATGTCAGAAAGGCCCGCCCAACACTTTATGACCATGTGAGGAACACATCCAACATACATGTCAAAAAATCTATGCACTTACATCTGACCATGTGAGGAACACATCCAACATACATGTCAGAAAGGTTCCATACTTATATCTAACCATGCAAGGAACACATCCAACATACATGTCAGAAAGACTCTACACTTACATCTGACCATGCGAGGAACACATCCAACATACATGTCAGAAAGGCTCTGCACTTATATATGACCATGTGAGGAACATATCCAGCATACATGTCAAAAAGGTTCTGCACTTACATCTGACCATGCAAGGAACACATCCAACATACATGTCAGAAAATCTTTGCACTTACATTTGACCATGCGAGGAAAACATCCAGCATACATGTCAGAAAATATCCGCACTTACATTTGACCATGTGAGGAACACATCTAGCATATATGTCAGAAAGGATTTGCACTTACATCTAACCATGGAAGGACCCACCTGCCACCATGTCAGAAAGGCTCTGCACTTACATTTGACCATGGGAGGACTCGCCTACCACCATGTCAGAAGGGCTTCATACTTATCACTTCCTCTTGGAAGGAACCTCAATATGTAGAGCACCAAGCTTCTCTCTGAAGTACTCGAACTTCACTTTGGCCATTTCTAGCATAGAATCACATCAGAGCTAATTACATCCAAGGATAACCTGCGAGCTTCTCCAGGACCGATTACATCCGAAAACAACCTACAGGACCGTTTACGTTTGAGCCACCTATGAGATTCGCTAGGATTTTATGCTCATATAACCTATCTCATTGGCTATGCTAGAACTCCCTCTTTTGAGAGATCTCTATCTGGATCACATACTAGAGCTTCATTGCTCCTCTCTACATCATACAAAAATGCAAGTCAGATCAATCAAATCAAATATTATTTTTCAAAAGAAACAAACTACCTCCCAAATATCTGAGCAAGTGGAAACATATTTTTCCTCAGCTGTACTCAGCACCACACAGGGCTGCTTCCTGCTAAACCAAGAGATCACACTTGATCCCATACTGAAGCAACACCTCAAAGTGCTCTTCCTGTCAATGGCACTGCCTGCCCAATCTGAATCCTCATAACCCTTTCGGGTTAGTCTTCTGATTTGCTTCATACTTGATCCCATACTTAACTGTACCCTTTAGGTACCTCACTGCATGCTTTGCAATCATCAGGTGAACATGTATCAATGCATTCACAGTAAAGAAATTATTTGGTCTCGTATTCATCAGGTACATCAAGGAACAAATCATTTGATGATACATCGTGGCATCAACCAACTTCGATGAAGCAACACTCAACTCTGATGAAGCAACACTCAATAACAAGAGCATCATTGGTCTTCTTCCTTCAACCATGAAGCAAAGGTTGGAATATTTTTTACTCTCAGTAAAGCCTAGATCCATCATTAAGTTTTCCATCCTATTGTACCATGTTGAACCTCAGGATCTTCTGCAGTCACTCCTTTTGAAGTGGAGCATCATTTTCCCTCTACCTTTCATACTCTATGTATTATGTACTGGAGTGACAAGTAGCTTCCTCTACTAATAATATTCTTGTGGAAATTGAACCTAGGTGTTAGAACAATTACACTCACAACAATTGCCAATTACACTCACAACAATTGCCAATTACACATGCAAATTACTCACAAAAGGAGACTGAATATGGAGCATAACACTAATATGTATTGAATAAGTGTACAATAGCCAACCCTATGAATTCATAGGCTGCCACAATAAATAATTACATGAGATATTCAAATGCATAAGGATTCCATTTGAATTTAGTCAAAAGCAGGCTTACTAAATCTAAGCAAATCCCCCATAGGTGCATAAAGCAGTTTCCAAAACTGTCTAGGAACTCACGAATTGGAAAAATAAATTAGGCAAGATAATAGATGGTGGAAGGACAACTCATACATTATTTTTATAGGAGAAAAGAGTGGAGGATGATGAGGACAAAAAACAAGTTAACTTCACCTAGTCAAACTTTCCCAATTGCCTTAAAACTCAGAAAAAGCAGGCAATAAAGAAGAAAAAGCAGACATGTGCTAGGGAGGCCAGGAATAAAGTAGATTTGATTGAAAGAGGTTTCCCAAGCACTCCATGACTCAAATTTAGCAAGTTTGACCACTATGGATGTGTGGAGGACAACTTGCATAAGGTGGAATATGGAAACTAGGCAAATAAGACAAAAAATGGATTAATTAATGTCTAATGTAGCTAAATATGGGTTGATTATTCTAACACCCCCCCTTAAGCCTGAATTATGAGTAAAATATCAGAAAATTATAGGGCCTAGCAACAAGGCTTAGTCACCCTTTACATACTGCATGTCCATTTAACAAATGAAAGAGGCAAAAACCCAGTGGGAAAAATCCTCCCTTAAACATGGACAGTAAAACAAAATTTGGAAATATTGTCATCACTCATGCTTCACAGCATGATCAACAATCCCCAGCAGCTATTTGAGATTTCTGAATGTCTTCTCACGAAAAAATTTGGTGAAGATATCTGCTACTTGTTCTGAAGATGAACATAAGAGTAGGTGAATGGTGCCATCATGCACAAGCTGTCTGATGTAGTGCATATGGATCTCAATGTGTTTGGTTCTCTGCTTCTGAACTGGATCATTGTAGATTCAAATGGCACTCTGATTATCACAATAGATAGTATTTGAGTATTCTTATTCGAATCCACACTCTCCAAGTAACCCCTGCAACCATAAACATTGAGTTGCTGCATTTACAACTCCTCTGTACTCTGCTTCTGTAGATGAGAGTGTAATGGCACTCTGTTTCTTGCTTGACCAGTTGATTGGCCCTTCAACAAGCATGAAGACATATCTTGATGTTGACTTTTGATTTGTGCTGTCACCTACCCAATCACTGTCAGTAAACCCAATCAAATCAAGATCAGATTTAGCTTTATAGAAGATCCCATGAGTCCTTGTTCCCTGAACAAAGTTAAGGATCCTTTTGGCTGCTCTCCAATGGATCTCATGAGGCTGATCCATGTATCTTGAATCCACACTTACTCCATAAGAAATATCAGATCGAGTATGTGTAAGATACAACAAACATCCAATCAATTGCCTATACAGTGTATTGTTTACCATAGGTGAAGAATCAACTTCTTCAAGCTTAACTCCTGAAAGGAAAGGAGTCTTGCTTGGCTTGCAATCCTTCATATTGAATTTGTTCAAAAAATCCAAGGCATACTTGGATTGATGTACTTTTATTCCTTCTTTGGTTTGAGCAATCTCGAGCCCCAAGAATTGGCTCAATAAGCCCAAATCAGTCATTGAGAAGGCATGGTTCATTGCATCCTTCAAGGAGGCAATTTCATCTTTTGAGCTTCCTGTAATGAGAAGGTCATCAACATACAAAACAATGATAATTAATGAACCATGAATCAGCTTCAAATAGACATTTGGATCTGATTTGCATCGAAAAAAATTCAATGATAGCAGAAAGCTATCAATCTTGGCATACCAAGCCCTGGGGGCTTGCTTAAGCCCATACAATGACTTCTTTAGCCTGCACACAAGAGATGGGTTAGTAGCAAAAACTTAAGGCTGCTGCATGTAAATATCTTCAATGAGATCTCCATTCAGGAAAGCACACTTCAAATCCATGTGGTGTACCTCCCACTACTTTGAAGCCGTAATGGCTAAGGCTAGCCTGATGGAGTCCATCTTTGCCACTGGTGCAAAGGTCTCATTGTAGTCTATGCCATGTACCTATGAGTAGCCCTTGGCTACCAATATGGCCTTGTACTTTAGGGGTGAACCATCAGCAGCAAATTTGGTTTTGTACACCCACTTACACTGAACTAGCTTCCTCCCTGGGGGAAGATCAACCAGCTCCCAAGTGTTGCTCTTCTGGAGTGAGATGAACTCTTCTTCCATGGATGTTTTCCATCTTGGATCATTTTCTACATATTCATATGTCTGTGGGTCTGATTCAATCATCAGATAGCATTTCTCTACAAACATAGGATCTTTCATGCACAGAGCACTCTCAAACTGAGATCTAGTCCTCCTAGGATCATTAGGATTTCCAGCTAGTTCTCTAGCTGCATGAATGGTCTTGGATGCCCATTTTGGTCTTGTAGGACTATTAGGATCTGCAATTAAATCATCATTATCATACATATCAGAATCATCATGTTCAACTATCTCTTCACTTACATTCAAAGGTTCTGGTGGTGAAGAGGATTCTCCAACTTCCACTGCTGCTAGAGGCTCTTCTTGAAACTGAACACACCTTTCAATGAAGGCTTTGTTTGTGCTAAAATTGATCAGCTTGTACCCTTTTGAATCTTCAAATTACCCAACAAATAGACACTCTTGGCTTTGGGGCTGCAAATCCTTCCTCTTTTCTGTTGGAATTCTAGCCCAAGCCTTTGAGCCAAAAATCCTGAAATGGGTCACATCTGGCTTGTTCCCACTCCATGCTTCGAAAGGAGTCATACCATCAAGATTTTATGAGGCACCCTATTCTGGATATAGGCTGCATATTTTATAGCTTTGGCCCAAAACTTTGGTGGCAAAGTCTTAGCCTCCATCATGCAGGTTGCCATCTCTTTCAGTGATATGTTCTTCCTCTCAGCAACACCATTCCGCTGTGGTGTGTAAGGGATGGAATGCTGCATCTGAATACCCACATCTACATAATATTGAATGAACTCAAACTTGAAATACTCACCACCATTGTCAGATTTGAGGACCTTGAGTTTCCTCCCAGACTGGTTTTCAACCAAAGCCTTAAAGACTTTGAAGAGGCCAAAAACTTCAGACTTGTGTTTCAGGAAGTAAACCCAGCAATACCTAGAAAATTCATCTATGAATGTCAATACATATTTGGCCTAACTCATTGACATATGAGGAAATGGGCCAGCAACATCACTATGGATCAAATCAAGAGGTGCAGAGGTTCTCTTATGACTAGCTTTCTCAAATTTATGCTCTGGGTGTTTTCCTAAGATGCAACCTTGACAGACTCCTTTGGAAAACTTAATCTTTGGTAACCCTATGACCATTTATTTTTCACTAAGATTAGACAGATACTTGTAATTGAGGTGGCCAAATATTTCATGCCAAATATTGCTTGCATCATTAGCATGAATCAGAAGAGCAGAGGGGTTTGGGTAGGGTAGGAAGTGTGAGAACATGTATACCTTCGAAGTGTGATTTGCAACTCCTTTTGCAATGACTTTACCACTTGAGATCTCTGTGATCTCAACTTCATTAGGGGAGAATATGACCTTCTTTGGAGACCCCGTGTGGATCATTTGATACACTGATAAGAGGTTAGAGGCAAGACTTGGAACATACAACACATTGTTGAACTTACCATGGTCAAGATCAATCCTCCCTTTGCCCAAACTTTCAGTGAGAGAGTCATCTCCCAGTACTATTGGTGGACTTTTCGACATGTCAAGTGAGGTGAATGCCTCCTTGGTCGAAACCATATGTCTTGAAGCTCCAGAAGAGACATACCTGCTTCATTTGGGAGGTCACATATCCTACCCTTCGTTTGCTTGTGATTTGGATTTACATTTTTAGTTGTATGCTCTGTGCATGCTAGTTTGCCTAGGGTTTGCGTAATTATATTGAGTCTTTTATTTTTTTATTCATTGTGGATTCAGGCACGACACCCCGCCAATCTCTTCATTTAGCAGGACTTCTACCTTCCATTTCTCCTCCTCTTTTGGGAGAGAAACCAGACAGTCTGGGTGGACTACTTCTCCCTTTGATTCACACACCATGGGAGATCATGAGGATGAGATTCCAGAGATGTCCTCTCCACCTCATGAGGTTGGGGAGGAAGATCCTACTATCACATATGATGCATCACATGAACAACCTTCATGATCTGGTTAGGATCCCTCATTAACAGGTCGCCGATATTGGCTTCCAGGCGATGAGACTCACCATGAACCCGTAAGCACAAGTCATGTCAGATATGACATGCATTAATACCTGCACCCGATCTGGAATTTCATGCTAAGTTAGAACTTGACCCTAGAACTATGCCTGGGGGCACTCCCATCCCTTTCCATCCGGAGAGATTTGGGGGCACTAGTCACATTGCACCTTCCATCCCTATGGTGGAGGCATCTTCACATGCTCATCCTAGACCTAGAGTTAGTAATCTTATACAGATACCAGAATCGAGACTAGTGAACATTGGGAACACTACTTACATTCCTTCACATGTCCCTTCGCCTTTGAACCCTATTCCTTTGAATGTGTTCTTAATGTCACATCCTCCCCCTAGTTCATGTGGGCCTTCAGGCCAAAATGTTGCTACTAGCCATGTTCGTTATGTGACTGCTAACACGATAGTATCTCAGAGTCGAGTACCTCCTATTGTGTCAACAGGTCATGTACCTATTTTTTTATCATCTCATGTTCCAGCTTATGGAGCTTCCCATATACCTAACTATGGACATTCTCATGGTACATCCCATGGAACATATTATGTAACTTCCCATGGATATTCTTATGGAACGCAGTATGGAAAAAACTATCAACTGTATGGATACGAGTATCAACAACCCGCTTACTCTTCCAATTATAGCTTTGTAGTGCCTCATAATCAAGGTACCCCACATCACAATGCTTCCATGCATCCCTTCATGGGTCAAATGGGAGGAGTTTATTATGGCTAAGGCCATGGTATTTATAGCAATCAACCTTACATGAATCAAAACTACCAGGGAACGTGGCATCAACTGGCTCAACCTAGGATCCCCTTCCTTGCAACATTGAACTTACCTAACTTGTCGAGATTGATGAATGGTCCTATGTCTCATAACCCGGCATGGTCGACAGTCCCTAACAGGATTCCTTCAAACATTCCCAAGTTTGAAGGTAAGGCTGGTGAAGATCCTGGTGAGCATGTCACCACTTTCCCCATTTGGTGCTCTTCCAATTACTTACATGATGATTCTAATGATTTGATGCTATTTCAACGCACCCTCACGGGGTCGGTGTTGAAATGGTATATAGAGTTACCAGGGGGGATTATGCTACATTTGATGACCTTGCCATGACTTTCCTTAATCATTTCTAGCTACCCGTACGTTACAACATCGGTACCAAAATCTTGTCGACCTTCTAGAAAGACAAAACCACACACATTTTGGATCGTATTCAAGAGTGGCGTAGATAGAAGCGATTAATCAAAGCCTTTATACCACCAGAGTTTCTTCTTGAGTGGTTCCTCACATCTTTTTACCTTACATCGCAAAGGATGTTTCTACATCCGGAGTCCAAAACGAGGAACAAGCTATATTTAGGGCACAAGAGTTGGATTTGATCTATGCTCAATCTGGACTTTTGTATGAGATTATACCTAATGCTCCTAGATCCAATTTCAACCCCAAGGTCAAGCCTGGGCCACATGATGATGGTATTGTGGGCTCTGTAGTAGGGCTTTCACCCTTGCTACAGGAAGGAATAGTACCCTTCCATCTATAGGATAGAAGGGTAGGGTTCCTGTGAGGATGAAATGAAAAAGAAAGAAAACCATATTAGGGCCAAGCTTCAAAACCCTACATAAAACTATTAGCAAACAAAAGAGCTACAAGAAATCGAAGCAAACCTACAACAAAGCATGAGTAACAAACCTGCAAACAAAAATATGTTAGAAAAACTATAAGAAAAATGACAGAAAACAAAGATTATACCTTCTCTGGGTGGAAATGGGCCACCATGCCCTAGCTTTGGGAGCACCTATCAAATGGAATTGGAGCTTTAACTCAATGGAGGAATGGAGGAGAGGGCGGGTGAATGAATCGAGATACAAAGGGTCTCACGGCACTCACACGGGTAGCATAACGATAGGGAGATGAGAAGTGTTTTGAGAGTGACCCCGACCCCTCTATTTATACTTTTTCTTGAGATTTTTAGGGTTTTAAGCCCTTGGTTGGGGCTTTAGCCCCTTTTTGGGGATTTTAGCCCCTTTCACCCAATTCTTAGCTCCTTTGGGGGTTTTAGGCGCCTTTAAGGGGTTTTAGCCCCTTTTTGGAGGTTTTAGCCCCTGTGAGAGCTATTTTGGCTCTTTTTCAACGTTTTTAAGCCCTTTTCCATATTTTTGAGCCTTTTTTAGGGTGTGGGGGATCAAATGAGGGTTGTGCATGGATATCTTTGGGTGGTGTAGGTCATGTATATTTCATTGGGTATTTTTTGGGTTAACAGGATCTACAAGTACCAAACCTGCGGACTTGGTTGTGAAACAAGTGATCCAGTTGTCTATTAACTAGTCTTCGTCGGGACAAGCTACGGATTCATCTCAACCTACCCAATCAGCAAGTGTAATTTCCATGCAATTGTTGACCCCGATAAGGAAACCAGCAGCCTAGAAGGAAAAAATAATCCTAAGGGTGGGAATAAGAATGAAAATGCTAATAATAATGACAACACTAATTTTGGGGGGGACAAGCAGTCTAAACATAAGGTGAGGTTTCCTTGTAAGTTGTGTAAGGACGACCACCTCACTCACTTGTTCCCTCGTATGGAGGACATCTCAAAGTTCATAGCACAGGGCCCAGCTATGCTTTCAAATACTTTGGCTAATGACAAAAATATGAACTCGAGGACCGTTGATCATGGTTGTGCATCTGGTGGAACTCAAAACCCAACGGAGGCCGCTAGTGGTCATGGTTGCATCAACATGGTGAGTGCTGCTAAAGTTGTGACTCATGTGAAATATTATGGTTCATCACAATCAGACCTTGGGAAAGAACCTTCCCCACCTGAGAGCCCTTTGCGAATCGATAAGCCTATGGATAAACCTGAAGCTCCACCTCACATTACTAAGGGAGTCTTAAAGTGTTCGAGGCACAATCCTAATGCTCAAGCCGCCTAGAATTATTGAGGTGGAGAGGATTTGGGAAATACTCCTTGTGCAAAGTCCATGTTAGAAGTGCTTCAGACTTGTCCTCCGCAGAGGAAATCCTTGTTGTCTGCTCTTGGGGTTAGTGGTGATACCTCTTCTTCCATTATCAAATTTGAAACCATGGGAGTACATCCTTGCTTGCCTTACTATGTGTTTCTTTTGATTCATGTAGAGTGTCTTAACAACACCATAATGCATACTGTCATTGATCAGGGAGTTGTTGCTTTCGTGATGTCTTTGTCTTGTTGGAAAGGCTTGGGTTCTCCCACGTTGTCTCAATCCGCTACTATGTTGACAGCTTTCGATGGTAGATCGCTTCAGCTACACAATATTCTTCCTTCTCTAGAGGTCCAATTTGGAGGGAAGACCCTCGCGATCGAGGTTGGGTGGTTGATGTGCCCCTTGACTATAATCTTTTGCTGGGTAGGATTTGGATGTATAGTATGCAAGCCATAAATTCTTCCTTGTTTCGAGTGATATGCTTTTCGTTTAATGGGAAGATTTTTATGATTGATAAAAATTGATTCCATAATCCGAGTGCTAATGTATCACCGAGATCTTCTATCCCGGTTATCGATCATTCTCAACTGACAACTAGGAGTGTGGGTGTAGGTATGTATCCTTCTCTTATGGGAACCTTTAGTTGTCATGCACCCATTCTTATGATTGGGTCTAGTTTTGGTGGGGTTTCATCCTTATTGAATTTGGTATCTTTTCACACTACCAATATAGAAGATCCTTGGATTCTTCCTTCACCAAGTACTTCGAGTGTGACCATTGAGTCAGACATGTCATTTCCTGCAACAATGGTGGCGTATCAAGCAAATCTTGATCGAGTTGCAGATCCTAATCCTTCCTCTTCACGGACGGAGGAGGAGGACCCGTATGTGCTTCCTGCATGGGTAGTGGAGTCATCTCACTCACATGATTTCCTCGATGATGTTTTTCCATCGGATGAATCTATTCTTGAGGCCATGTCTAGGGTTGATCAACCTTGGGAAGAGTTGCATCATCGATCATATTTTCTTCCTAAGATCGATCGTATGAAGTGTGATGACTTTAAGAAGATTCTTAGAGAGAATATTGGTAGCCCCGTGGTCCCATTAAGATCTCCTGGTCAGATGGTTGATTGGAACATGGCTAATTTGTCACCTACCATTCCTATCAATATTTCTTGTGATCATGGCAAGGTTGAGAATGTCTACATTGGGACGATTTATTCCCTCGATGAGATCAAGGAGTATACCGATCTATTTAAAGAGTTTCCTGACATTTTCGATTGATCATATGAATAAATGACGGGTATTGACCCTCGTATTGTCAAACATGAGATCAAGACATATCCGGATGCAAAACTAGTTCGACAGCGTTTATGTGCGGTGAATCCTAGAAAAGCACCCGCCATTAAAGTTGAGATAGAGAAACTACTTAAAACTGGTTTTATCTATCCCATTCCCTTGACGAAGTGGGTTTCAAATCTCATTCCAGTGGATAAGAAGCAAGGAGCGATCCACATATGCACTGATTTTTGTGACTTAAATCACGCATGTCCTAAGGATAATTTTCCCACACCATTTATTGATCAAATTTTGGATGTGTGTGGGAAGTGAGGTATTTTCCTTTATGGACGATTTTTATGGGTATAATCATATTCAAATTAATCCTGAGGATCAACACAATACTGCATTTATTTGTCCTTGGGGTACTTTTGCATATTGGAAGATGCCTTTTGACCTTAAAAACATTGGAGCCACATTTCAATGGGCCATGACCTTAATCTTTCATGATCTTAAAATGATTATCGAATTATATTTGGATGATCTCGCTTCTCCCTCTCGTTTGAGAGTGTGTTATCCATATCATTTGAGATTAGTGTTCAAAATATGTTGTCATTACCAAGTTCATTTAAATCCTCATAAGTGCATATTTTGCGTGATTGTTGGTCACTTACTAGGATTTATAGTATCCAAGGAGGGTATAAGAGTCGATCCCTTATATATTGACGCAATACTTCAATTGTCTCCCCACGTAATATTAGACACCTTCAGTGTTTGCAAGGCATGGAGAACTTCTTGCGAAGATTCAGGGTTAATTTTTCCAACTTGACTAAAGGCTTTATGAGTCTCTTGAAGAAGGACACTCCTTTTTACTGGGATGAGCGAGCCCAAGAGTCTTTCGATGCTCTTAAGTGAGCCTTAGCAATGTTCCCCGTGCTTAGTCCACCCGACTATAGCCGTGATTTCTTGATTTATGTGGCCGCATATATGGAGACGGTTGGTATGGTTTTGGTTTAGGAGGATGAGGAGATCCATGAGCATGTCCTATATTATTTGAGCTGATACCTTATATATTCAAAACTTCGCTATTCCCATGTGGAGAAGCTATCCTTGGCCACCGTTCATGCGGTTCAGCGTTTGAGACATTACATTCTCCTTCACCAAACTTTGGTCGTAGCTCATATCAATCCATTTTAGTTCTTCCTCTCTGTAATGTCCCAGTTTTGACCCCATTTGCATGATGTATATAATGTAATTAATAATGGTGAGGAGCTAAAGGCAAAATCCCCACCATCGATTTGGTTGTGTATGTTTCAGAAATAGGGATAATTGCCGATGGTATATCGTGCTATCTGGCACATTATGGTTGGCATCATGTAAACACGCACATCAATTAAAATAAACCACAACCAGCTACGGCAGTGCAATGTTGAATGAAAAGGGCATGGTTCCAAAGGATAAGGGTGTCGGGGATGTCAACCCTTGGTTATGGGGGAAAAACCCATGTGCTACCACCTTGTGTGTTTGCCACCTTTCCTTGTCTCTTCCAACCTCTTTATTGTTTTATCCAACCACCTTCATGGAGAATGGCTGCTGGTGGTTGGGGAAGTTATTGTCCTTGGGAGTGGGGTGGTAGGGCTGTCAGTCCCTTGCCCACATGCCCACTCCACCCACGACTGCATTCACTCAATCTCTCTCTCTCGTGCGCGACCTTCCATGCTCCCCATCACGCGTTTCTCTCCATGGTCTGTTCGTTCCTTCATTCAGCCTATTCACCCTCGCGTAGAGGTCGGTTCACTCTTCCGCGAACATTCCATTCTCACCATCCTCTCCACAACGCATTCGGGGAACTGTCTATTTGTTCCTCACGACTGTGTGTTCATCCGCGCGCATAGGCGGAGTTTTTCACTCCCAACGCAGAGGTCAGGTCTATTTTCCTCACTCTTAGGCAGTTGTGTTGCGGGACCTCACGCAGCCAGGAGGGGAGTTGCTTATCGGTGGTCATCCACGTTTTCCACAGAGTGGAATCGGGTATGTTTTCCCCTATGTTTGTGGTTGCTGATACGTTTGGGGACTGTTGTATTCCCCATACCGTGAGATGTGTTGTTGTTGCACTTTGAGGCTACTACAGACTGTTTGGAGTTTGTCTTCTTCCCTGTTTTGGGACTGTGTATAGCAGCCATCGTTTTCATTGTAAGTTTGTGACTGTTGGTTGCCACATTCGTTGGCTGAGTTTCCCATGGCTATGCTGGGAATTCTGTTTGTTACCCATTCTGGACTATGTGATGTTTCCCAGCCGTTACATTGATGAATTGTGTGTGTTGTTGGCTGAGTTTTCCTTGTTTTGGAGCTGTGGATTGTTTCCATCATTTCATTGTGAGTTTGGGAGGCTGAAGTACCCTGGTTTTGGGTTGTAGCTGAGTTGTTTTGGCCACGTTAGGGCCAAGAAAAACTCTGAATTGCCCTGTGGACTTGAGTTGTGTCTCATTTTGGTTTGGGGTTGCCACCCTGTTGTTTATGCCTTCATCACAGAGCTGTGAATGAATTTCCTTACTACGGGAATGCAGTGGTTGTCCCTGGGACTGTGCTGGCTTGGACGATTGTGGAAGGCCTGGTAAACCCAGTGGTGTTGGTATGGCTGATTGTGTCCCCTGGCTATGTATAAGCCCTCCTTGACCCCTATCCTTGGAGGAATCATGCCCAACTCGGGGGTGGCAGCATTGCTAAGAGATTGATGAGCACATTGGCCTATGGTTGGGTGGAACGTTGCAGCGACGCAGCTGGTTGCGGGATTCTTCATCAAAAGATAAGTACTGCTGCTAATTCATCTCTGCAAATATAATCTATTGTTTTGTGAATTATGATGAACATGTGAATGCTGTTGAAATGGATATGTTTTCTTCCGCTGAATGATTGATTAACTCGGTATCCTTGTATGGATCATGCATCTCAGTATCCATTTGCATTTGAAGGATTATTCATCCTGTTATGTATTATGATTAAGCTTTTAACTCAGCATTTATCCTTGTTTATGTTCATGGGGCTATTTGCCCGGCTGTTCGTGGTGTTGGTCGCGCCTCTTCGCCAGTCGGAGGACGTGACAGTATGGTATCAGAGCAAAGGTTGCAACAATGGGCCTCTATGGGCCATGAAGGATGCAGTGACAGAAGATAGAATTACATTCTATGTCCAGCAGAACAGCAGCAAACTTCAAGAAAATCGCCTAAGTGTTGATAGTTGGAACACTTAGTGGTTCATACTTTCGAAGTATCGGAAGAGTTTAGTGGTTTCCCATCCATCGTTGCGGCTGACGAAAGGACTAAACTGTTGATGCAGCAGTGAACCCGATTGTCGACGGAGGGAAATCTCAAAATGTGTCTAAGTATTGGAATGGTCGGCTCGTCGGAGCACTAAGCGGAATTGACTTCCGCTGTGGCGGAAGGGTTAGCGGAAGGTGCATTCGGAAGTCGTCCGACGAGGGGCAGCAATGGAAATAATTTTGAAATTTTTGTTTAAGTGTTTGAGCCGTCGAAAGAGTTAGCAGAATTGACTTCCGCCGTAGCGAAAGGGTTAATGGAAGAGACTTCCAATGTAGCGGAAGAGCTAGCAGAAGTGCGCCCGACGGAGGATGTTTGGAGGAAAAAAAAAATTGGAAAATCGCCTAAGTATTCGAAGTTCGTCGGAAGAATTTAGTGGAACGGACTTCCGTCGTTGCAGATGGCAAAGTAACTACGCACCCAACGGAAAATTCCTCCGATCGCCGACGCCGAAAGTTAAAATTTTCCTAAGTAAAGCACGGATCAGAAGAAAAAGTTGTTTGGCGTGCCACTGTTGCGGAAGTCAAAGTCACTAGACTTCCGACGAGAAAGGACTTTCGACGTCGGTCAAAATAAGTTCACTGATAGGAAGAAAATAAGGAAATCATGTTCTGCCGTTGTGGCGGCCGAAAGCATTAAGTCTTCCGATAAGAAAGAATGCTGCCGGAAGAAGAAAGGGTTCTACGTTCCGCTGTTGCGGATGGAGAAACGACTAGTCATCCGATGGGTAAGTTTTCTGACTGCCTACGCCGCAAGAAAATTAAGTTCAAAAATTTTCTAAGTATAGAAATTCATCGGCCATCGGAAGAAAGAAGTTCTTCATGCTTCCACCGTTGCGGAAGTGAAAGGCACTAGCCTACCGATGTAAGAAGTCTGCCAACGCCCGACGTCAAAATTTCTTTAAGAAAAGAGTGGTCAATCGGAGGAGAAAATGGTTTGTGCGCCTCCGTTGCGGAAGCCAAAAGCACTAAGGATTCCGACCAGAAAGGCAGCCGACACCGAAAAGTTTAAAATTGTTCTAAGTAAGTGCCGATCGGAGGAAGTTAGTGTTTGGCGTGCCGCCATTGCAGAATCCAAAGGCACTAAGCTTCTGATGTGGAAAGCACGCCAATGCCGATTAGAATAAGTCCGCCGATCGGAAGAAGAATGGATTTGGTGGGCCGCCGTTGCGGCTGTTGATAAAATGTTTCGCCGACGGAAATAAAGATGATGGAGCCGATTAAGCCGCGGAGAAGAAAACATCGAAAGGATTTAGTCGATTGGATTGCCACCGTTGTGGATGTCTAAGGGACTACCCTTTCGATGAACAGTGCACCCGACTGCCGATGAGCGTCCAAAAATTTTAGAGGTTCTGGCTGCTGACGTAGCGGAAGGGATTGTGATTCGGATCGCCGGCATGGCGGAGGAGTTAGTGGTTTTGAGAGCCGATGAACTGCGGAAGATGTTATCCGTTTGGGGATCCGAAACGGCGAAAGGATTAGTGGTTTGAGAGCCGCTTCTGTGGATGGATAATTGGAATAAGAGTCGATTCTGCAAAGGAAAAATTGAGTTTTTCAAAGGGGATTTCTCAGTGGTTTTTAGTGGGATTTCCAGCAGATTTCGACTGCCTTCCGGTGAGATTTTCAGCTGTATTCAGTGGGTTACATGTGGCTGAAGTTGGCTGAAGCTGGCACCCAGTCCAAATGCAGCTGTGTGTAAAATGCAAAGATTTGGTGAAAGTCTTCATTTTTAGAAGTGGTGTGGTTTTCACATCCGAGGTCGGAATGAAGCATGTGGATAGGCGTTGGAAAGCTTATCCAGTGGGGAACAAGGGTAAGTCACCAGAATCTGAGCATGAAGCAGCAAAGTGATAATGATGGCCACTGCTGTCAAATGGAAAAATCTGGACAGTTGCATGCCCAGGGGTAGCCAGGACTATGCAGTCAACCAACTGTTGTGTGGAAGAGGAATTCCATGCAAGGACAAGGGATTTGAAAAAGGGAAGTTTTCCTTAAAACCCTATCTTGCTAACTATGTTACATTTCCTAAGTTTTATGCATGAAATGCATGAGGATATGTGTTGTATACATAGGATATTAAAGATTATATAATAAGCCACTAATGATAGTTATTGCCTTGATCTGGCATTAGTGGAAAAAACCAACGATGACATGGACCCAGATGAATATGTTGCCAATGCTGATGAATGAGACCAGCAACCCCGTGGAGAAAGGGATAAGGCAACAAGTCCATAGCAAAATTTGGTGAGCAAATGCTACAATCTCCTACAAAGGACCAACCAAATTGGTCATGTCAAGGGTGTAAGTATGACCCATGCAGGTAAGAGCTTGCTTATGACAAATTCCATGGATTGGTAAAGGTAAGAGACCTCATACCATGTGAATATTGGAATGTAGAAAGGTGTCATGCCTATATATGTTGATGACATTGATTATAGTAATGCATCCTATATGAAGTGGACATGGTTAGGCCATACATGGTATGTTGAATGCATCGAGATGAATGCATGGGATATTATGAATGAATAATGACTGAAATGATGAATTGATGACAATTCAGGAGCCATTTCAAAGATTGTTATGAATGCAGGATAGTCATGATCAATTGACTACCAGAAATGCTCTGTGGAAGAGCAAGGTGGTATGAATGATATGCCTGTGAAGTAAGGAGTATCTAAACACTTCATTTAATTGCATGCATGTTGTGACTATACCTTGCAATGTTAGTATGATAATGATTGCATGAAGTAAATGAGCTTTGATAAACATTGATGTGACTAGCAGCTGGAAGTATTTGAATTTTTATAAATTCTGAAAATGCTTCAGTGATGGTTGTAGCAATGAAAAGGTTATATGCATCCAGACTTACCAAGTGTTTGGTTGATTGAAGGTCATGTTTCAGGTAGATTATTTCGGGCATGGCAGTGAGAGGTAAGACCCTGACCAATGCCAGAATCTACCATGTGAAAGAACTTATTAAATTTGAATTGTGAATTTCAAATTTAAGGAATTGCTGACAACTACTAGTCACTACTGGCTTGCATAAGCTTGTGTTTGGATGTTGAAGCTTATGTTTCAGGTAGATTATTTCGAGCATGGCAGTGTGAGGTAAGACCCTGACCAATCTAGAATCTACCATATGTTATGCATAATAGGTTGTTAAAATTCGAATTGTGAATTTTGGATTTAAGAAATTACTGACAACCACTAGCCACTATTGGCTTGCATAAGACTGTGTTTGGTTGATTGAAGCTCAGGTTTCAGGTAGATTATTCGAGCATGGTAGTGTGAGGTAAGACCCTGACCAATGCCAGAATATACCACATAAAAGAGCCAAACTTTATGAGAAGTGTCTCATGGTTGTGAAAATAGCTGATGGGTTGTTAAATTTGAATTGTGAATTTCGGATTTAAGAAGTGCTAACGACTACTAATCCTTGTTGGCTTGTATGAGATTGTGTCAGGAGGGACGCATGGTAAGTGGGTATGCATGTTATGTTAGTAAGCATGAAATTGTAATGGGCATAGTAGTGTTGCTTACAAGAGACCCACAATTGAGCAAGTCAATTTCTGTAGTAGATAAAATTGCAAATTCCTATTGAATTTGATTACCAATGTCATTGCTTGGTTATGGAATGATCAATTGGATTGTATTATCAGGTAATGATTGACTGTTTGGCCATTTGATGAATGTGTCAGGGATACACACTACAAGAAGATCATGTGTGATGACCTGCAAGAGCCAAACTTCATGGGAAGGTTTTCCCTTGGAAATGGGTTTCGGGTGAAACACCATTGGACATTTTGAAAATGTCTCATCTGCACTGCATGTTTGGTAATAACATGAGTGAGATGGTATGGGTTATGTCGGTAAGACATGTGTGAATGTGAAATGTAAAAAGGAGTTGGGGTGGCTTACTGAGGGACTGTTAACTCAGGGAAGGAGCCTCCATTCCTCATTAACAAAGGCATACTGCGTTGGCAAATGGATAAGTGTTATGTGACCCTTGCTAAGAATATGCATGTTTGATTGTTAAAATTCCATTTTCAGAACATGTTTTGATTTTTTTCCATGATGACCGATTGCTTGAGTATGCATAGGGCCTACATGGCACACACTGGAAGCACTCTTCTCCGGTGTTGATTCATGAAAGGGTTTTCAATATTGATTACACCCTAGGGAGTGGACGCACTTCTAGTGTCTCAATACTTGATAGTGAATGGTCTGAAATATGATTACCATTTTAGAGCAATAACGCTGATGAGTTTGCTTGTATTGCTTGTATTGCTTGTGTTAGCAGGTAAAAGGTAAAAGGTAAATGGTTGTTGTGAGGGGTTGCGGAGTAAGGGTTATTGTTGATATAAGTGTACTATTGGTATAAGTGTATGTGTTATTGCTGACATGAGTGTATGTTGGGCTGTGATATGCCTGGGGATCCATAGTAGATCCTAGACCTGGAAATGGTCACGGTAAAGTTCCAAGCCCAGTTGACATGAGAATGTACTGGCTGGACATTAAATATTTGATGTTGTGGAGCAGCCAGTGCACTGACCTAACATCTAAGTCCATAGGCGATCCCAAGGCTTGCAAAGCGAAGCAGGATCCTGTGGACGAATGAGGAAACGTACAATACATATAAGTATTGGATTATTTTGCTTATGAATATACCTGTGTATATGATTTGGTTATGATGTTTTAAGCTCTTGTTCTAGAGATAAAATGGATGTGAATAAACTAAACATGTGAATTTATTCAATGTTTGGATATAGGTAATCGCTGGGAGCGAGGACCATGAGAGCATCCTAGGGGTGCATGTGGACATGTGACTGTCCTGGAAAGCTCAGAATGAGCGGTAATGAAAAAGGTGCCAGTAATACGGGGGAGTCCTAGCATCCGAGACAAACCATGTGGAGAGACTCCATGATTTAGAGGTCTAGAATGGACTGAAGACACTAAGTATCATAACCAAGAAGGATTGGTCCAGCATTCACGGTGAAGTGAAAGAGGCTGAGAGCATGAAAAGCCACTGCGATGGTGTGGGTTCCAGGATGGAACAAAACAAAGAGGGGGAAAACTCTTATTGCTCTCTCTTGCCTTCTGATTATGTATATATATATGTTTATGCATTGTGGAAACAAAGGATTGTTGAATGCATGTATGATTGAGAATGAAATGTGTGTATTTGCTTAAGTAAATTGTGAGTGCTGGATTAGTTAATTCCTTGCCCAGGAATGGACATGAATGAGCTCATGTGCCTATTGGGAAGGCATGAAAAATATGAAAGCCTCGTTGATGAGACTTGGACTATCATGCCAATTGGGTAATTAACTGACTGATTTTAATGTCTATGTTATGCTTGGTCTGATAGGATTTCAATGGTGCATTTCACAGGTGAGAAAAGTGATACCTGGTGGTGCACATTGATCATGGCAGCAGATCAAAAGTTGCTGGACTTAGCTGGAAGTCTCCTTCAAGTGATTGCCAAGACCCAAGAGAATCTTGAGGAGATGCTCAAGATACAGAGAAGGTAGAGTGAAATGAACCACCAGATTTTGCAAGACTCTATTGGTTTACAAAGGGAGGTGAAAATCCTTCTGGGAGCAATCAGCAAAGGAAAGGAAGGTGGGTCAGCAATGGGACAATTGTCCAAGCGACCCGATAAGAAACGGTCCAGGCATGAAAACTCAAAGGAAATTAAGCAGGTAAAGATGAAGCAGCCAGTGAGATGCTGGAGATGCAGAGGACATCATTTACGCCGGGACTGCCCAATGAGGGAACATGATGAAGGCAATAGCCGCAAAGTTCCTAGACTTCAGGATCAGCTGGAAGTTGAGAACCAGCAGGAGAAGTCCATGGAAGCTGAGGGGCTTGGTCTTGAACGTTCAAAGTAAATGATTGAACGTGGGACAGATCTGCAATTTTGAATTTTGATGTGCAATTGTATATGTATTGTATATATGTAATGGAACACCGAGGACGGTGTTACTCCAAGGGGGATGGGAATGTAATGTCCCGATTTTGACCCCATTTGCATGATGTATATAATGTAATTAATCATGGTGAGGAGCTAAAGGCAAAATCCCCACCATCAATTTGGTTGTGTATGTTTCGGCAATAGGGATAATTGTCGATGGTATATCGTGCTATCTGGCACATTATGGTTGGCATCATGTAACACGCACATCAATTAAAATAAACCACAACCAGCTACGGTAGTGCAACGTTGAATGAAAAGGGCATGGTTCCAAAGGATAAGGGTGTGGGGATGTCAACCCTTGGTTATGGGGGGAAAACCCATGTGCTACCACCTTGTGTGTTTGCCACCTTTCCTTATCTCTCCCAACCTCTTTATTGTTTTATCCAACCACCTTCATGGAGAATGGCTGCTGGTGGTTGGGGCAGTTATTGTCCTTGGGAGTGGGGTGGCAGGGCTGTCAGTCCCTTTCCCACATGCCCACTCCACCCATGACTGCATTCACTCAATCTCTCTCTCTTGCGCGACCTTCCATGCTCCCCATCGCGCGTTTCTCTCCATGGTCTATTCATTCCTTCATTCGGCCTGTTCACCCTCGTGCAGAGGTCGGTTCACTCTTCCGCGGACATTCCATTCTCACCATCCTCTCCACCGCGCATTCAGGGAACTGTCTATTTGTTCCTCATGACTGTGTGTTCATCCGTGCGCATAGGCGGAGTTGTTCACTCCCAACGCAGAGGTCAGGTATGTTTTCCTCACGCACAGGCAGTTGTGTTGCGGGACCTCACGCAGCCAGGAGGGGAGTTTCTTATCGGTGGTCATCCACGTTTTCCACAGAGTGGAATCGGGTATGTTTTCCCCTGTGTTTGTGTTTGCTGATATGTTTGGGGACTGTTGTATTCCCCATACCTTGAGATGTGTTGTTGTTGCACTTTGAGGCTGCTACGGACTGTTTGGAGTTTTTCTTCTTCCCTGTTTTGGGACTGTGTATAGCAGCCATCGTTTTCATTGTGAGTTTGTGACTGTTGGTTGCCACATTCGTTGGCTGAGTTTCCCATGGCTATGCTGGGAATTCTATTTATTACCCATTATGGACTGTGTGATGTTTCCCAGTCGTTACATTGATGAATTGTGTGTGTTGTTGGCTGAGTTTTCCTTGTTTTGGAGCTGTGGATTGTTTCCATCATTTCATTGTGAGTTTGGGCTGCTAAAGTACCCTGTTTTTGGGTTGCAGTTGAGTTGTTTTGGCCACGTTAGGGCCAAGAACAACTCTGAATTTCCCTGTGGGCTTGAGCTGTGTCTCATTTTGGTTTGGGGTTGCCACCCTGTTGTTTATGCCTTCATCACAGAGTTTTGAATGAATTTTCTTACTGCGGGAATGCAGTGGTTGTCCCTGGGACTGTGCTGGCTTGGCCGATTGTGGAAGGCCTGGTAAACCCAGCGGTGTTGGTATGGCTGATTGTGTCCCCTGGCTATGTATAAGCCTGCCTTGACCCCTATCCTTGGAGGAATCATGCCCAGCTCGAGGGTGGCAGCGTTGCTGAGAGATTGATGAGCACGTTGGCCTATGGTTGGGTGGAACGTTGCAACAACGTAGCTGGTTGCGGGATTCTTCATCAAAATATAAGTACTGCTGCTAATTCATCTCTACAAATATAATCTATTGTTTTTTGAATTATGATGAACATGTGAATGCTTTTGAAATGCATATGTTTTCTTCCGCTGAATGATTGATTAACTCGGTATCCTTGTATGGATCATGCATCTCAGTATGCATTTGCATTTGAAGGATTATTCATCCCGTTATGTATTATGATTAAGCTTTTAACTCATCATTTATCCTTGTTTATGTTCATGGGGCTGTTTGCCCGGCTGTTCGTGGTGTTGGTCGCGTCCTCTTCGTCGGTCGGAGGCATGGGGACGTGACACTCACTAGAAGGATGATAGGGGGGAAATATAATAAATGGATTCTGATTTTGCAAGAATTTGATCTCGAATTTGTTTCAGCAAAATCGAAGAAATCATTAATCTTTGCGGAGTTCATTTCCAATTTTCCAAATTTGGAGGAGGAGGAGGTTTATGAGGATTCTTTTGTCGATGAGTATATTCCTCATCTCAACTTTGGACCATTGGTACAGGGATATCATCATGTATTTGCAAACATTGAAGGTCCCTACTCACCTTTTACGGGATGAGTGATGACAATTACGTCATGTAGCTAAGAGCTACCTTATAGTGGATAACACTTTATACCATCGTGGGGTAGTTTCCATTTTGCGTCGTTGTTTAACCCATGATGAGGATGAGGTTGTGCTAAATGATTTCCATGGAAGGGCGTGTGGTGGTCATTTATCTGGGCTTTCTATAGCCCAAAATATCTTGAGATCGGGCTATTTTTGGTCGTCCATCTTCAAAGATTGTGTTAATGTGGTCAAGAAGTGCCACCCTTGCCAGGTGTTTGCACATAATATGCGCTCACATCCAGCCCCATTACATCCTATTATCACCGTCGGTCCCTTCACCAAGTGGGGGCTTTATTTTATGGATTTCAACCCAACTTCAGCTGGGGGGCATCATCATATTATTTTGGTTTTTTATTACTTCACGAAATGGGCAGAGGCTATGCCCGCAATTAAATCTGCAGTGAGACAGCCGCGCATTTCGTTTTCAACCAAATTATCACCCATTTTGGCATTCTGAAAGATCTTGTCACTGACCATGGTAGGAACTTTCAGAATAAAATGATGGAAGAGTTGGCTTCCAAGTTAGGATATAAGCAAGAGCACTCCTCTTCTTATTACCCTCAGGCAAATGGACAAGTTGAAGCAGTGAATAAATCACTTAATTCTATTCTCCAACAAACCATCGCACAAAACAAGACTAATTGGAATATCATGTTATATCTTTCTTTGTGGGCCTATAGAACTACAGTTAAGACTGCCACCAGTTTTTCTCCATATCAACTTGTACATGGGGTGGATTTAGTTTTGTCGGTTGAATGCGAAATCCCTTCTCTGAAGCTAGCTGTGGAGCTTTTACCAGACACTTCTGCTTTGGAATAACCTTTGGTCCACTTAGATCAGCTTGATGAGAAGCACTAAGATGCCTTAGTGTCTCTAGAGGTTAACAAGTGTCACGTAAAGGCCCAGTATGATAAGTCTATCCATCCGAGGAATTTTAGTGAAGGTGACTTGGTCCTTTTGTGGGATCAAGCTAAAGAACCCTTGGGGACAGGGAAATTTATTCCCATGTGAAATGGTCCTTACATGTTTAAATGAGTCTTGGATAAAGGTGCCTATAATTTGGTTGATTATGAAGGGACAGCCTTGGCGGAGCCTAGAAATGGGCTCTATCTCAAAAAATACTATGCATGGTCTTCAGCCAAGGCTGATTTTTGTATATTATTGTACATTTTTGCATTGCATAGTTAGGTTTTATTATGGTTATCAGGTTTGTTGATTAGCTTTTGTTTCTTATGGCAGATGTCAATGGAGTCTTTCATGTACATAGGATTTGCTGATGGTGCTGACTGCCACACTCAAAACTCAGCTTCGACTACTTGGGTGATCTATACTCCTACAGGTCAAGTATTGTCTTTAGGAGGTGTATGTTTATGGCCTTCTTCAAACAATGTTGTTGAATATAGTGTCCTCATTGAATTATTGTGTGATGTCATTTCACATGGTTTTCATTCTCTTGAGGTACATCTTGATTCACAGTTAGTGGTTTCATAGCTTAATGGCTTGTGTCGCATTAGGGATCCGACATTATTACGAAGATTCTTACGTGTTAGATTGCTAGAATTGAAATTTGAGAATATAACATACATTCATGTTCCAAGAAGTTTTAATCAAGTTGTTGACTCATATGCTAACTATGTGTTAGATTGGCATTTGTTTCATAGAACATAAGCATATCACAAGCACATTTTACACACATATAAATAAAATAAAATCGATCATCATAAAAAAAAATTATTAACATCCAAAAAGTGATGTCATAATACATAAGTGTCATAAACAAAATTGGGGCTTCCATGCCACCAAGACATAGTACACGGTCATACAAAAATGAATACACTCAGGTCTCTAATCCTGAAGTGGAGGGGGGTTCTGATCATGATAGCACACTACAGCTCTAGCTAACCATCGAAATAGTTGAACCCATGCTCGTGGTACACCAACCACCTGGCACTGCATGGCCTCAGGAAATTCCTTGACTTGTTCCATGGGTACCATGTGTGTCAAATGAACAAAGTTTGTGTGGGTGCTTTGGAGCATCCACTCCACATCCACACCCATAATATTATCTCCTCTTCCCCTCCGTCAATGACGTGGGAATCCATCTGGCTGTTGTGGTCTTACATCTGCATATACATGACAGATTGTCACTATGTATTGTCACACCAAAAACATGTCTTTTGAGTCAATATATCAAAAAACACAAAAAAAATTAAATAATTCAAAACTTAAAAAGTGGTTTGGTATTCTTTACCTATGTCACCATAAGCTGATCTCAGTGGTAGGGGCATATCTAGGTCTCCGCGGAAGTCTATCCCTACATAGGGGTAGTTGTCTATGGTGACGATTTGTCTCCACCACCATGGAAATAATTTTGATGGGTAGGGGTTAGCCACCCTACCACCTCCCAGTCTACGCATGACATTCACCCAGCATATTTGGGTTGGATCCCTGAATCCATGTGGAGCAATGTCTACCCTAATGCTTAGCCCTTGCACTCGCTCAAAGAAAAACATGCTTAGTATACTGTTGAACCCAAAGTTTCGCACCCTTCCCATCTTGCAGTCATTAAGTTGTTGTTTCATGCTTCTCAATAGCGTGGTACTCCAGTCATATACCGTAGGTCGCATGCACTCTACCGCATAGAACATCATTGGTTGTGAGGCCTGGTGGAGTGAATCCAACCCTGTAATCCTTCCTAGTGACAATAGTATGGCTTTTAGCCTCAAAATATGAATATATTTTGTTAGGATTTGACTCCCAACCTTGTTTGTATTTGAAAAGTAGTACACAGCAATGTACTCATCTATGGTTAGCCCGCCTCTTGGACCACAAGATCGAAGGTTCACCATCTCCCCTCATTGGGACAAACCTGTGATGAAATCTATGTCCTCAACCTCAATGTTGAGTGACATCCCATATATCTCAAATGTTTCAGACTCTAGATCCCAATAGTCTACCAGTAGCTAGAGTAGTCTTGGTTTGGACCTCATGCTACCAAGACAACAAAACTTGTACAATCCACATGCCTATAATGATTGTTGGGCCATGAGATCACCTTGTACAGCTTCCTCAACATCACCATGCTCTCTTTCCCTCCACTCTATCACCATCCTACATAAAAACCAAGTTTTTCTATCAAGTTTCACCCTTTAAAACCTTGTTCATGGCCCTGTACGGGACTGTTTTCAAAAAATTCATGTATGTGCACACATTTCGATGCATTTTCTGCATATGGCAAGCCTTATACACAGAAAAAGGATCGATTTCCACATGGTCCAAAATGCATAAGTTTGAATGGCTCAAAAAATTAAATAGACCATGAAATTTCAAAAAAGTTGCATCAAAATGAAAGAGGAGGGCATGAGAATCTACTTGGATCAAACGGGGAGGATTCCGTCGGACAATGCTCATGGAATTCCCTTCTGAATTTCTAAGCTCAAATGCACTATGTTGGGTAAAAATTTCAAATGGTAAATTTTTCACTATTTATGGAAAAAGTTTGAAATTTTTACCCATTTTCTATAGTTTTTGACTGTTTTGGATTGTTTGAACTAATTTGATGTTGTAGGAATCCATTTTGAGTGCATTTTGAACATGGCTTTGATCTATTCATGCCTATTGCAGGAATTATGTCTAAACTAGCATATAGGTTAGGTTTCACATCCATTTGCACTTTGCATAACCTTATGATCATTTCATTTTAACCTTAGGCACGAACCCATTCCATCTTGTCACGGAAACTTCTTGCTGCTTTTAGAAGTGACATGTTGTGAATGGTAGAGCATTACAATACATGGGTACCCTAGTTAGATCTTGTTTTTCATTTGGTTCCCATGCCAACATTTCTCCTTTAGGGTATGGGAGTCCTTTGTATAGTACCACCATGAATTTCAGCAAGAGCTTCATACTCCTCTTGACCTTTATGCTGGCCATTTCCTTGGGACTCCCTTGTATATGTCAAGTTGTAATTGCATTATCATGAGTTTTGCTTTCCTTATTGAGGCTTATGTTGGCTTCGCTGAATTTGATTATCAGCCATATAGACTGATCTTGTATCATGTCTAGCCAAGCAAAGCCTCTATATATCCTTTGTGGCTTGATTCCCCATTTGTTTTACTGGGAGGGGACTTTCCCCGAGTTTCATTATACTGCACATGTTTCCTTGCATTGAGCATAGGTATGTTCCACTGCTTGGAACTAGTTTGTTTTCCCCTTGACACTCGTCTCCTCCTAGATTTGAAAGTATAAAGCACTTTTATTATTTTTTAAGCTTTTCAAAATATCTGAAAAGGTCCAAAAAAATCAAAAAACCAAAAATCCGGACATGAAAAGATGTTATCTTTGGTAGAATTCGATTCATGTCGCCTTCGAACAAAGCACTGTATATCACATCTGTTGGTTGGGCTAATAGTTTGAATTTAGGAGTTGTACTCATTTCTCTGAGTTTATCTCCATCAGATGGTTAAGATTCTAGTCCCTATGGAGCCTCTATTGATGCCTCCTGCATCGCAGAGATGTCCCAGTTTTTTATATCCAGTCTATGCTACCTACATTCAATCACCATTTGCTTTTATTCTCTTGTTCGAAGGAATTTGAAGCCTAAGTCAGCCATTCCTCAGGTGTCTTGAATTTGCATGTTGACCGTTCCCGGTACTATTACTGGTTTGTGCATATCTTGTCCTTTCACATTATACAGCGTTGCTGAGTACCTCGTGTTGGTTGATGGGGATTCATTAATGCCCTCCTTCTAGCGAATTCCATCCCATCAACTTCATATCATTTATTCTGGGATAGGATTCTAGAGTCATTTGAGTTCCTTGAGACTTACAGTCATCAGTGATAGGTTCTCTCACCATCAATAGTTTTTGGGAATACATCAATGTCCCATGATCGATGGATTCTTTCAAGTGTTTGACCTCAACACATCTATTCACACTTGTTAGATTGCACTCTAGTACCTTGATTCCCATTTTCATTATCGGTGGGTGATCTCACATCTATTAATGGTATACATTAATGACTGGTAATCAGACAATGGACTACTATGTTCAACCTCGACACCTATATTCACATAGTAGGACATGTACTTGTAGCGGTGTGTGTAGAAGACTTTCCATATTGATGAAATTTCACCTATGCTACCTCCTTGATTAGTGTTCATGAGATTTCAGCTCTCGTGACTTGATTCCAGTATATGTCAAATATCTTCATCCATTATGGAGATCTTGATCCATTTTATATCTTCAGATTTCATGGATATCTTGATCCTTTGTATATCTTCATCATGGATATTTTTATCTATTATATATTGTATGTGGCGATGACCACACATGTCATATTTTGTATCATGCCTATTCGTGGCCATTGTACTCTTATGTATCTGGGACTATTATATGTATTTGCATTCATATGCAGAGTTTGATTATTGTACTATACTGATGGATGGTTGTTTCTTCCACCTGGTTCTTCATCACTCCACTTTTGGGATGGATTTATAATGTATTTCGGCCATCATGTTACCCCTCTGACCTCACACATTAGGGGGCATCTTTTACAGCTGATTTTAGCACACATGGTTGATCACACATTTATGGCCTTCCCTCTCCCTTTGCAGACTCTTTGGACCCCATGGACCAATATTGTACCTTTGATGTTTCCAATACCATCCCTAAAAATACCTATTATTGGTTGTACGCTACTTTTAATGCCTTTCTCACGTATATACGTGGATATTACCCTTAAACCCGCATACATCGGGATGTGTGCATAAATACACATACTTCTAGAGTTTTCCTTGATGTGGATCCAAGTCACTTGTCTCTTGGTCTTCCATATGCCTCAATATCGCTCGGATTTGACATTACATTACCCCATTAAA
The DNA here is from genome assembly GCA_001517045.1 of Pseudotsuga menziesii. Taxonomy (NCBI): domain Eukaryota; kingdom Viridiplantae; phylum Streptophyta; class Pinopsida; order Pinales; family Pinaceae; genus Pseudotsuga; species Pseudotsuga menziesii. The sequence goes on from LPNX010120951.1 coordinate 193,503, forward strand.
GCACTATATAAGGAACCCCTTGGATACATTGAAAAGGGAGGAATGGAAGAGCAAGAGAACTATAGCCCATTGTTGTCATAGCTTGCTTGTACTTGAGTCCGCATCCCTTTGTCCCTTATAGCACTTTGTGTTCTTCCCAAGCTTTCCTTTTCTTATGAGCTTGCTATCGAGAGATGGAGGATTGAGGTGGTGGAGGCCCAAGTGGAGGAATCGGTTTCTCCAGTTTGCAGACGTGCCAACAGAGGTTGTCACTTGTGTAATCTCTGATTATATTAATAGAAATATATTTTCCTATCCAATAATGTGCATTTAAATTAATATTGTATCTATGGATTTTTTTAATTGCTTATACATTATTGATTATATATGCTATAGTAGTCCTAACACTATATTATATAGAATTATTATCTTGTTTGTTGTTGTTGAGAGAAAATTACCAACACAAGCGGGATTGGAAAAAGCTCAACAGGGATCTACTTCAACCGTCTGGAATAAGGTATGTTTCAAGATCCTTTAGTGTTCTATGTTTTATTTCTCTTGCATATTGGGAAGGGATTTATTTATGCGGTTTCTTTGTATGTTGTGGTACACCCCAAGCCATAGGAAGTTTTGTCTGTAAAAAACCCCTTCTCAATAAAGCATATCTTTATCCAAGTAACTATTTACTCTAGAAACATTTTCTTGAGGGCCTCCTCAAACCTAGCTTTCGCAATATTGTAGGACTCGTGAAATTCTATGAAAAATTGTCCAATGTACTCTTCCTTCACTCATAGAAACCAGAAGTCCACTGTCTTAGACCATTTATCATCTAAATTCTTGAACTCTTCTACCTTCTACTTAGTACAAATTATTGGCCTAGGTTCGCTCTAAATATTGTTAATATTGGATTTATTTTTTTCCATTTATGCATTAAACAAGGAAGTTCACAAAATAAAATTTTGTGTAAATATGAGTAAATGTACGTATCTTTCCATTGTTGCAAATAGATTGGCATGCCTCTAGTTTTTTTATGCATGAACTCATCCTCTTTAATATCCAACCATTCATCGATATAAATCCTGGTAGGTTTCCACCTCATCTCTTCATCCTTCCTCTATAGTCGCAATGTAGGTCTCTAAAACGGAACCAATTGTTGGTTGGTGTCAATCAAACCCACAGTTCAACAAGATTTTCCAACAAATACCCTAGAAGCATCGGGATTTTCAATACCATGTAAACAAGATAAGTTCTTACCTAAGATGTGCACAAGAGTTAGAAATACCACCATATGGGGTGTGCATAGGAGGATGGTTTCTACCATTCGTTTGTATATTCATTCACCTACTTATCCATGTATTCCAACTAGTAAAAGCTTAGCATTCATATTATAACATACTTAAGAATTCATCAAAAATTAATAATCTTAACAAACAATGCAAAATAATAGGGAAAAACACTTATATTCATCATTAATTAAAATTCGATACAATCTTTATCCTCAGCTAGACTTCTCAGAATATGTCATGCTCAATTCAATAGCTTAATGATTTCTCATGAACACAACAATACATCGCCAACACTCAATGGAAACAACATGTGCTCATAAATCAAGTGAACTAATCCATAATCAAAATAGAACCCAACCCATTACAAAATATGTCAATAAGTAGGTTCATGCTCCCCTTTGGTCATTATTCCACATGTGGTATAGGTTGCATGAAAAATTACCACGTGTGGATTACTATTGACATGTATTAATGCAAGAATATCATGTTCTAGTATCCTTGGCATGCCTCTTACTGAAATTTCTTCTCTTTGGAACCCGGCCCTTTTTTTCAAAACTTGGTTGCCAACAATGGGTCTTCTCTCCCCATGAAGGTTGTGTCCCTATTATACATGTAGGTTCTTCCAAACACTACACCACAAACATCAAGGTGTACTATGTCTACCTCCACTTCATCAATATAATCTGCACTTATGGAAAATTTAATCTTGCACTATTTTGTGACTCAAGTTATGTATCTTTATTTACCCATCCCAATGGATAGGGAATAGGATGATCATGCACTTCCAATCCAAGCTTACTTACCAATTATTCTATTATGAAATTTACGTATGGACTGGAATTGAATAAAGAATGTACCTTGGTTTTCTTGATTTCTATCTTGATATGGAAGAGTTTTTTCATGTCCTTATCTTCCTTATGACAAAGGCTACTCAAATTCACCTCCTTCTACATTGAATTGCAACTGAATTTTATCATCCACATTTGAGTTTCTTTCTACCTTTTTTCTTGAAATTGTAGCTAGAAGGTTCATCTTCTTAGCATCCTTATTATGATTTTGAGGGTTCATCTCTGGATGTAGCTTCCAATATTTGTATTCAATGTGACCATCAATGTTGCAATGGTTATAGTGGTTTTTCAGATCCTTACACTGATGTTTTGTGTTTTTTTTCTTCTTATCTTTTGCTTTGCAATTATTTTTCCCCTCCTTGGAAGGATCTTGGTTCGCTTTTTGTTTAGAACCACTTGGTTTCCCTTTTTATGGCCTATATTTTCTAAGTATTGTGCTTGCAAACTGACCTCATCAATTGTTTCAGGCTTGAATAGCAACACTTGCTTCCATAAATGACTGTGCAAACCCCCTATATACTTGATTACATCTGGATTCTTGGGTGAGATACCAAGCATGATAACCATATTCTTAAATTAAGCGGTGTTGTTGTAAATGTAATTTTTGAAGATATTCTATTGTATATTATTATTGTATTTCATTATACCCCTGTCGAAAGATGTTTTCCCTTCATTTGGGATGTCATTATTATGATTTGTCATTGAGGTAAAACCTCCATTGTAACTTGGGGCAGTAGTCCCCAGGATAAATATAATAAAATGTATTTTTGAGTCTCTTTAGGAGAATTCATCCCTGCTAGGTTAGGAGGTTGACCCAGTTAGGTTTTAGGTCATGTCAACTAAAGGGTATAAATAAAGAGGCTCCCTCCCTCTTTTATACACACACTCACTCACTCTCAATTTCACAATAGGAGAGAGAGAGAGAGGACAAGTTCACTAGAGGAGAAAGAGAGAGATATACAGAAGACTTCTTATTCTTGAGTTTTTCCATCTTGTGATATTGTATTAGTGACAAAACTATTCTAAGGAAGTTTACGGGGTTTTTTCCTTTATGGTTTCCCCAAGGAAAATATTTGTGTCTTGTGAATCTTGTGTATCTTGTTGTTCTTGTTATTCTTTCAGACAAAGATCCTAATCAATTTGAATTAAAGTAGAAACTCTAACATGGTATCAAATCTACTCTGAAAGAAGGAATTGTGTGGAAATAGAAACTAGGTATTCCTAGTTCAAGGTCTTCTCTCCATAGAACATTAATAAAACAGGGCTAGGCTAACTCACCCTAGGAGTGTGCATCTTTTGGAGGAAGAAAAATCAAATTTCAAGAATTTTCATTTTTGACATAGATAGTTGTGTTCGGAGAAACTAGGGCATCAAACTTTTTGAGTTTCCCTCAACTAAATTCAGAAAATGACCTCATTAAACAATTCACCTCAAGTAGCAAAAAATTTCTATCTAGAAAGAATTCTAAGTTTGGAAAATTAGGGTTTCTCTATGGAGCCCTAGGTCATCCAACTCCAGAACCAGGCTGGTGTAATACCCCGGTTTTGACCCCATTTTCATTAAAAGGTACATGATGCATATATTGTAATTAATCATGGTGCAGAGATAAAGGAAAAATCCCCACCATCGATTTGGTTGTGTTATGTTTCAGCAATAGGGATCGTTGCCGATGGTATATCATGCCATCCGACACATTATAGTTTTGGCATCATGTAAATATGCACTTTAATTAAAATGAACCTACAACCAGCTACGACGGTGCAACGATAATGAAAAGGGCATGATTTCCCTAAGGATAAGGAGGGGGAATTATTAAACCTTGGGCCTATGGGGAAAAGCCATGTGTCAGCTGTTAAAACCCTGATGTAGTTGGGGCAGTTATTGCTGAGTAGTGGTGGGTGTGGCAGGATTGTCAGTCCTTACCCACGTACCCACTCCACCAGCAGACTCTTCATCTTCACATCATGTGGGCAGAGAAGCAACCTTCCCATTCTATCCACTCTCTCACGACTCCATTATGGCATTCATGGTTGTATTCCATTGGGGTTTTCTTTCCCATCCTCATGCAAAGAGTCATTCTCCCCATTGTTTTGTTCTCCTCAGGCACAGGATCTTCGGGGTTTTTTACTCACGCAACGAGTTGGGAAGCCGAGCTCTATCACCCATGATTTCTTGTGAAGGATCCCTTCGCATTCTGGGGGTGTGTATGTGTGTTTACATACCGATTTGGGGTTCTGCGTATGTGTCTTCCTTGCCCAACTGAGGACCTAACTTTCCTCTTCCATTTTTGGGTTGTGTAATTGTCTCGTTGCCTTCTTGTTGAGATCAGGGTTGTTGTTTCCCCACATTGTTCGTTTATTGTGGGTTCAGTCATGTTTTGGCTTGGTGTGGCTATTTTTGAGTCATTTTGTCCACGATAGGGCCAAGAACAACTCAAGAATTGTTTCCCCTATTTAAGCTATGAACCGCTTGTTTGGATGCGTGTATGCAGTGGTTGGTCTTTGGACTGTGTTAGAGTGGGAATGAGGGCTTGGTTTGCTTAATAAACCTGGGGTGTTTGGGAGCCACACAGACAAAGCTATAGGGTTGGCTTTCTTCTCCACAACCCCAGAGTAGCACTGGAAAGGGGGGTCAGGGCCTGAGGGACTGTGTAGCAGAGAAGGGATTGATTTCTTGGTGTTGGGTGTGTGTGGGTGTCCTAGAAGTCACTCTAGTTCTGGTGTAGGAGTACTTAGCTCTTCAATGAGCTCCCCAGCTTAGCATTCATCTTTTCCCAGCTCCTTGATAGCCTGATAAACCCTACTGTGTCGACTTGGCTGTTTTGTGTATCCTTGGCTATGTGTAAGCCTGCTTGTTCCTTATTCTTTGGGAAATCATGCCCAGCTTGAGGGTGGTGGTGTTGCTGAGAGATTAAGGAGCACACTGACCTATGGTTGGGTGGAACGTTACAGCAATGTAGATAGTTGCGGGACGAGTTCTTGATAAGATAAGTATTCTTGACCATTTCGTTTCTGCAATCATATTTACTGTTAATGAATTATGATGTACATGTTGAATGCCAGAATGTGTGGTTTGCTTCCTCTGTATGTTAAACAATTATGCGTCTCTGCATGTTTTTACTTCCAAGCATTTTATTTCAGCTTATATGTATGTACATGTGCTCATGGGTCTAATTGCGCAGATCTTTAGTGTTATGGTAGCGTCCTCTTCATCGATCGGAGGTTCGGGGATGCTACAGTATGGTATCAGAGCTTACGTTGCAGCATGGGCCTGAATGGGATGTGAATATGTAGTGACAGAGAAATCGTTGCAGCATTGGGCCTCAGAGGGACCATGAGAAACCAGTTAGCAAAGGCAAGTTTCCCTTTGTACAGAAGAAATATGAATGACAAAAAAATCTTCAGAAAATTTCTTGAAAAATTTTCGAAGTGTCAAGCTCATCAGATCATTGGAGGACTAAGAGGGAAGCTCCTCCGATACAGTGGACAATTTATTCAGAAGGCTTAGATAGATAGACCTCCGATGCAGACCGTGGTGGAGGTGAAAATTAGTTGAGTAAGTAGCCGACACAGTGGCGGAGATCTCCGGAAGACTGCCAAAATGTCGATGAATTTTAGTTGATGGAATGGCTGATGAATATGTCGAAGGAAATTAGACAAGGAAAACGCCAAAACGTCGGCTCCGTTTAAGTTAAATTTCACCAAAAATTAGATGTTGAAAGTGCTGATACGTCGGCGGAAGATAAAGGAAGTTTCGGCGAAAATTAGTGGATGAGAGCACTGACGCGGAAGAGAAAAGAGAACAAAATTTTTCTAAGTGTTGAAATCATCGAAAAAAGTTAGAAGATCCGACCGACAATGCCATCGATGAAACTTAGTTGATGCAACAACCCACATGGCAGAGGACAAAGGAGGAAGTTTCGATGGACCATTGGAAAAATTTAGATTATGGAGCCGTCGATGTGGCGGTAAATGTCGGTGAAATTTTGTTGTTTGAACCACCGACACATCGGAGGAAAATAGGAAATGGGATCGCTGACAAATAGATGATGAAGGTGCCGATATGTCGGCGGAAGAAAAGACAAGTTTAGTGGATTGGATCGCCAATACGGTGGAGAAGGTTATTTGGACGGACCTCCGATGAACGTCATCGGAAATGTTTAGTTGATGAGGTCGTCGATGAACGACATCAGAAGAATTCAATGGTTTGTGCGTCCACCGTTGCGGCTGTCAGTCGGACTATCATTCCGACTATTAGTGCTCCGGTCACCGACGCAGTGAAAATGTTTAGTTTTGAATCATCGACAAATAGTGTTTAGTTGTTTCGATCGTCGACACGTTTTATGGTCCGTGGAACCCATAGTTGGTTTGGTTGTCGCCATTGTGGATGCCTAAAGAACTATCCACCCAAAGAATAGTGCTTCCAATTGTCGATACCACGTTATGGGAGTTCATTTCCTCGCCAATGCTATAGCGGTTAACGCTTCCGATTGCCAATACAGAGACGTTATAGAGTCCTTGGCATCGTAGATAAAAGTCCGGAGGCTCAAACAACTAAGGATCCGACACGTCAGAGAAAAATAGACGATCCGACAGCCGATGGGCATCGGAGAAAACTAGTTGTTTTGACAGCCGAAGTGTCGTAATTTTAGCTGGGAAGAGATCCGATTGGGAAAAAGGAAATTTTGAGTTTTTCAAGTGGGATTTCTCAGCAAATTTTAGTAGTTTTTCAGTGAAATCTTCAAAAAAAATTCAGCAATTTTAGGGCTGAAAAGGAAGAAAAATTCTAGGTGGCTGAAGTTGGCACTTCAGACTAGAATACAGTTGTGTGTAAGAGTGCATAAATTTGGTGGAAATCATCATTTTAGAAGTGGTGTGGTTTTCACATCCGAGGTCAGAATGGAGCATGTCGATAGGTGTTGGAAAGCTTATCCAGCAGGGAACAAGGGAGAATCACCAGAATTTGAATGAGGAGCAGAAAGTACTAGTGGTTGTTGAAAAAAAATGTTGTTGTCCATATGGACAATCCGAGAATTGCATGCCTAGAGGTAGCAAGGACTATGAAGTTGAGCCAGTTGTTATGCGGAAGAGGAATTCCAGGCAAAGATGAGAATTTTGAAAAGGGAAATTTCCTTAACCCTACCTTGCTAACTATATTATGTTTTATAATTTGTATACATAAAATGTATGAGGATATGCCTTACATGCATAGCATATTACATGTTGGAAAAAATAGTGAGAATTATACATTTATAACGAACCACTAATGGTAAATATTGCATTGGTGTTGGCATTAGTGGAAAACCAACGACAACGTGAGCATGGCTGAATATGTTGCTGATGTTGATGAATGTGACCAGCAACCCTGTGGAGAAAGGGATAAGGCAACAAATCCAGGATCAAAAGTTGGTGAGCGAATTCTGCAATCTCCTGCAAGAGACCAACCAAACTGGTAATGTCAAAGGTGTAAGTAGGATCCATGCAGGTAATGATTTAACTATGACAATTGCATGGAGTGGTAAAAGCAAGAGATCTCATACCATGTGATTATTTAAACATTTATACTACATTCATATAGAAATGTATCATGCCTATATATGTTGATTATGAGCTTAGTAACCCAAAGAAAGTAAGTACTAATGGTCTTGATTATAGTAATGCATCCTATATTAGGTAGTCATGGTTAGGCCATAGTATGTTTGAATGCATAGTATTCCTGAATCAATACAAGGTAGCATTGAGTGGATATGCATTAAGAGATTTTATAAATCTTGTAGTTATGCATTGAATGGATGCGTATGAAAAGTCTGAGTAAATGTTGTAAATATGCATACATAAGTGCGGGTGCAAATGTTGTGATGCATTGCATGAATGCATCGAGATAGTGCATGTGTTATTATGACTAACCAATGGCTGAAATGATGAATTGATGATAATTCTAGAATCCTTTCAAGAGCTGTTATGAATGCAGGATGGTAAGTGCATGAAGAGGATAGTCATTATCAATTAGCTGCCGAAAATGCTCTATGGAAGGGCAAGGTGGTACAAATGATACGCCTGTGAAGTAAGGAGTATCTAAACACTTCATTTAAATTGCATAAATGATGTGACTTTGCAATTTTAGTATGATAATGATTCACGTGAAGTAAATGAGTTTCGGTAATATTGATGCGATTAACATTTGGAAGTATTTGAATTCTATAATTCTGAAAATGCTTCATTGATTGTTGCAGCAATGAAAAAGTTATATGCATCAAGATTTACCAAGTGTTTGGCTAGTTGAAGTTCAGATTTTAGGTAGATTGTTTGGGGCGTGGAAATATGGGTAAGACCATGACAAAGGCCGAAATTTACCCTGTGAAAGAGCCAAACCTCATGAGAAGAGTCTCATGGTTGTGAAATTAGTCTGTATGTAGAATGAGTTGTCAATTTGAATTTGTAAATTTCATATTTAAGAAATTGCTGACAACTACTAATCACTATTGGCTTGCATAGAATTGTGTCAGGAGGATGCATTGTAAGTGGGTGTTCATTTTATGCTAGTAAGCATAAAATAATAATGGGAATAGTGGTACTGCTTACAAGAGACCAACAAATGAGGATCACCTCATTTCCAAGCAAATCAATTTCTGTAGTAGACAGAGTTGCAAATTCACATTGAATTTAATTACTAATGCCATTGCTTGGTTATGGAACAATCAAATTTAGATTGTATTGTTAGACAATGATTGACTGTTTGGATACTTGATGAATGTTCCATGGGTACACATTGTAGGAAGACCATGTGTGATGGCCTGCAGGACAAACTTCACGGGGAGGTTTTCCCCTATCTTGGAAATGGGTTTCAGGTGAAACCCCATTGGACATTTTGGAAATGTCCCATCTGCACTACATGTTTGGTAAGAAACATGAGTGAGATGGTATAGATTATGTCAATAAGACATGTGTGGGATATGGAATGTAAAATGGAGTTGGAGATGGCAAACCGAGGGACTTTCAACTCAGAGAAGGGAGCCCCCATTCCTCCTTACGAAGGAATACTGCATCAGCAAAAGGATAAGTGTTATGTGACCCTATCTAAGAATATGCATGTCAAATTGTTAAATTCCATATGCAGATCATGTTTTGATTTTATTTCCATTATGAAAAATTGCTTAAGTATGAATAGGGCCTGCATGGCTCACAACGGAAAGGGGTGCACACTTTTCCTGATGTCGAGTCATGAAAGGGGTTTTCAATATTGACTACATCCTAGGGAGTTGACGCACTCCTGGTGTCTCATAAATTGACAGTGAATGATATGAAATATGATTACAGTTTTAGAGCAATAATGCTGATGAGTTTGCTTATATTGCTTGTGTTGACAGGCTAAATAGATGCAGTTTGGTTGTTGATATAAGTGCATTGTTGATATAAATGCATGTGTTATTTTTTATGACCTGATAAACCCAACTATGTTGGCTTCGCTAATTTGTTCCTTCCCAGTCAGAGTGAAGGTGTACTAGCTGGAAAGTAATTATTTGATGTTGAGGAGCAGCTTGCGTGCTGACCTAACATCCAAGTCCATAGGCAATCCCAAGGCTTGTAGAGCAAAGCAGGACCCTGTGAACCAATGAGGAAATGCACAATACAGATAAGTATTGGATTATTTTGCAGCTTCTTGCTTATGAATATACATGTGTATATGGTTTGGTTATGATATTCTAAGCTCTTGTTTAGAGATAAAAACTGATGAGAATAAACTAAACATGTGAATATATTCAATGTTTGAATATAGGTATCGCTAGGAGTGAGGACTATGAGGGTATCCTAGGGGTGCGTGTGGACATGTGACTGTCCTGAAGAGCTCAAAATGAGAAATAATGAAAAATGTGCTAGTGGGACTGCATAGGTCCTAGCAGCCGAGATTTGTAGACAAACCATGTGGGGAGGCTCCATGGTTGAGAGGTCTAGAATAGACCGGAGGCACTAAGTGTCATGACCAAGAAGGGTTGGTCTAACATTCATGGTGAAGTGAAAGAGGCTAAGAGCATGAAAACCATAGTGGTGGTGTGGATTCCAAAATGGGACAAGACAAAGAGGGGAAAAACTCTTGCTGCTCTCTCTTTCCTTTTTTTTTGATTATATATATATTGATATATACTTATGCATTGTGAAAACAGAAGATTGTTGAATGCATGTATGGCTTAAAATAGAATGTGTTTATTTGCTTAAAATAAATTATGAATGTTGGAATAGTTAATTCCATGTCCAAGAATGGACATGAATGAGCTCATGTGCATGTTGGGAAGGAATGAAAAGTATGAAAGTCTCCTTGAGAAGACTTGGACTGCCATACCAATTGGGCAATTAATTGACTTATTTTAATGCCTATATTATGCTTGGTCTAACAGAATTTCAATGATGCATCTCACAGGTGAGAAAAGTGAATTCCAGGTGTGCACATTGATCATGGCAGTAGATCAAAATCTATTGGACTTGGCTGGAAGTCTCCTTCAAACAATTTCCAAGACCCAAGAAAATATTGGAGAGATTCTCAAGATACAGAAAAGGTAGAATGAGATGAACCACCAGATTATGCAAGACCCTATTTGTTTGCAAAGGGAGGTAAAAATCCTTCTGGGAGCAATCCGTATGGGAAAGGAAAGTGGATCAATGATGGGGCATTCATCCAAGCGGCCCATTAAGAAACGTTCTAGGCATGAAGACTCAAAGGAAATTGAGCAAGTAAATATGAAGCAGCCAGTGAAATGTTGGAAATGCGGAGGACATCATTACCGCTGGGACTGCCCAATGAGGGAACATCAAGAGGGTAGCAGCCACAAAGTTCCTAGACTTGGGGATGAGCCCAAAGTTGAGAACCAGCAGGAGAAGATTGTGAAAGCCAAAGGGATTGGACCTGAAAGTACAAAGTCAATAATTCAACGTGGGACAAATATGCAAAATTTTAAAATTTTGGATGTGTAAATTGTATATGTATTCCTATGTATTGGAACACCAAGGACGGTGTTATTCCAAGGGGGAGGGGATTGTAATGCCCCGGTTTTGACCCCATTTGCATTAAAAGGTACATGATGCATATATTGTAATTAATCATGGTGCGGAGCTAAAGGAAAAATCCCCATCATTGATTTGGTTGTGTTATGTTTCGGAAATTGGGATCGTTATCGATGGTATATAATGTCATCCGGCACATTATAGTTTTGGCATCATGTAAATATGTACTTTAATTAAAATGAACCTACAACCAGCTACGATGGTGCAACGATAATGAAAAGGGCATGATTTTCCTAAGGATAAGGAGGGGGGATTATTAAACCTTGGGCCTATGGGGAAAAGCAATGTGTTAGCTGTTAAACCCCTAATGTAGTTGGGGAATTTATTGCTGAGTAGTGATGGGTGTGGAAGGATTGTCAATCCTTTCCCATGTGCCCAGTCCACCATCGGACTCTTCATCTTCATGTTGTGTGGGTAGAGAAGCAACCTTCCCATTCTCTCCACTCTCTCATGACTCCATTTTGGCATTCACGTCCATATTCCATTTTGGTTTTCTTGCCCATTGTCATGCAGAGAGTTTTTCTCCCCATTGTTTTGTTCTCCTCAGGAACAGGATCTTCAGGGTTTTTTACTCACGCAGTGAGTTGAGAAGCCGAGCTATGTCACCCATGATTTCCTATGAAGGAGCCATTCACGTTTTGTGGGTGTGTATGTGTGTTTCCATACTGATTTGGGGCTCTGTGTATGTGTTTTCCCTACCCAACTGAGGATCTAACTTTCCTCTTCCATTTTCGGGCTGTGTAATTGTCTCGTTGCCTCCTTGTTGAGACCGGGGCTATTGTTTCCCCACGTTGTTCATTTGATGTGGGTTCAGTCACATTTTAGCTTGTCGTGGCTATTGTTGAGCCATTTTGGCCATGATAGGGCCAAGAACAACTCAGGAATTGTTTCCCCTGTTTAAGCTATGAACCACTTGTTTGGCTGCATGTATGTAGTGGTTGGTCTTCAAACTGTGTTAGAGTGCGGATGAGGGCTTGGTTTACTTGATAAAACTGGATTGTTTGGGAGCCACATAGACAGAGATAGAGGGTTTTTTTTCTTCTCCACAACCCCGGAGTAGCACTGGAAACAGGGGTCAAGGCCTTAGGGACTGTGTAGTAGAGAAGGGACTGATTTCCTGGTGTTGGGTGTGTGTGGGTGTCCTAGAAGTTAGTCTAGTTATGGTGTAGGAGTCCTTAGCTCTTCAATGAGCTCCACAACTCAGCATTCATCTTTTCCCAGCTCCTTGATAGCCTGATAAACCCTACTGTGTCGGCTTGGCCGTTTTGTGTATCCTTGGCTATGTGTAAGCATGCTTGTTCCTTATTCCTTGGGGGATCATGCCTAGCTTAGGGGTGGCAGTGTTGCTGAGATATTAAGGAGCACATTGGCCTATGGTTGGGTGGAAATTTGTAGCGACATAGCTGGTTGCGGGACGAGTTCTTGATAAGAAAAATATTCTTGACCATTTAGTTTCTGCAATCATATTTACTGTTAATGAATTATGATGTACATGTTGAATGCCGGAATGTATGGTTTGCTTCCGCTGTATGTTAAACAATTATGTGTCTCTGCATGTTTTTACTTCCAAGCATTTTATTTCAACTTATATGTATGTACATGTGTTCATGGGGCTAGTTGCTCGGATATTTAGTGTTATGGTAGTGTCCTCTTTGCCGGTCGAAGGGTCGAGGACATTACAGCTGGGAATCTCAAATTGGTAAGATCTAAATCTTTGTTATTTCAATTTGAGGTTCTCATTTCAAAATGACTCACCACACCCAGCTTACTGATAAACTTGGGGGAGATTCCAAATTCTGAGCATGGAAGTATATGATCCCTGATCCTTGAAGAAAATGATTTCGATAATTATATCAGTGACAAAGTTCCAGATCCATGGGGAGATGAATTTAATTCTATCCATAAGAAGAATGTGTTCAAGGACAAGAGAATCATTGCATATTTTATCAAGGATCATATCATCCCTCATGTGTCATCCTTGAAGACACATAAGGAAGTGTTCGGTTCTTTGACAAATCTATTCGAAGGAAATAACATCAATCGAAAGATGTCATTAAGGAACTAGCTCAAAAATGTGAATATACAATATTCAGAGACCATGCAATCACACATCACTAGGGTTTCCCAAATAAAGGAACAAATCGAAGTAGTTGAAGAGAAGGTAGAAAAAGGAGAGATTGTTATGACCACCTTGAATGGTCTCCCAAGATCATGGAATTCATTCATTCAAGGAATATGTTCCAGAAAGAAGTTGATCACTCTTAGCATAATTTGGAAAGAATGCACACAAGAAGAATCTTGGCTCTTAACAAGAGAAGAGAAGGTGAGAGAAACTAAAGATAAAACTCTCATAGTTCACACCAAAATAAATCACATAAATAGGGAGGACCATCATTAGAAAAGACAAATGAATCTAGAAGAGATATTTACAGTATTAGATGCTACACATGTGATGAAAAGGGACACTACTCCATATATTTTCCCAGAACATAGGTTCCTCCAACAAGAAGTCCAACAAGAAAATACATCATGCTCACACAGTTTAAGATGATGAACCAGCAAGGAAAAGAATCAGAGAAGAAAGAGTTGATTCTTCAAGTGACAAAGAATATGTCTTAATCTCAACACTCACGGGAACTATCACACATGGAAGAAATTACCATATTGTATATAGTGGGGAATCCAATCACATGACAGGATACAAAGAATCATTCATCAGTTTATCTGAGCATGAGTCACCTCACAAGGTGAAACTTGGGGATGACTATCAATATCCCATAAAAGGAAGTGGAGAAATTTTTGACAAGATAGAATCGGGCAAATCCATGAAGATGAACGTCATGTTCACTACAACAAAACCATGTGATTAGCGTCTCTTTTAGCTTTATTTTTAGTGCCCACTATCACTTTTAAGGTATTTTTCATCATTTTTTGGACAAAGTGGACGCTCTTCCACGAGATGGTGATTTTAATGGAATTATTAGCGTCCCTTTTTAAAAGTTGACACTATTTTGGACAATAATTAGCATCCCAATTAGCGTACCAATTAGCATCCAAAATAGCATCCCATATAACTCCCATAATAGCCTCCAAAAAAATGACTAGAATAGCACCAAGATTAGCACCATATATTGATCCAGGGTTATCGCCCGGAGTTGCGCCATGAGTGTCGCTAGGAAAAACATCTGACATAGTGCCATGTATAGAGCCAGGAATTGTGCCTAGAAAGCATCCAACATAGCATCAGGTATAGAGCCAAGTATATAGTTTGGAATAATGTCAGAAATTTAGAATCCCAACTAACATCCAAAATATTATCCCATATAACACCCAGAATAACCTCCAAAAAAATATCCAAAATAGCACCAAACATAACAACATATATTGAGCCAGGGTTAGTGCCAAGAATTGTGCAAGAATTTTTCCAGGAAAAACATCCAACATAACTCCAAGTATAGAGAAAAGAATTGTTCCTAGAAAACATAAACCATAGCGCCAAGTATAATGCCTGGAATAACGCTAGAAAATTCCAAAGGAGTCATGCTAGGAATTGCACTAGGTTTAAAGCTAGGAATTGGGTTCAAAAACATCCAACATAACATTAAATAGAGTGCCAACACTACAACCAAAATTTGTGCTATGAAAATAGCAAGAAATTTCAGAAGGAATTGTGTCAGGAATCGCACCAGGCAGAGTGCTAGGTATAGAGATAGACATAGCACAAGGAATTGCGATAGTAATTTTGGAAGGTATTGCGCCAGGAATTTCCCTAGGAAAAGGGCCAAGCATAGCACTAGGTATAGAGCTAGGAATAAAGTTTATAATTGTGCCTAGAAAACATCCAACATAGCAGCAAGTCTAGAACCAAGTATAGCACCAAAAATTTTGAAAGGATTGTGTTGGGTTTAGAGCCAAGAAATGCGCTTGAAAAACCGTCCAACATAGCGTTAGATATAGCACTAGGATTAACTCCAAAATTTGCACTAGGAAAAAAGCCAGCTGGAATTACAAAAGGAATTGTGCTAGGACTTGCACCATGTATAGTGCCGGGTATAGAGCTATGCATAACACTATGAATTACGATAGGAATTTCAAAAGGTTTTGCACCAATAATTGCCCTAGGGAAAGGGTCACGCATAGCACCAGGTATAGATCTATATATAGCACCAAGAATCGTACTAGTAAATTCGAAAGGAGTTGTGCTAGAAAAATTGTTAGGAAAACTACAATGTTTTGTTAGGGATAGTGCTAGGAATGTTGACATAAGTAGCACCTAATTGTTTATTTTTGAAACTAAGAGACCCTAATTAATTGTACCTAACCCTAATGGAATCCTACGGTCCCTAACGACATTATAGTGTGCTTAATGACATGTTTTTTATGATGATGATACATATTGACAATGATAAATATGGAAATGATGATTTCTACAATATTTAGTAGGATGTTGATGACAACAATTATATAAACGTCAATAATGATGATGCAAGTTATTATAGCACTATTTGATATTGATTTCTCCTAATGGAAATGTAATTCACCCTAACGCATTGAATTTACCATAATAATGACATGGACATCGAGTGAGGTCTAAAATATTCATAGAAGTAACTAGCCCAGGGACTTCACTTAACAAGCATGACGATGAAAATTATGTTGATGTAGCATGTGGAATTGATGATGATGATGATGACAACGTCAATGTCCATGATGATGGTGCATTTTATAATACTTCTAGATAATGATTATTCCTAGTGGCACTTCAATGTCTGTAATGGAATATGATCGATATACAAATATCACCTAAATGACTCACAATATCACTTTCTTTAGATTTTATAAAAAAATATCTTTTAGTAACATAATATTTTATTGACCTTGTCATTTTTATTTATAAATTTATTCATCATATTTTCCTCCTTAATGATCCCAAGTTAAGCTTCTAGGTCGATAATATCTATATCAAGGAGGAAGACATTGAATCATTATCAATGATCTTAGGTATGAACAAAAAAAACATTCTAGGAATCGCACCCACCCCCCTAGAATCATTCTTTACTTGGAACCCCATGTATTTTCCTTATAATGTTTATTTCTATAGTTTGGTGGCCCATGTCATCTGACCATGTCAACATGGTACTCAACATAACTAAGTAACAGCTTGATAACTCCATAAGCATTAGAGTTAGTTGAATCAATATAATTAACGAAGTGATCAATTCAACCCTTTAGACTACCCAACACACAACACAAATTGTGCAATAAAAAACACATAGACACACGTTGTTCCCCTTGAACCACACATACCACATAATCAATAGTTGCACCATAAGCGCCACACATAGCACATCGTGCAACGTGCCACACACAATAGACACATGGTACATGCACCATTGACATAGTTTGTTATAATGGCACATATAAGTCATGCATGGACAAGGATTATTCAAACTAATTCATCATCAGTGATATGGTTTTACTTTTTAAAATCTATAATTTGTTTGGGACAGAAACAACAAACCATAGGTTTTCCCTAGTTTTGACCTCATTCTGACCATTGTATCAAAGGGTAATCCTCATTTTTTAATGAGCGATGGATCGTTGGTCTGTACTAAACTATATTTTCTCTCATATAGTAGTAATTACAGAGTATAATAAATCTTGTATGTTCCTAGGCTATCTTACTAACGAAAATAACCTTCGATCCCCCACACCCCCTATCAAAACATTATATTTGGCATAGATATGTTTGATTATTTAATATCATTAATCTCCTTGCTTAATAAACATGCATCATCAATATAAGTTGGACTTTTAGATAATTAATATTTTACCCAATTTGGTTTATAGAAATCCCACTAGGGTTTCATTAAAAAACGCGTGGGAATTAAATGTTGTGGTGACAATGGCATTCTTCCATGTTATCATAAAGCTAAAACCATTATGAACCTTGATCCTAATACATTAATATTAAAATATATAATATTGTTATCTAAGAATATATAAACATTACAATATAATATGTAATATTATTAATATAATAAATTTAAGATATACAAACATATTATAAGTAAATATTATATTATATGTAATATATCTCATATTAACAAAAAAAATGAAAAACAAAAACAATAAAACAAACATAATGAAAGCAGGAATGGATTGACATGGGGGGGTGGACATGAGAGGCCACTCGGGTTTTTGAGTTTTACAATGGAACATGATATGGGATCTCAATTGTTTTTTATCATTCCCAGGACAATTCTTTGACCCATGTTCTATTAATCTTAGATATGTCTCTTCTGTGTGATTTTTTCTGCACATTATCCTTAAAGTTGGACGTGGGTGGTAATATGGAATTTTGTTGACTAGGGATGGGTCTTCAACCATGGTTGCAGAATAATATAAGGGAATTATACCCTATCATATGATTATTGAGTTAATGAGCAATCGTTAAGGGCATGAACCATCACATACACCCTTTAGAGTTTATCCTTGGCATAAAAGTTGGATATTTTTTACATAGTGGGATGGCTCTCAAGGCCTTAATTGGATTCACTGGAGGAAATTATTATCCTTATGTAGGTGTCCTATGGCCTTGGGATTGGTGTCCCAAGGAATAATGCCATGTATTTTCTTCCAAAAAACCATTGAGGTATCAAAATCCATGAACAATTCCTTGAAGCACCATGCATGACTTTGAAAGGGTATTCATGGTGCTATGCATCTAGGTATTATTACCTTAGGTCCATTATAAATGGAGGAGACATAAATCTTTGGAAATAATGAAATATTATAACCATATAGGGCTAATAAGTTTATCCATCCATCTATTTTAGAAACTCTTATATTCCCTTTGCAATCCTCCCCATACTCGCCATCTTATGCACAATGTTTTCCCTAACCTAGGCTCACCACTTTTCCCCATCACTATGAGTCGCATTGTACTTTCCATTTATAGCTTGTATTCAAGCTTGAACTTTTTATTTTACGGTTTATCTTTTTCTCTCTTATTCTTTGGTTCATGGTGAGGTACTTGGGAACCCCTTCTGGATGGATGGCATATCTAATTCTTGAATATGGCCCCTCTGATTCACTTTATTCTCTATTTAAGAACCCCTTGAATCATATTGAGTGAAAGGAAGTCTCATACAATCGTAATTTTCCTCTTGATCAATACCTTCTTTAGGGTGGTGGAGTTCATCTATGAGTTCATGAAGAACCTCCTAGGTCTTATTTCATATGCATTCCATGTGTTGTTTGATTGTGTCTCCCTTTTGATTGGGATTTATGCCTCATATACTTCTCGACATATACCTATAAGAAAATAATTCAATTATGATTATGGGAGTTTTGATTTCTTGTCTAGGTATATGAATTTTGTTTTCCTAGCTGTGATTGGGTCTCTCATAGTTTTGAAGTCCATCGAGAGAATTCTAGATCCCTATAATATTTCTACAAATTGTTTATTGATTGTTTTGGTTGGAGGACTTATAGTCAATATTGTGGGGATGGAATTTTCCCATGAATCACATCATCATGCCCATGCTGGTGGTTTTTCCCATTATCAATCTCATGAAATTCATGGACACAACCACACCTGCACAATTTTTCCCTCTTGTACAAACGGATCTCGCCTTTTCCTCTCCTCACCATTTCCTTACGAAAAGTGTTACTTGTCATTTTATGAGAAATTTAGTATTCACATGAGCATTGATCCTTTGAGATAATCATGGTTCCATGTCTCTTCCACACATCTATTTTGTTCGTCATGTGCCCCTTCCGTTTTTTCTCTTCAACACTTCAAAACTAGTGATAATGAGGAAAATTGAAGACAATATCAAAACCCCTTGTTGGAAGATTCAACAACTTTTTTTACATTTCAACGACATAAATTATTTTAATTTGTAGCAGTTACAGCAGCTCCTCCCAACATATTTTTCATAGCATCTCATTCTAGGGCCCGTTTTTCCCATGTCCAATCCCATTACACACAATACTAATCTAAAGTACCATGTCTCTTTTGTGTCATGTACATTCAACAACATCAATTTTTGTTTTCTCTTAGTTCCTCCATATTGCATCTGTAATGACAGGAAACAAAACATTTTGCTTTTGCAGATCCTTGTTTTTCTATGGTTCTTCCACCAGTCACCAGCAACATGCTCATGGGACAACAATGTTCATCATTCTTTAAATGTCTATTCATATTTGGTAGTTTTATTTTAGCAGTCGCAACCACACAGTTAAGTAGCATTTGGATCAAGTTCTATTTAGAGACATGCCCTCCCACTTAGGTCTATGTAGGAACCTACTTCCACTCAACACTTCACAACAACATCCAGATTGAGTTCATTTGGAGGTGTTCCTTCCCACCCTAATCTATGTAGGCACCTGCTCAGCTCAACAACTCTTTATGTTGATGTAGGAACTTGCTCAATTCAAATTCTTTTGGAGACACTCCCTTTCACCTTAATCTCTATATTCACTTGCTTTAGTCAGTACCAACACACTCTTCAATGTACTCATTATTTTACAGCACAAGTCAACAACTGTCATTTTAGACTTGGTTTCAGTTTCTTCACACTTCACCTAAGAGGAAGAAAGAAGGGATGATTACCCCTTTATTTAGGAGGAATTGGTATGAATGGGAGGCCCATCCATCACAATATGATGTTTGGATTTGGTTCACACCCCATTATCAAATTAGATTGGTTAACTAGTAAGGTATATTATTAAATAATGGTTAGTATTTTTTACTTGTAAAATGTGGACACGCATGTAATCCTATATAAATGTTATGAATCCTTAATATAATATAATTTAGTATTATTTTCTTCGTATGTGTATTTTGTTTATTCTAATTTCGATTATTGAGTTTCATATCTATGTGGATCAATAATTTATTACATAAATTTTTTTGATACCTTTGATAATTACCATTTAACTATTATATTTTATTTTTATTGGTTTTTGTGGTTTATTGCCCCATAACTTTGTGGAAAGAATTTCAAGGGGCCCACCAGAAGGGACCTCACCTTGTAAGCACCATATTTGGGAACTTGTCCCCGGAGGGGCTAGAGAATTCAAGAGTTGACCTCGAGCTAGTGACAACTTGGCCACAGAATCTCTAACCAACTAAGGTACCCCACTAGACTAGTTTTTAACTATTTAATTATTATAATAGATTCAATATTTCATATATATATTCATATATAAATTGTTATTAATATTTAAATACATAAAACCACCACACAATAACACTTCACTTCTATACCAAATAATCATAAACTAAACATTAAAAAAAAGAGTGAAAAACTAAAACAACAATAAAAACAGATTATATAACAATAATTAGCAATAAATCAATAATTTCAAAAAAGACAACTTATAAAACACTTAATACATGAAAATATCACAAACCAAAATATATAGATGATTTAAAATCACATGTTTTAATTTTTTATCTTAATATAAAAAACATTAATATTATTGTATACATAAACTTTAAACCAAAATCTATCTTAACCTACAAACTAAATATTAAATTTTTTTTAAAAAAATTAAAAAAAAAAACATAAAACAAAGTTATTATTCAATTCCTTACTAAATATTTTAAAAAATAAACATCATAAAAAAAAATAACAAAAACTAAAAATACTAAACATAATTTAAAAAAAACATGTTAATATTTAACAAAGAAATATCATAAAACAAAATAACAAAAACTAAAAATACTAAACATAATTTTAAAAAACATGTTAATATTTAAAAAGGAAACATCATAAAACAAAATAACAAAAACTAAAAATACTAACTTAGTTAAAAGAAAATGTTAAGCAATGTAAAAACAACACTAGTAAAAAAGAAACATCATATAAACAATTAGAAACATTATATTAAAAATGAGAAACATCTCCAATAATATTTTACTTGATTTTATATCACATTTTAAAGGGTTTTATTATTTTATTAATTCATTGATGCAATTTCTTATTGTTTTGAGGAGGTGGGCGAGCACCGAGAGAATGCCAAACACTAAAACTTCCTCATCCATGGAGCCGAATGGAACTAGATTTTTTCTAAACTCTCTTGCTCTGAATAGTATTTCATTGTTTTTCTTAGAATACATGCAGAAGATCAAAGGTAGCTTAATGAAATGCTGTAATTTCAAATTTTTCTTAGTTTCTTCTAACCAGCTTCATTGATTTTATTAACATGCATGAAGGTGATCCAAGGTAGGCATACATAAAAATGAGGCTTGTTGAGTGATTCGTGAGGAAGAGAGACAAGGAGGAAGAATTCAACTATTTAGGGGAGGAGGAAAGTAATCCAATCCATGGTATGTTTATGATACTTTTTTATTTGAGTTTTTGAGTTTTTTTATTCCATATTTTTAATGTGTATAATGAAATTCAACTACAGAGGTTTCCCATAGATTTCTTGCTGACGAAAACATATTTAATGAAGTTCACTCAAGGCTCAAGTCTTCACCAACCCTCACTCTTTGTTGAGAGATTTTTGAAAAAAAAAGAAATAAATAACATTCAACGGATTTATTTTCTTTCTTTTTATGAGATAAAATGTCTCTGTTTAGCTCTAATATTGGATACTATTATATCTGGAAAAAACTTTCAGAGAAATTCAAAGAAAAATATAGTAAATTTAATCAAAATGACTCCCTCTCCTGTTCAATTACAAATCTATCTCTTACTTTCGCTTCCTCCTTTTAAAATGACTACGCTCCGCTCTCTACGGCCCTTTAAATAATATAAATCCCATCGAGAGAGTTAAGTTCCTTGTTCCAAGTAGAAGTGTAAGTTTGCCTTGTTCCGCTTGCGCTGGAAGCGATTGAGAGAAAATGTTTGTATATCTAAAGATTCATTGAAATGAAATTATATATATATTTAACTGAAAGATTTTAGTTTTTAAACGTTTTTAGTGGTTGATTTTTTATTTCTTTTTTAAATAAAATATATATTTTATTCATTTAAAAAAAAAATTGTAGATTTTTATTACTTTTAAAAATATTATCATTTTATTTATATAATATTATATTTTTTATTACTTTTAAAACTATTATTATTTTATTTATATAGTTTTTTTATTGCATTTTAAAAATATTATCGAAGGTAATGTAATATTCAATTTGCAATATTAATTTACGTAATATTTTTAACACATTATATTTCCTAGTAAATTTGTTTAATGATAACATTTTAATTTTATCTATATTAATCATAATAATTTTAACTAACAATTAAAAGATATTATTATAATTATTTTCATTTTTTTAAATTCAAAATAGTTCACAATTACTTTTAAACTCATTTCTTAATAAGCATAAAGTTAATTCAAATATAAATAATATAGTTGTGTAAAAATTGTATTCATTATTTTTCATAATTTACAAAAAAAAAATTAAAGGATGGCATAAACCATGGAAAATAAATTCTTATTTCTCATAATTTATAAAGAAGTTAAAAAATAAAAAATAATTTTTCATCTCACTAAAAGCATAAACAATTAAAAATAAATTATTGTTTCTTAAAAAATAACATAATTTAAAAATAATAATAATAATAATTACATTAATATTCTACTTATATTTAATATGATAAATAAAGCAATCTAATAAATATTATAAATCATTGTTTTCATAAATATGTTTTTATGTATATTAAAACTAAATGAATGAGAATAACATTATGATTTTAATTTATTATACATAATATAGTGAATTATTAAACTTTGATTATGGATTAAAAAAAATGACTAGTTTTATGTACACTTTCATTATGATAATAATAATAATATGTTAAATTAAGGATATTTAAAAAAAATGAAAAAAATGTTTTAATAACTTTAATAAGATTTGTTTGTTAAGAAATAAAATTCTTAATTCTTATTAATAGTAAAAATTTTAAAATAAATATTTTTATAAGATAATTATGTTATATATACATTTATGTTCATGACAATTGGTATTAGCATTAAACCTTAAATAACATCCATAATAAACTCCCTATTAAAATACAAAACCATTTTCATCGTTTGTTATTTTATGGTGATAGAAAAACACGATGCAAAAAAGGAAGCAAAAATTGGTGCAAATTTGGAAGTGAATATTGACACATATTTGGAAGTAAAATGTGTTGCAAAATGGGATGCTATAGTGGTAGCACAAATGGATGCAATATTGGATGTTAATTTGGATGCAAATATGGTGTTAACGAGGATTTCATTTACGAAGAAAAAGCGGATGCTCTCTAGGAAGCAAAATATGACGTTATTTAGGAAGCAAATCTCGACGTTGTTTAGGAAGCCAAGTTGGACATTATTTTGGAAGCAAAAAATTAGACGATATTTTACACGTCATCAATGATTCTATCTAGGACACAAAAAAGACATTTTTTGAGACGCTTTAAGTTTTGTCCATGACGCATCCCATTTAGTGTCTAGTTTGACCACTCAATGTAAAAAAAATTACACTAAAAAGGGACACTAATTGGGATGAAATTCTAGGATTTGTTCTAGTGATTATTTGTTCTTAGATTAAAGAAGAAATACTCTCCATCTCTTCACTAGATGCAAAAGGAATAAGGGTTTCATTTGTTGATGGCCAAGTCCTAATGTGACAAAAGGTAAGACAATAGATTATGCAACATTAATTGGAGAGCAAGGGGGAGGATTGTACAACTTGAAGGGGCAACCTAAACAAGAATTCGTTCATGACTCCATAGAACCAAGTGAACTATGGAATAGAAGGCATGCGCATGTGCACTATAGGGCACTACCTATTGCAAACAAAGTAGTTTCAATACTTCCATGAATCCAGACAAAACATGAAGGTGTTTGCAAGGGATGTGCATAAGGAAATAATGTAAAGAAGGTGTTTCCCAACAATGAAAGCAAAGCAACGGGGATATTGGAGATAATCCACTCAGATGTTTGCGGTCCCATGTCTTCCATCTCACTAAGTGGGTATGTATATTATGTTTCCTTTATAGATGAATTCTTCTATAAAACTTGGATGTATTTCTTGAAAGGTAAAAATGAGGTATTCAACAAGTTCAAGGAATTCAAAGCCTTGGTTGAAAATCAAACTAAGAGGAAGATCAAGACTCTACAATTAGATAATAGCGTAGAATTCACCTCAGAAGAATTCAAGGAAATTTGCATAGAATATGGGATTAAGAGGGAGTTGATTACTCCCTATAATCCTTGACATAATGGCATTTCATAACGAAAGAACAAAACAATAATGGAAGCAGCAAAATCAATGCTACATGACCAAGATATTATGATGCACTTATCAGAAGAAGCATCCATGATAGTTGTGTATGTACAAAACCGTACACCTCATTGAGTATTAGAAAACAAGACTCCCGAAGAGTATTTCTCGGGTGAGAAACCAGAAGTCAAACATCTTAGGATATTTGGTTGCCTAGTGTACATACATATCGCAAAGTAAAAGAGGACCAAGCTAGATCCTTCAGGAATGAAGGGAATATTCATAGGATACAATGACACTTCAAAGTCCTACCGAATATATTTCCTTGGATTTAAGAAGATCGACATCAGCAAAGATGTAACATTCGACAAAAACTTAGCATACTCCAGATCAAGAAAACTATCCATTGAGTAAGTCAAAAAACCTGAAACAACCTGATTCGAAGACACTACGATGCAAGAAGAAACTCTAGAAGACCATGAATACCATGACATTCCAAAACCACAAGAACCTATAGAACCACTTCATGAGAATAACTCCCACAAAAGAAGACTAGCATGGGAACGACAACTAATACAAAATGCAGAGAGGTATGGCACTTCATATGGGATGCATAGAGAAAGAAAGAGACATGGGACATACAACAAATATGTAGCCATGTTATGTGACATCATTAATAAGGAACCTTCCAACTTTGAAGAAGCAGCATAAAATAAAGAATGGAAGGATTCCATGATTGAGGAGTACTGGTTGTTGACATAGATCTGTCGACATGGGTTCATACTCTGTCAACACCCTTAAACACACTGATCTCCCTGAGCACCATCCCAGATGGGTTTTACCCTGTCTAGTAACACCTGCGAAGTAGATGAAGTCTCACCCGATATGTTCGAGGGAGAACTGTTGGAACCAATTTTCCTTAGTAGGGAGGAGGATCTCGTGCATCTACTTTTCTTCTATCTTCTTACTATCACAACATTAACCATTGATTTGGGATAGGGTTTTATTATCATTTATTCACATTAGAAACCATTTAGATCGCATCGTTAATCATTCATCTTATATCACAGCATTATGTTAATTCATAAACAGATCAAGAAACATGACATCATTTAGAATGCAGAAACATCGCATCATTCAGGAATAACAACGTATTGCAGTATTGAATTATTCATATCGCATCATCAAGAAAGTAAAAGCAGCAAAACACAAGAAAAAGAGGTTCCATAAACATCCTCTCATGTCGTATTATTTCATCCATCAAAACAGGTTTTCGAAATATATTCTCACCATTGCAACAAAGAACAAAACACTAATCGGTATTCTGAAGGTGTTATGTAGAAAACTTCCTATGGCTTTGGGTGTACCACAATAGACAGAGTAACCGCAAAAAACAATCCCTTCCCAATATGAAAGAGAAATAAAACATCTAACACTAAAGGATCTCGAAACATACCTTATTCCAGATGGTTGATGTAGATACCAGTTGATCTTTTCCAATCCCACTTGTGTTAACAATTTGCTCTCTCAACAATAAGCAAACAAGACAAGCATGCTATATAATGGTGTTAGACCTACTCTAGCATATATAATCAATAATGTATAAGCAATTAAAAGCATCCTTGGATTCAATATTCATTTAAATGCACATCATTAGACTAGAAAAGATATTTCTATTAATATAAATCAAAGATTACATGAATGACAACCTCTGTCGGCACGTATGCGAACCGGAGAAACTGATTCCTCCACCTGGGCCTCCACCACCTCAATCCTCCATCTCTCGATAGCAAGCTCACAAGAAAAGGCAATATTGGGAATAACACCAAGTGCTCCAAGTGACAAAGGGATGCAGACTCAAGTATAAGCAAGCTACGGAAACAATGGACTATAGTTTTCTTGCTCTTTAATTCCTCCCCTTTCAATGTATCTAAAGGATTCCTTATATAGCTCTTCAATGGGGTAATGGAAGGTCAAATCCGAGCGATCTCAAGGCATATGGAAGTCCAAGAGAGAAGTGACTTGGATCCACATCAAGGAAAACTCCAAAAATCTTTGGCCTTTTGCACACATCCCAATGTATGCGGGTTTAAGGGTTATATCTGCGTATATACGCGAGAATGGGTTTAAAAGTCACATATGGAAAATAACAGGTGTTTTTAGGGATGATATTGGAAACATCAAAGGTACAAAAATGGTCCATGGGGTCCAAAGAGTCTGCAAGGGAATAGGGAAGGCCATAAATGTGTGATCTACCATGTGTGGTAAAATCAGCTGTAATTGATGCCCCCTAATGTGTGAGGTTAGAGGGGTGATATGATGGCCGAAATACATTATAATTCCATCCCAAAAGTGGAGTGATGAAGAACCAGGTGTAAGAACCATCCATCCAGCAATATAGTACAAATATCTCTACATATGACTGTAAGTACATACATACATACATACATCAGTCCCGGATACATAAGAGTACAATGGCCATGAATAGGCATGATACAAAATATGACATGTGTGTTCATCACCATGTACAATATATATAGATCATAATCTCCATGATGAAGATATAAAAAGGATCATGATCTCCATAATGGTTGAAGGTATCTGACATACACTGGAATCAAGTCACGAGAGCTGAAATCTCATGAACATTGGCACGATCAAGGAGGTAACTTATATTAAATGCCACCAATCTGGAAAGTCTTCTACACAATACACTATGAGTACATGTCCTAGTATGTGAATAAAGGTGTCAAGTTTGAACATAGTAGTCCATCGTCTGATTACCAGTCATTGATGTATACCGTTAATAGACGCAAGATCACCCACCGATAATGAAAATGGGAATCAAGGTACTAGAGTGCAATCTAACAAGTGCGAATAAATGTGTTGAGGTCAAACACTTGAAAGAATCCATCGATCAAGGGACATTGATGTATTCCCAAAACTATCGATGGCAAGAGAACCTACCACTAATGACTGTAAGTCTCAAGGCACTCAAATGACTTTAGACTCCTATCCCAGAATAAATGATCTTAAGTCGATGGGATGAAATCTGCTGGAAGGAGGGCACTAAGGCATCCCCCATCATCCAACACAAGGTACTTAGCAAAGCTATTTAATGTGGAAGGACTCGATCATAATGTGCTCGAACCAGTACCGGTACTAGGAATGGTCGACATGAAAAGTCAAGAAAAATGAGGAATGGTCGACTCAGGCTTCAACTTCCTTTGAACAAGAGCATAAAGGAGAATGGTGATTGAATGTAGGCAGCATAGAATCAATATATAAAACTGGGACATCTCTGCGACATAGGAGGTGTCAACAGAGGCTCCATAGGGATTGGAAGCTTAACCAGTTGGTGGAGATAAAATCAGGGAAATGAGTACAACTCCTAAATTCAAACTATTAACTCAACCATTGGATGTGATATACAATGCTCTATTCGAAGAAGACACAAATCAACTGCTGCCAAAGGTAACATATTTTCCTGTCCGGCTTTTTGGTTTTTTTATTTTTTTGGACTTTTTCAAATATTTTGAAAAGATTGAAAAAGAATAAAAGTTCTTTATAGTTACAAATATAGGATGATACCAGTGTCAAGGGGCAAACAAACTAGTTCCAAGCAGTGAAACATACCTATACTCAATGCAAGGAAACATGTGTAGGATAACGACACTCGAGGGAAAGTCCCCTCCCGGTAAAAAATAGGGAATCAAGCTGAAAAAGATATGTAAAATGGCTCTGCTTGGCTGGACATGAGACAAGATCGGGCTATATGGCTGGTAATAAAAGTCAGGGAAGCTGGCATAAGGCTCAATAAGGCAAGCAAAACTCATGATAATGTAATTACAACTTGACATAAGGGAGTCCTGGGGAAAATTCAGCGAAAAGATCAAGAGGATTATGAAGCTCTTGCTCAAAGTCATGGTGGTAATATACAAAGGACTCCTGGACCTAAGAGAGGACTCATAGCATGGGTACCAAATGCAAAGGGGAGATAACTAGGACACCCATGTATAGGAAATCTCTACCATTCACATAGTACCACTTCTAACAACATCATGAAGGTTCTGTGATACCATAGAATGGGTTTGTACCTAAGGTTTAAATGAAACAGTCATAAGGTCATGCAAAATGCAAGTGGATGTGAAATCCTAACCTATATTCCAGTTTAGACATGATACCTATGATATGAATGAACGGGTCGAAACCTCAGAGAGAGTGTACAAAAACTAGACCCTACATGACAACCATATTAGTCCAAAACAACCCAAAATAGTCAATAAAGAATCCAAACTATAGGGAATAGGGAGGAATGATCATCATAAATAAATTCAAAGGAAACAGTGTGGTGGATGATGGGCCATAAAAAGGAATGTAAAGTGTAGACCCAACATTCACGTAACCACTACCACCCCCATGAGGGTGACCACTGGTGCAAATACCAAGTGAAGGGAATAAAAATCCTCTACAAATGGAGTAGAGGATGGAATATGACCATTCCCAAATCTATGAGCATGGTAAGGGGTTGTGATGCCCCCGTGTCTCACACCAGGGTCCGTACTAGGACCAACAACGGGTGATAGGATACCAGGCATGCCAAAAATAAAAGGACCCAAACTCAAGAGAGCATAAATATACTCAAGTAACCGCGATTCCAAAGGCCAACTAGCACACAAAGAGCACACTCCTAATAAAATCTACAGCTAAAATACAAGCAAACCAAGGGGAGGATATGTGAGCTCATGAATGCAATAGGTATGTCTCGCCTAGGAGAGGGTCAAAACTCCCATACACTAAAAGCAGAGGTACGTAACCAATTATAGTGGCCCTTAGCTTCAACACATCAAGCGACTGTGATGTCCGACCCCCACCTAGCCAGGACACCTACAGAATAACCTCTGCAAGTACCCCCTGTGATACCAAAGTAAGGAAACTAAGGTCACCTAAATATAATCAATGCTCAGGCGGATAGTCATAGGTGGGATTAACCGTATGGACAGGGTAGCAAAGCCTGAAACTCTCGAAAGATCCCCTAGATACGAATACAATCCTGGGAATATCTCTGGTGCTCACACAAAGTGACCAGGGGTCATCCCAATCACAATCAAAGGCAATGCCTCATGCTTAATTCCTGTGTAAGAGGAGCATCCAGAGAAACACTAATTATACCAAGGATTTCACTATCTCACCTGGACAGACACCTAATTGTTTTGTTTAGTGGTCTTGGAGAATTAACTCACAATGAACTATTCCAAGACCCTAAAACCTATTATGTTGGTGCACCCTATAAAATAAAAGAGTGTAATTCATTTTATTATGCGTTGATTTTAATGGCCGTAATTACTCAAAGGAAATGGCCATGCAACTAATGATATGAATACTCGGCAATGAAATAAAAGTGCACACCTAACAAGCAATGCCAAGTGCAATCTTGTAGAATGAAAAACAAGGTATGCCACTACATGAGATGAATAAATATATATTCCTTTCCGAATGCCAATGCAATCCTTCCTATATGAAATCCTAAACACAACTCTCATTCAAGCAATCCAATGCAGGTACCTCCTCAAATCCATATCTAAGATGCAACTAAGAGTGCAACTACTTTGTATTTTTCAATATAAAAGCATGAAAAATGCAATAAAAGTCATCTAAAACTCTCAGTCTCTATAGCAAGTATAAAACACAAGCCCAGCAAGACACCAAGACAAGAAAGAGTAATGTACTAATGGAAAAACAAAAAGGATAAATGACTAAAAATACTTTCTAAGAAAAATCAACGAAAATATGGTCTCTGGTCACAAAAGAAGAATCCAACAGACAACCTCAAAACCAAGGAAGACCCAACCACACTGATAACCCACCCAGCAACTTCCCATAACATCAAACTCACCAAAAGGGAGGATGTATGCAACTGTTTAAAGAACAGTTGTGTATATACGCAACTTTTGGCCAAAAAGTTGCATGTATATTTTGTCCAAAAACCTGTGTATACAAAGAAGACAGTGGTAAAAAGCAGGCCAAGGGTCAAACCAATAAAGGGGAGTGTCAATGGATGAAAATACTATAAAATGAAACATAGAAACAAGGAGAAACAAAGATGAATTCGAGAATATCAAGCACATTATGCCCCCAAACCTTAAAGAAAAACAAGGAACATCCCCAGTATGGTCGGCAATTCTGTTACGGAGAAAACTTCCTATGGCTTGGGGTGTACCACAACAAACAGAGTAACCACAGAAATCAATCTCTTCCCATTATGCAAGAGAAATAAAACATCTAACACTAAAGGATCTCGAAACATACCTTATTCCAGATGGTTGATGTAGATCCACGTTGAGCTTTTTCCAATCCCTCTTGTGTTAACAATTTGCTCTCTCAACAATCAGCAAACAAGACAAGCATGCTATATAATGGTGTTAGACCTACTCTAGCATATATAATCAATATTGTATAAGTAATTAAAAGCATCCATGGATTCAATATTCATTTAAATGCACATCATTGGACAGGAAAAGATATTTCTATTAATATAAATCAGAGATTACATGAACGACAACCTCTGTCGGCACATCTATGAACCGGAGAAACTGAGTCCTCCACCTGGGCCTCCACCACCTCAATCCTCCATCTATCGATAGCAAGCTCACAAGCAAAGGAAATCTTGGCAAGAACACCAAGTGCTCCAAGGGACAAAGGGATGCAGACTCAAGTATAAGCAAGCTACGGCAACAATGGACTATAGTTTTCTTGCTCTTCAATTCCTCCCCTTTCAATGTATCCAAAGGGTTCCTTATATAGGGCTTCAATGGGGTAATGGAAGGTCGAATCCGAGCGATCTCAAGGAATATGGAAGTCCAAGAGAGAAGTGACTCGGATCCACATCAAGGAAAACTCCAAAAACATTTGGCCTTTTGCACACATCCTGATGTATGCGGTTTTAAGGGTTATATCCATGTATATACATGAGAATGGGTTTAAAATTCATGAATGGAAAATAATAGGTATTTTTAGGGATGATATTGGAAACATCAAAGGTACAAAAATGGTCCATAGGGTCCAAAGAGTCTACATAGGGACAGGGAAGTCAATAAATGTGTGATCTACCATGTGTGGTAAAATCAGTTGTAACAACAGGAGTCAAGAAGATCATCACATACACAATCACAGTCTTCTTCAAAACTTATCTCAAATCATCAAGATTATCTTTCTACTACATTACTATTCTATATATAGGCTTGTGCCTTTACAAAATGGTCCACTTTACTCGACTCTCTAACTTACTTGGACCAGAAACTACAAAATCGTGACCAAAAAGTACAACAATATGACCAAGCTGACTCTTTGTCAACTTCTCCACCTTTCACACCATCATTTTCCTTTTGCACCCTCCTTTGTATTTCGCACCTTCCTTTTCCTTACGTACCTTACTTCATATTTCACACCAAAACTGCCTTCCAATAGCCTCCCAACACAATATTGTGGCTCTCCCTAGAGCCACGTGAACTGGAGATTATATACTCATTGATTTTTATCTTGAATTCTTCGTACTATTGCTTGACTTCCTCAACTGCATATTTTTTCTTTTCTCTAATCGTCGTGCATTCTTCCACATCCTGCTCAGATGGATGTTCACCAAGTTTGGAGGTCACCTCTTTCCTACTTTCTTGCACACTTTGAAGCACATTCACAGGCTTAATTGCTAACTACTCACCAACGTCCTAGAACTCGTCTAGCTAAGTGGTGCGATGTTGATGACGCTCTCTTGCCTTCATTGCTCGTTGTTGCAATGCTCTCAGATATACTAGCTTAGTGAATTGTACGATGGAGGGAATCTCTCTGAGTGACACCCTCATCGTTGATTTGTTCCTCTTCTTCTTGTAACTGCATGCTCAACTACTACAACCGATCGTCTTGAACCACACTGCCCCAAAATTACGTAGTCCAATATGTGACTGCCTTCGCGTCCTTCTCACTTTCTTTCATCTTTGTGGCCACCTATTTGATCTTTGTCTTCCACTCTGCCACCTATTCTGGCATCGTGCTCGGGGTCATTAGTTCTTGCAACTCTTTGAGGTCTCCTCTTAAGTCTGCAATGACCTTTCCTCACCATAGAGCTTTGGTATCCACACCCATTTCATCTATTATATCCAGGACTTCCTGAGAGGAGAAGGAAATAGCTTTCTCCAGCTGCACCATGTCATCCCATAGTTGCACTTTCTCCACAATCAGTACATCCTATTTCTTCTTGAGGGGCTATATCTCTTGTTTTCCAACACTTCCTACTCCTATGACTTCAGTATGTAGTCGCCAATTATTTATTCTCGGTCGAGCAGTTCCTGGCTCGCTAACTTCTGCAACCACAACAAAGTGTACATTGGTAATTTATTAACATCTAATTTGATCGTCTGATACTGCCGAAGTTAGGCATCGACATCCTCGCTATTGGTCTCCAATACTCATGAAGAAATCTACACTATCTGGATCCGCTTACCTGTGCTCAACTCGATAGTCCTTTGTAATACATTGGATTTGGGTACCTTATCCAAAATAGCCTTAATTAAAGATTGCAACTGATTCTTTACCTCCTAGAAGCCTTCTATCGATTTTTTTCCTTAGATGCAACTCACTCGCATTAGTCTTCATGGTGGTCATTGTGATGATGTGGTTTACCTGCTCGTCTTCCATCGACATAGTGCTGCTCACCTCTCCTTGCTCCTGCCTTTGCTTCGTCCTCATATCTTCAAAATGGTGATTCATATCTGAGTCTATCAAAGTCTTTGAGGAGGCCTCCTGTGACTCTGTCTCTCTCTCTTGTACCTATGATTGATCCATTGGGGCATCAAGTGGAGGACTCGCCGCAGTGTGTGATAGCTCTTTAGCGCTAACTGATGCTCTCCACTCAATAGGCCAATCATCCACTATTGTTTCCATCTCCTCATCGGTTAGCTTGTATTGAGTATTCAACCAATGCTTTTCCTAGTCTCTTCCTACTTATATATGAATCACATGCGGGCCCATTGCAAATCTCATGACCCACTGATACTTTGTTTTTTCCTCTTCAGATAGGCGCGGTACCTTCTCTGATGTGATTTGTACCTCATACCAATACAGCCAAAACTGTAGTGCACAATCCATCAACTGGTCCTTCTTGTTTAGATATGAGATATTTTGGTATCACACACCCTTACAAACCTAGGCGATCTCAACATCCATCCCTTGATAGTCCCTAGGCTCCATCCATGCAACCAACGCGAGCAATATTAATAACCAAGAGTAAGTGAATAGTCAATTACCCTCCTATACTAGCATCGCATCTTCCATTAAAGGGTTGAGTAAAAACAATGACCAGTTCATCTACAATCCCTCCGTGCACTAATACACGCATGCAATCACCCCAGATGTACATTGGTTGGGGTGGTTCTTTCATACTACTTTAATAGCCAAAATACTCTCTACAATGCAAACTGTCTGATCATTTATAGTGTCAAGGACATATGCTCACTTGTCGCAGTCCATTCCATACTTCTGCTTCAGTTTAGTGGCTAACCGCTTTTCGCTATCTTTGCCATGAGAGTATTGTGACAGGTCGGGTCCCTGCATGGGTGTTGGAGACATACCACCATACACACTCTTTTTGGTCAATTTGGCATAGTTAAACAACTATCCTAAGTATTATTGACTTAATTGACATCAGAGGAGCACTAGATGACATCAGCTAGATCACACCCATGCCTACCTTCAGTCAAGGAGGCTAACTTAGCCTTCTCCTACATTCGGGGAGGCTAACTGGAGCACTCCAAGGGTGATCTGAGTGTCATTAACGCCCCATATTGCTAACTGATGGTTACAATCAGTTAAATAGAGTAGTGAAGGCGCCCTCCATCATTAAATTTATTCTTTATTTATTATTTAATGAACTAGAGTCAACAGAGGTGCCTCCAACCACTTCTGATGTTCAGTTACACTTCAGTTAACCTCATCGGGGTTCATTGGAGTCATTGAAGCACTACCACTTGTTGGTTGGCTTGTTGTGACATGTCTGACCTACTTTCAGTTAGACTCAGTCATTTATTGCACTCCAACTTCAATTATGGCTCACTTGACTCAATTAGGGTTTTGATCAGTGGTTAACTGAAGTGTTGACTATGGATTACATTCAGTTAAGCAAGACCCACTCATTCAATTTGAATGACCTCCTTGGGAATTCGAATTGCTTTGTCATTCATTCTTGCAGCATGATCTTGTATTGTATTAGTCATTCTTTGTGTGAATATATAGAGCTGCTACTCATTTTGTATCACAATTACACCATTTTCATGACTTATCATTATTAAACTTTGATGAGACTTGTGTTTAGTCCCTATATCACTGTGTGAGATTAATATGGTATCTGAGCTCACAGCGGGACGAAGCTCAGATCTCTCAAAAACAAGGATTTTGATAGATCTTGCATGAAAATTGAGCAATAGCTCAAAATCCAGCACTGCACCAGAAGCCAAGGCTTACCACTTAATACCCCAAGTAAAGAACTTGTTGATCAAGATTGCTTGATTGACCGTATGTTGGGTGTGCTGAAAGCCTAAAATGTGCAGGCTGTCCGACCTTACATTGCCCCTTTTTTGTGATTTTTAGGTATTTTACAGGTGAAAGCATTTGCTCCAGTAGATTCAGATGGCCTCTTCCGTAGATCTTTTGACTCCATTCAATTTCCACTCGTGGAAAGGAGACATGGAGATCCAGCTACGCTCCAGAGGACTTTATAGGGTCACCATAGACACTGAAGAAGATCCTGGTTCTGCAATAGAAAAATCTATATTCTTGAACAAGAAGGATAAAGCATTCGAATTCTTGTGCCTCTTTGTTTCCTGGGATCTTCTTTTCCATCTTTCGGGATTGAAGACTCCAAAGGAAATTTGGGACAAATTGGAAGCCCTGTATGGAAAGTAGGATGGTTTGAGATTTTACCAGCTTGAAAATGAATTGATGTTTGCTACACACTGATATCAGAAATCAGAGGATCCAAATCAGGGTCATCACCCCCAATTTCATCATCCAAATATTCAGTAGAATAGGAAGGAAAATCAGCAGTTTTCTCCTTCACTACTTCCACCTCCTGAAGAGGCTCATCGAACTTGACACTCCTTTCGATGATGATCTATTTTGTTTTAATATACAACAACTTGAAACCTTTTGATTCATTAGGATACCCAATAAATAGACATTTGATGCTTTGCAGTTTCAAAGCCCTTCTTTTATCAAGTGGAATCTGGGCCCATGCAGTGGACCCAAACACCCGTAGGTTCGACACATCCAGCTTGTGTCTGAAGTATGCTTTGAAAGGGGTCTTCCCTTTCATGCATGAGTGTGGCACCCTATTCTGAATGTATGCTGCAGCATGCATGGTGTCAGCCCACAAATTTGCATCCAACTTCTTTGATTCCAACATACAGGTGGTCATCTCCTTGAGAGACCGATTCTTCCTTTCCGCTACTTCGTTCTGTTGGGGAGTGTAGGGAATTGAATGTTGGACCTAAATACCAATTTGGGATCATATGTGCAGCAACTCATTACTGACATACTCCCTACCATTATCATATCTCAAGATCTTGATCTTAAGCCCATAGGCATTCTTGATCAAGGCCTTCAGTTCAAAGAATTTTTCACATACTTCATACTTCTTTTTGAGAAAGAAGACCCATGTGTACCTTGAAAAATCATCAATAAAAGTTAGAAGATACCTTGATCCATTCATGGATGTGACAAGCATCGGACCGCTGATATCATAATGTATCAGCCCCAATATGCATGTAGCTCAGTTTTCCTTCCCCCAATCGTACTTGTGCTCAGGGTGTTTTCCAACCACACAACCCTTGCAAATTCCAATGGTTTCCTTGATGACTGGGAGGCCTTCAACCATGGAATTTTTCTATAATTGCTGCAAATATTTGAAATTTAGATGGCCAAACCTTTCATGCCACAGCCTACTAACTTCATTTCCATGATTTAGCAGAGCGGTGGCCTTTGCATCTGCCACAAAGTGAGAGAACTCATAGGCTTTTGCATGATGGTTTGCAAGGACTTTAGCAATGAGTTTCCCGGATGCAAGTTCCGTTATCTCAGCATCATCCTCATCCTCATCCTCATCATCTATCCCAACATCATATCCATCATCATTTTGATTTGATCCAACTGTATCATTATCAGTAATATATTTCTCTAGTACATCATTGTCAACATAATCAATATCATCATCTACGTCATCTTCACCGTTTTTCTGCAAATACCAAGAAATAATCAATTTAAAACATTAGTAACAATTTCATTACATATTGCATATTCTATGTTATATTGCAAATATTAACGTGATCATTTATGCATTTGCACGAGTTTTCCAACCATGATTATAAACATCATCTCATCAACATATAGTAACCACACATATAAAGTGTATCCGCAACCATGCATACACACACATGTACACCATACATTTGCATATCACAATAGAAGAAGACATAGGGGCAAGGAACCAAACCATGAAATTCCATTATCCAACCCATGAGTATCAACTTAGAATGGCCCGTGACAACATCTAGAATGAATAAAATAAATTATTCTTTACAAGACAATACAATGTTTAGGCCAATTTCTTCTTCAAATATATGCTAACTACTTTTAGAGTTATTGAAAAAACATTGAACTTGAACTTTACCATCTCAAGTGAAAGTTGAAATTAACATGATTCTTTATAAATCAAAACAAAACTATGAAATTTTTCTAGTCTATCTTTTGTGAAAGTTCAATTAATATGATTTTATTTTTAAAAAAAACTAAGGGACTGTCTTATCTAAACTTAATCAACAGTGGTGAAGATGCTCAGTTTTTAATAAGGATAGCCTAAAAGTTTGATCCACTTTATTTAATAATTCTTCACAACATTAAGAAATTTAACATAGTGGAATCAAAACCATAGCAATTGATACAAAAGGTGTGAGATTATAGACCAACACGTATAATACAAAACTACAAAACCAAGCAATACTTTACCATTCATTCAAATTCCATTACAAATATGTTTATTCCTCATTAGGATTTTAGTATAAACAAACATGAAATTCAAATTTCAACATCTTTGTAGATTTAAATACTTTGTTAGCATTTGCTACATGAGCAATTTGTAGATTTAATTACTTGTTCAACATTCCATTTGGGACATGGGTACTTTGCCTAACTACAAAGTGGTCAAAGGAACTAGATGCATGTTGCAAGTTCCATCCATTTGCATTCCAAATTTGTGGGAGGGTGGTAATAAAAACCAAGTTGATTCTTTAGTACTACATGTTCAAGTCTACTATTCTTCGTGTGTAACTACACTATGTTAAATACTACTTGTCTAGTTGTAAGAGATACCACCAATTATCATGCTCTACCTCAGCAAAAATGCAGTCAAAATACATAATGATAATCCCATATGGTTCAAACAGTCACATGAAACCTACAACAGTTTCCATTTAAAGTGTTTGACAAAGATTCAAGGCAGATTGCTTCCACCATAAGCTACAGCAATTGGCTAGTAAAGTGCTTGTGAAAAGGTGTGAGCCAAATCTCTCCCATGCAAGGTATGGAAGCCCAATATTGGAGAAGGAAAACCTACAGCAGTTAATTAGTAGGATTGTAAGGAATTATAGGAGAAGGTTGTGAGAAAAACCATGCCTAAAGTCAACCAAGGGAACAAATAACATTTTGCTTGGGACATTACAGAGCTGTATCCACTTTAACAGCTTGGATTGCTTATACCCATCATATGTGCATAAATACAATTTGAGGAATCGATTCACCACCTCAATTTGGCCATCTATCTACAGATGAAAATTTGTACTCATCTTGAAGGATGTTCCTTGCAAATTCCATCTTGAAAACAACTCTTGCCAAAAATGATTTGTAAATTTAGGATCTTTAACGCAAATGATTAATTGACATGTGCCATGCAACTAGACAAATTTGAAGAAGATTTCAACAATTTAACTAGACAACTAGACCGAACATAGTATTTAACTAAACAACTAGTATTGAGCAATTTTTTCTTCATTTGGTACATGATCAAATTCAAACAAAGTCTGAAATATATGTCATTTCTAAACTCAGGTGGTACAAAACTGAAGGACTTTAAGGCCACCATCGAAAGTAGCCCAGCCATACAAGATGAGATAAGAAAACTTCAACATTAAGTTGAGGAGTATGCAAAGCATTTTCCAACAATTGGATTTGAAAAATCATCCATGAAATATAAGGAATGAGAATACATGTTTTGTGGACTAGTTCATGTCAAGCTTTGGTTTACATAGTTCCAAAGCACATCACATCCCAAAATTCCTCTTAGTTTAACTTCAAATCTGTACTTTAACTGATACAAATGATCATAATCTAGCTTAAAGGGCGATGTAAGTTTTCAACCCTAATGTGTTGTACTAAAAAATTCTAAAATGCATAGTAGAGATTACAAACTCTATGTTTATAAATTATGTCTACTTGTCCACATACTATGGCATTTTCTATGATCTATGCATTGCTTTCCATCTAGGTAAAACTCTATCTAAGGCTTGACCAGTCCTACAACTCCTCAGCAAACCAACCCATACTTAGAGAAAGCTGACCATGTTTTGTTCAGCAAAAACCTAGAGTCAGCTAAAGGAGAGAATCATTATTCAAAAAAGGCTCTATGTGAGGGAAAATAGGTACACTTAGTACTAAATTGCTGCAGTTCCTGGTTATCCACATAGTCATGGTCAATTTGTCTTTTGTAATCAAGGTAATTTGTTGTTCTAGCAAAATAATCAAGGTAATTGTTTGTAATCAAGGTAATTATTTATCCACACAAATATGCTATAAGTTCAAGGGGATCAACACAAACATGACATAAATGTAACAAGCTTCAATGACTGTGGTTTTTTATTAGTTTAACAGAGATAGTAGTAGTGCTTAAAATAGGCTCTTCAATTACACTAAAAATCACTATTACTACCAGCACTTTAACATAATGTTGATGAAGATAAACCTTCATGCTACAGTTATCTACTGAAGGTAAAATATGTTGAAACTTTGTAACAAAACCTGTCACTTAAATCAGTAACATGTCAGAACCCTAAATACTCCATAAATATCAAGAATTTTCAGGCCCAAGAGGATTAGCTATTAAATAATTAGGGCGAAATTGGTTACCAAGCATATCTACAAATGAAGTCTGTTAAAATGGGCTTTGGGTCTCCAACACTCTCTTCAAGGAATGGGGATGACAACTAATGACCTTTTGATGTGCCCCTCTCCCTTAGATATTATTTTCTAGATCCGTTTGGGAATTGTCATGTCGAGAGCACCCACAAACACCAGAAATACTATTAATGAAATAGCAAGAAAGTGGCTAAACCTTCATTGATTGAAAATTGTAAGCTAATGATGTTGATATCCTATGCCACGGGGAGAGTGAAGGAGAATAACTAATAAGTATTTGCTTACCTTTGATCCCTAATATTTTCCATCTTAAAATGTAAATTTGTCCATGGATTTACATTTTCTTTTCTGGAAAGGGCTATTAAATTAGAGAAGGAGGTCTCCACCTTCATCTTGGACATCTGTAAAAAATAACTAGATTTGGAATCTTAGTAGGCTTATTTGAAATCCCTGGTCAATATAATTGTGTCCCACCTTAAACTATTGAAACAAGTATTTATATCTCTGTCTCCTTTTAAATTTGATCCAGTTGTGGAATTTTCATCCAAAGACTTTTCTCTTGTAAAAAAAACTCAACACACTCCTAACCTGGCTATGGAGAATCCAATAGATGTTTTCATCCATGTTGATCAACTTGACATGGATGGCTCATTAAGTGATTTAGAAGACTCCATTAGGTGTTAGGGATGAATTTTTTGGCCATGGTGGAGTAGTCCAGGAATTTTATATGCCCCCCGCAATTCTACTTTCATGGTCAACATACCCAAAATGGATAACCCTCCCACCTTTGACTCTTTTAGACCAGTGTCATTGTGTAACTTTTATACAAGATTATAGCATCTACTACGGTAAATTCATATGTTGTATTCTTATAAAGAATGGATACTTTTGAAAGAAATGAAGTATCCAGGGGACAAAAGAGAAAAGATGAGTTTTCAAAAGGGGGGCCATTAGGAATCTCGGAGTGCCTTTTCCTTAGATTCCCTTTATAGTTTTTGTTGAAGAACCAGTGTGATGATAAAAAAATTCCTTTGATGCATACAAATTCCACAAATATGGGTATTCAGGTGCTTACATTAGCTTGGAGACTACATCTTATGGGTCTGCAGTATGAATAATAATCTGCTTGGATGATTGTGAAATGATCTTTATGTTCCTTTGCAAAGTTAATTCCATA
Source organism: Pseudotsuga menziesii (assembly GCA_001517045.1). Taxonomy (NCBI): domain Eukaryota; kingdom Viridiplantae; phylum Streptophyta; class Pinopsida; order Pinales; family Pinaceae; genus Pseudotsuga; species Pseudotsuga menziesii. Next base: position 234,314 of record LPNX010120951.1, read on the forward strand.
CAAATATAACTAGCAAGGTTATATCCATACAATTATAAATATGAGACTAGATATACTTCCTTGCCACTAGTCTGTGTACCATTCATTAGAGGAATTTTGGGGTCTAAAATGGACCTCCTAAGGAAAATAATAAAATAATAGTTAAAATTATAAAATAATATTGATTAATTTTGGAGGAAGAAAGAAAAAAACTACTTTTTGTGTTCGTATTTTCGACATATCTCCCTGTGTTTTTACTCAAATTTTGATCGGGAGAGCTCGTTGGATGCATAATTTGACTCTGCATCCAACGATTACCCACACTGCATACTTTTAACGGACCCTGCTACCCCAAAAACAAGAAATACCTAAAAAAAACATGATGATGACATCATCATCACTTTTTTTTAGGTATTTCTTGTTTTTGGGGTAGTAGGGTCCATTAAAAGTATGCAGTGTGGGTACTCGTTGGATGTGGAATTTGATTCCGCATCCAACGAGTTCTCCTGATTGAAATTTGAGTAAAAACACAATGAGATATGTCGAAAATACGAACAAAAAAAATAGTTTTTTTTAATGACAAATATGTCAATTCAACCATTATGGTTGACTTATTTTATTGAAATTCTATTCGTTCTTGAATTCCAACTCACAAAAACTTATTTTGGCACGTTTTCTTATAAGGCCCATTTTAGACCCCAAATTTCCTCTAATGCCAACAAACCTGCATTACAAGGGTTTCCATTGGCCCAGTGTTTGGAATGACTGGAATTTTTTAAAAATCAATGTCATCCTACCAATGTTTTAGTATGGTTGTTTGCTTTGCCAAGCTTGAAAATTTCGCTTTCCTTAGTATGGACTCTTAACTTTTTCCATGACTAAAATGGTGCCAAAATCTCATAGGTGATTGCTAGACATGTTGCACTACTAGAGACCAATCATATTTTTTCTTCCAAATGAGAAATTGCATTTGGTGTATAATTAAATTGCTTGTCCATAGAAATTATATTCTGATTGCTTTTTCATTTTGGGAAAATAAGGTATTCTTCTTAGTAATCTGTTTATATTTTGCTACTTACCTAGTTTATAATTATCTAAAAGAACTTTAGGCTTTAGTTATTTTGTCCTAAAACTCAGTTAGTGTAGTCCTGCATTAACTTAAGATTATTTCCTTGGTCTTGTGTTTTCTGTTTGAGAGATAAAAAATTTGGGTCAGTGATCTGTGTATCAAATTGAAACATAGAAAGTTGAAGGATTAGCATGATCAATTGGCTGCTCAAATCTATAACAACAAATTAGTGGCCCTAGATCAGATCTGACTAGTCCCAAACTGATGTGTTTTGAGTCCCTGAACAACACCCAGCATAATCGAGTATTGGATCTTTACATAGAGTAGTACCCCTAATGTTACAATGTTCATGAAGATGCCAAAGAGAGTCCTAACAAATATGATGAATGTTTTTACATGCTTGTCCCTCTCCAAACCCACTTCAACAACCCCCACAGCATGATAAACTCCCCAATGAGCCCTAGGGGCCCACATCTAGACAAAATTACAACCAGTGAAGAACCATAACACATCCCAAGCAAACCCACTCCTATGAATAATTAAAGAATTGGATGCAACCCAAGCAAACCCACTCCTATGAAGAATTAAAGAATTGGATGCACCCCAAGCAAACTGTTGAAACTTTAAATATCTGAAATGCACCCTATGAAGAACCCAAAATCCTGGTGAAACCAGGGCAATAACCTTTCCAAAAGAAAATAAATATCCCACCACAAAATTAATCCACCTTAACCACTAAGCCACCCAACCTAAAACAACATAAACCAAACGCTCATAAAAACAAGGAACAAAATCAGGGGCAATGCCTAGAAAAACAGCACACAATGAAGGAAACTAGTTTAGTCTTCATCTAGGATTATGTTAGAAAGTAGGATGATTTCAAACTTTGAATATAGATTTGATATACTTTATAATATATCATTATCAACTGATGATAGCATTTCCTCTACTTTGTCTTTATTTATCCTATATTTCATGTACTACGTTGTATCAGTGAACCAACTCAATTGAGTTTGGCGAATACAAATACAAACACACACATGCATTAACTTAGCAAATCTCAACTTAATTCACTCTAAAACTCTCAAATAGGTTGGGTTCTGTATTATCCTTTAACTCACATGAGAATAAAATTCCATTGATACCCATGCGCATTGCCAACCTCTATGCATTGTTGTATCATTTTATATGCCAAAAGTTTATTGCTCTTTCAAACATAGAAGCTATTTAGCAAACAGAAATTCATATAAAAAATCCCAGACAAATACATATAGCAAGTACTTTTCCATATTGGTGTTCTACAAAACATTATGTCATGCATCTAGTGGAAATTCAATAGATGTTCAGCTAATCTACAAACAAGTTGAACCAAAAATCTTGTTAGCAAAGCACCAAGCTGAAAAGTCCCCAATGCTCCAGTTGCAATCAGAAATAGGTCATAAATGCCAAAATAAGAGAATCACTGCATTGAAAAACATAGTTGTCTGTTCAATGGTATCTTACAGCATAACAAAATACCACACGAATAAATCCCCCAGTTTGTTCAATGGTATCTTACAGCATAACAAAAGTCCACACTAAGAAATCCTCCATGTTCAATTTCCCTATACAAAGTTCTCCATGATATAGAGTCTAGACTGTGTGATAAAACCTATGCATGTATGTTGGAAAAACCAAATTCTTAAAATTAGGCATGCAAACCAAAGACCAAACATGAATGGTAAAAAGCTTTCAATATGGAAGGGATGTTGGGCCAAATGGAAATTACGTTAAGCCATATTAATATTTTAGTGAGCAGGAATGAAAAGCCATATGTTCGGTAGGAAGATTCATTTAGTCAATGAAACAGTAGTTGATGCAGTTGAGTAAGTAGTATTACACCCAGGATTAAATAGAGTAGTAGTGGAACCAGCAGCATATCAGCTATAAGCAAAGGAGCAAGCAGCAGAACCTCACCCGGAATAGGTGCTTGCTTGCACTCACCATTCAATGTCAGCAGGTCCCCCTATCTATCCGGCCGCTTGCTCACACTATGGAGAGAGGTGCTATATTATCTTATCATTATTAATTATTTCATTCAATCAATATCCATCTATATCCCACTATATTAGCTACCGAATCAAGAAGTAAATAATAGGTAATGGCACAAAGAATGGCGTGCTTCAACCATGCGCAAGATCAATATTAGAATGTACTTCTCTTGTCGTTGGCAATCCGGGTGGGTAATTATTCTAGGAAAACATTATTTATAAAAAAATTTGAGATGGAAAATATTTATTGGAAATGGATAAGAATAACTACTTACGTGGGACAGAGAAAGAATAAGGGTTTAAATGCTCATCAGAGTTATTGGGATCGTCAAAACGACCTTACTCACTACTACCTGAAAATAAGGAAACTAACCCTAATAAGACCTGACATAAGAAACCTATTAATATCTTCAGTTGATCACTGCATTTCTCCTATGAGTCGGTGAGCCGAGCATTGCTCCTATGAGCCACTGGGTACCAGTGATCAAATTTGAAGGGTGGGTCTTAATTTCACTTAGAAAGGAATTTATTCTCTCATCCCTTCAGAGATGAAGAGAAATATAAATGATTGTCCTTTAATTGATAGGTATAAATTAGCCAAACCTTTTCACCCAAAAAAATGCAAAAAACAAATATTGTTTTTCAGCACTTGTTGTGAAAGCATACATGTATGTGATGGAGGGGCCCAATTCAACTGAATCCTTGCAACTCACTGTATTTCTAAGTCTCAACACTCCTTTTAAATTGAACAAGAATACCAAAATAAGTTTATTAATGGCTAGATTTAAGAAAGTTATAGATGTGTGTAATTAAGTGCTTTGGGCTCTAAAATTTGTTGTGTTTTGTACCAGTCCACGGTTCACTGAATCGATATTCATCGGTAGGAATTTAAATGATTTAATGAAAGCAATTAATGTGCATAACCTCCATTCCTAAAACATCTTCCATGCTGATGCAGGTCACTACCCTCTTTATTGTCTTATCAAAAGTCATGATAATGAGGAAGAAGACCTAAAATTATGGACTTCACCTTCAAAGAATGCCTGCAATCACATTGGTAAGGACTCATGATAAGAAGTTCAAAACCATCCAACGTGTCAAATCTCAGTTTATACTGTTAATTAAAGACTTATAAGATAAATTTAATATAATACTTATAGTTGTATCTTACTCTTTGCGTCTTGACACATTTAATATTTTATGGTTGTCTTTGTTCCTTGACCCAATTCATATTATAAGGTGAGGATGTGCAGGCATAATAATCCTTAGTTATGACTATGAGATGAGGATTTAAAGAGAAGAGGATGTAATGAGAAGAGAAATTTATATGGATGGATAATTTCAAAAGTTGCACTTCTTTTGAAATGTTGATATAAATTATTCCCTTCTTTATTGGAAGGGTAAAATTCAAATTTTAAAATTTTTTTTAAGACAATTTTAACTTTACACTTCTGGGAAGGGCTGTGAAGGGTTCGATTTTGCACACTGCTGGGTACCACTGGCATTTATGCGGTTGAGTGCTTTACCTAAAGCGGTGCAGGATGGAGATCGCACTATTAATTTATCTGCCATCAGTTTCGAGGACAAGTCAATAAATGGGTTTAGGAGATAGAGATAAAGAATGTAGCTTACACTCGAGAGAAACAGGAAGAGAAGCGGCAATCAGTCTCTGTTAGGTTAGCTTGATCCTGTATAATAGACTTTCAAAGTTTGCTAACATAGGCTGATTCTATCTTTATAACAGGGCTTACATATTGCTTGGTGGGGAACCTGCCAATTGGTCCCGGAGTTGATCACTGGCATAACTTGACATTTGATTTATAGAAAATGACATCCAATCTAACAATGGTAGTTTATTTTCTTTCTTTTGTTAATTGTGTTGACTTTCAATTTATCTCACTATCAGTATGCATCAGATCAAAAAGATAATGGAATCATAATGATAGAATGGAAACTAATTTACTGCCCTGCTTATCTACAACAGAGATATTTTATGGCGCTCCGTTACTTACAAATCGACTAACTGGCTCCTCAATTATTAAATTACCATGACCACGGGATTAATTAAATCACCAGGATTTGAATAGCATCCAAAACGTAGCAGCTTTATTTATGATTGATCCCCTAACTAACCCACCACCCACCCATAAAAGGTTAGATACTCATTTTTATCTTTCAAACTTACAGCACAAAGCTTCTTGGTGTTCTTCACAGCCTTTTTCAAATTTTCAAGAGTTTCTTGATGATATTCACCATTTCCCCGAGAGAAGTCAAAACAACCAACTGCCATTGTCAAATCATTTTTGCATTAGTGGTTCAAGTTCCATTAACATGAATTTTATATACCATGACTTTGTTTGATTGTGTTATGGTGTTCTTACACATGCATATAACATGTGTAAGCTACAGGGAGGGTCCATTTCACATATTTACCTTTGAAAATATTACATGGAGTATAGCATTGAATCTCTGCCCTAATGTCACACAAAATAGGCTTGGAATATTGTACTTATGTCTTACACCAAACATAGTTGGGCATAAAATCAGGTTAGTTACTCATAACCAACCTCAGCATACTACTACCAATCAGAACTGGAACTTCAATTTCCAAAGGACAAATTGACAGTGGAATATTAGACCTAATAACGGAGGTGCTCCCCACCCTGCCAACAATGCAAACTAGGAAGGAACTAGTAGTTCATGAACCTCTATAAAATTAGCAGATGGCCTCCCTTTTATCGTGGTCCCAAGGCTTTACGAAGGAATACTACGATGCTGCTCCACCAAGAATAGTCGAAATTGTATCACTCAATAGTTGTTTCTGTTCCTTCTAATTATATAGGGGTGCTTCTAGAGGCTAATTCCTTACCAAATATGGACCTTCTCTAAAAAACCCCCATTGTATTCATAGGATGATGGCTATTATACTCATATATCTACCTTGTTTGATCGGTTCATTACTCAATTAACCGCGTTCACATAAACTAAGGGGAATCATTGGGATGGTCACCTCAATGGTAGATAACTAGTATATCAATGTATCATATTAATTAGAGTAAGAAAATGACTGGTATACATCAATAGGAAAACTAAGACCAAACCAAAAATATAAGTAAGTAACGTATTGAAAGCCTTTGAAATCAAAAAGAAAGAGAAGATGGACGAGCTCACGACTATGGATGGTATCTCACTTGTTATATGGGATGAAGCATAATAAAAGGGGACACATAAATGCTGGTATTGAATTGAATTTGTTAAATTATTAAATTATCTAGAATGTGAGCAACAAATTATTTCTTGTCTGTACGAAATAAGCTGTATCATTTTTAGAGCGGTAAGTATCAGATATGAAAAGTCTTAAACGTATATTTCTACTTTAAGCATAATATTTGCGTACAAGAGATGGCATCCAAGGAAATTTTCATTCCATACACTGATGTTTTGAAATTAGATGATTTTAACATGTTGCAAATAGACTGCTAATTTTAAAGGGCAAGTGAGATGAAATTTTGGAACTTCTAATTAGCAAGATGTTCTAGCTATTGGCTATAGTCACTAATGGCTAGCTACTGCTCCAATATTTGAGTTCACTGCTATGATATTGCTTCCAATATTTCTCTGCTAAAATCCTCACCCACCCAGTCATATTCAATATTCATAGGGGATGTGGGCACCTTGGCCTAATGGACAATATAAAAAATGCATTTGTACATACTAAAATCGAAATAATTTTGAAAAATGACTTGATCTAGCCCTTGCAGCAAATAAAACAACTGCATCTAGAAATAGAACTACAGGAACAATAAACTGCTTCAACAACAGTAGACATAAACTCATGCTAGCGAATACTATATGCTTGTCACAGAAGGAACCAACCCAAGACATACCAACTATTCCTTGGATTGGAATCCACCAGTCATTTTGTCTACACCACTTGTACCAGTACTATTTACCTAGTTGTTGAAGATTACTCTTTACCCACTCTTAGATGGCACTTTACACCTATAGCCTTTATATCACTACACATACAGGAAAAAAACAGGGTCTCGAACCTAAGCTTGAATTGGAAAAAAAAATGGACAAAAGGCACTGAACAATTCCATTGACTTTGTTTGTTACAGTACAGTATTGCAAACAATACTCTGAATTCACGAAAGAGTTTGGAGAAATAAATTTATGTTACTCTAGTAGTGAGTGATAAATCATAAAAATGAAAAACTGCAACAAAGATATATATGAAAAATGCACAGAGGATTGAAGTTTCGAGGGCCTTCCAGTTGTCAAATGTTATTACATTCTCCAAGGCTATCAAAAACAAACACCCTCCGTGCTTGTTGTCAATTGAATAAGAATTGCAGCAGAATGAAAACAAGCAGTTACCTAAAGGGTGTTTCTTCTGGTTGGTGGGCTACAAAATAGTTCGACTTCATAATAGAAATAGAGGAAACATGCCAAAGATGGTCTGATGGGAATAATATTATGAATACTAATTTATACATCCCAGAAAATTTTAACAAACAAGAGAAATTGCATCATTTGAGGAGACATATTATGATCAGATATAATCAAATCCCATGCTAGGAAAGTCTAGGTAACATATAAAATAATTTAAACATTAGCAGGGTTTGCATACCTTATATTCTTAATTTATTGCGATTTCAACAGAGTGCCAAGGATTGTATAGACAAAATTAGGGTTTGCAAAGCTTCTCTTCCTTAAATATCAATTTAAAGCCGTTGAATTCCTAGAAAATGCACATGGATAGAGTCAAATAATTATCACAAACTGGATTCAACTACCAAATTGAGCAAAGAAAACGCACATGGATGGAGTCAAATAATTATCACGAACTCGATTCAACTACCAAATTGAGCGATGAAACCATCACAGAGCTGAAATTCCATTACCTGTCCTCCACTTTGCCCTATGTGTCCCTCCACCCCTCCTGTGAATAGATCTGGTCATCAGATCCAATTGGGTTCCCTCCAAAAATTTTGCCAATTTAAAATTGGTTCAATTTTGCCACCAAATTTACCAGCCTTTGAATTTTGAATATTTATTGCCACGTCACACTGAAGAGAAACCAATACTAAAAAAAATAAATTATATGACCATGGGTCACAATTAATCTAATTATTTTAAAAGGGATAAGCATAAAAGCCTTAAATTCTAGGACCAAGGGTCACAATTAATATAATTCTTTTTAAAGGGATACCATAAAAACCTTAAATTCTATATGTTGTATTTTTCAATAAATATTATATAAAATAGAGTATGACATTAGAGGAGATTATTTAGTGTGGGAAAGGAATTTAAAATAGGAGACCTTTTATAAATATTGATGTGGAAATTTCATTAACCTTAGTTATATTATTGAAATTGGAATGAGAGCGTATGAGCCAAAAATTATTTAAATAAAGTTTTTGGTTGTTGATTATATTTAATAAACATATCTATAATTCAAAGCTAAATTTTAGCCCCAAGAGTTAGCTCAATCGGTCGAGCACCCGTAGTAGGCCTCCTGGCATGTGAGGTCGCGGGATCCATTCTCCTCGGCGCTCTTGGGGCTAGGAATGAAGTGTGCCGAGAGTGAGGCCCCTTCGGGTGGGCCCTCTTGAAATTATTCCATGGATGTAGCCCATCGGTCAAGCCGGCGCATGAACCACATTGAAAAAAAAAATTTAAAAGCCAAATTTTAATTTTTTTGGAAAACTTGAGCTTGCAAAACCATTTATGGATTTAAAACTTCTTCTTTAGGAGTTCCTTAATTCTAACAATTGCACTTAAAAATGAAGCCTAGTTACTCATGGCAATTGGATCTCTCATAATCCGAAATGAAAGCTCGGCTAGACTCACATGATTGCTTCAAATTATTTTTTGATGGTACCTTTAGAGGTAACCCTAGGGTAATAAGAGTTGGAGGTAATCTCATTAGCCTCGATGGAAATACAATAGTTAGCTTCTCTTATGGAAAGGCCCACAATGCAAGCCTACAAAAGAGATTACAACAAAGGCTACTGAACTAGGTTGGTTTGAATAGAAGTACATTGTGTCCAAGCTTCCCGTGCATCAAATTGCTTTGGTAAGTTCAAACCCTTCGAGTAAGTTTTGATTGGAACATATTCTAATAAATTATTGGGGGTGGGAAGTACTCCAAGGAGACACAGACGTCGAGACTATCCATTAGCATAAATTGATTCCAAGCCATATCTTAACTTTAAGAATCTTATGCCATGATCTTGAGTATGATAAATTTAGCTTCAAAGTAATGGCCAAAGAGGGTACAACAAGGTTTATCCTTAGAGTTTGATGATGTCCACGAGGTTCAACATTGTTTTGTTAAAACATTGGTGGATATAATGGCCATTACTTGTGATTAGATGAATATCCTATGGAACAATGTTGCATTATATATTTTTTATCTTAATTTCCATTAAAAACCATGTTACTCTACACCACTACTGATTTCATAGAGCCTCTTTCAGATTGGAAGAAAGAAATAAAAACTAAACTCTAAAATTTATATGTTGATTATTTTCCTTGTATGGTATGGTAGATGTTAGAAGTGTGAAATGCCTCCTCTTTTCCAAGTTACCAATAGGAATTCACTGCTCCCATGCCACAATATCTTAATATGTGAGACTTGATGTTTTCCATCATGTCATTAAATTATATCAGTGACCTACAAAATTGTCTTAATACAAACTAATGACCCTCCATTTCCTCATATAATTCCTTGCAATATTAGATATTTATATATCACGACTCCATTAATCTTGAAATTAGTTTCATTGAAGAAACCAATTGGAGTTGTTTTTTATATTATATAATGTTGTGTCGTAATATTATATGTTTTTTAATATGATATTATATAATATTAAATACTAGAAATTTCTCTAGAAGGTTCAAAGAAACGTCGAAAGGAAAAAGAAAAAAAACATAACTACATACAAGGAAGGAACATGATTTGTACTTGGATCTTTAACACAACCATTTTTTTATGTTGCCACTAAACCTTGTGATGACCATATAGATATCGTAAATGTCAACACGATGTGTGCATACAATATTTTTCTATTTATAAAAGAGAAATGAGAATGTTAATGTGGAATGGAATATCATTGTGAATATTAAAGGGGAAGCATGGATAAAGAAAAAACAAATTTGAATAACATTTACCCTCCAGTGGAATGATTTCCACAAGGGAAATAATTTATTGATTGGGGGGGAAGGGGGAAGCATGAATAAATAAAAAGGGGGAGTGGACTTATTCTTTTGGAGGATCAACGAAATGTTAGGAAGAAGACACATACCATAAAAAATAATAAGGTAATGATCAAGGGAAGAAGAAATGGAAAGATAGGGACAATAGAATAGAATAGAATAGGGTGACTATTGAAGGAAGGAGAACCTAAAAAATAGGGAGAAGATAGAGAGTAAGTAATAAAGTGGGTCCAAGCGCCATCCTTGGTATGTTAATTCTCAAAATGATGGACATATCTTTCACTCATATGCTAAATATTTCTTATGTAGGGCATGTGTGGTTGTTTGGGGTGCTAGACATGACCCATGAGACCCAAAGGAAACTATATGAACTTAGGACCTAGAAGTTAATCACAAACCATGGCTTAGTTGTAAAAATTTATTCATGGTGTTATACATCCCAAAATGGTCGCCATATCCCACAGCTCACGAGACAAAATTTCCCTTTGTAAGGCCTATGTGATGGACTAATGCCCCACACAAAGTTAGGGGTCATTCATGGGTAATTATGGGTAAATAAAGGGTAATGAGGGTTAATTAGTGATAAGATAGGGGTAATTTGTTGTCAATTATGGGTAATTAAGGGTGATTTAAGGGTAATTATTGGGTAATGAGATGTGGTAATTAAGGGTTAATAAAGGGTTAGTTATGGGTTAATTAGTGGTTATTAGGGGTCAATTATGGGTTAAATAGGTGTAATTAATTGTAATTATGGGTCAATTATGGGTAAGTAGGGGCCCTTTAAGCCGAAGGGATTAGCTAAACTAGTGGTTTCCCATGGGAAAAGACTCTAGCATAGGATGAAAGTAATGCAAACATGCAAGCTAAATTTAAACATCAAATGGTATTTCTACTTGAGAAATTGGTTGTACTTGTTAAATTTGCATATAGGCATTGGCAAGTGGACAAAGCTCTTAAAGGGTGGTAGGAGTAGTGTGGCATCCACATCCAAGGTAATTCTAACTATGGAATGGCTACCACTTATAGTGCATCAAAATCAAGATCCTCAAGAGACCATTTCACCATAATAATACAAACATGATCTTCCCATGAGACCCACAATGACCACGGTGGTTGTGCATATTTCCCAACTATAGTGACTATAGTGACCATAGTCATTGTGTATATTTCCCAACTATAGTGACCATAACTAACTGTTTTTTTCCTTGAGAGATGTCCACTTATAAGGCCAAAGATGTAAAAACATTTGATCCACTTCTTTAAAGTAACCCTATGGGCATTATTGAAATTCTTGTTGCTTCATTCCATTTTAAACCAAGACCAAAATGTCCTTCAGAGTACAATGAAAGTTAGAATTTGTGTTAAGATTGATATCCACTTCTTGTGCCTTGGATGTTCTTGGTAAAAATGAGGGTATGGATGGGGGGTTGTCCAAAACAACCTTGTAGGGTGATATTTTGGTAGCACCATGATAGGTGGTATTGTACTACCTTTATGCAAGGGGGGTGTAGGGGGGTGGGGGAACTACTAAACACAATGGCCATATCAGTCAATGTAAAACCCAATGACTAACAATATTTTTATGGTCAACACCTCACAACCTCTATTACTTGTTATTAACTCCAATATCTTAAGTTTTGCAGTATCCAGAAGTATTATGACATGTATAATCATTATGGACATCGACGTTCTCATCATCATCATCATAAATTCCATATGGTACATCAACATCATCTTAATCATCATCCTCATTATCATCATCATCGTCAACATTAAGTACATCATCAACAAAATCATCGCCATCATTGTCATTATGGTCACGCATATGCCATTAGTGTTCTTAATAACTTATGGACATTAGGATTCATGTCATGTAATTGTTAAGGTCATTTATATTTTGTTACATGCATTTTGATGTGTTGAGGCCTAGAAAATCACAGGCAACAACAGCAAGGGATTCTCCCCAGTCAACGTTCCCAACTAGCCCGTGACTGTTTGGTATGGGGAATCCGTCCGATTTATGGTCCAGCTACCGTAGGTTAGGTAAAAAATAGAACAACCACATCAAATGGTTAGTCCGCTCCGGAGCCACAACGGTGGGATTAAAATAGACTACAACTTCCGCAACAAGAGACCATCGATGATCAGGAAAGCCATAGCCTAATCCCTTGATCAAAGTCCAACATAATTCTGATAGCAAAAAGAGCAAAACTAATAAAACATGAAATCGGCACGGGTAAACCCTAACCGTCGGGATGTTTGTTATTGATCCTCTGAAATGGCAGTTGCAAAGAGGACTAGTGCCCCGACTCACAAATCATTGAAACACGAAAAATCATAAAAACATTAAGTTCTCGGAAGACTTTGAAGTTATGCTATGATTAAAACAGTTCGTTTCATCCTTGAAATAGCGGCGGCTCATAGAACTAAAACCCCGATTCAATATTCAACAAAAAATCTAATAGTGATAAAACCAAATTATCGAAAAAGATTAAAATGCTAAGTCCCATAGTCAAAAGCATTGACAGTTTTAGATCATTCATCTTCCGATAGAATTAACCATTTACCTTAAACCAACTTCAAAAAGATGAAACTCACAGCAGAGGAACACCAAAGCTTAGCAATCCCAACAAATCTAAGCAAGACAAATTTAAAAGGAGGGTCCAAAATTTTTTTAAAAATTGGGAAAATGTTGCAGCTGCAACAATTGGTGACTACCTAGTGAACCAAGATCTCTGGACAAAATCTTCCTTAAGTAACAGACTATTTAGCAATAAAACCAACATGCTGAATTTTTCTAGATGTTTAGATTTCCCCAATGGCAAATATATGTACTTTTAATCATTGATGATAGTCCAATTTTAGGAAAATGGAACCCAAAATCTCAAAATTCAAGATAACTCTTCTGAGGCCAAGTAGATGAGTTTAATTTTACCTCTTCCTTTGGGTAGCTTCCAGCTTAGACACCACAGGATCGTAACATATGGTAAACAGAGATATTCATTTGTTCCTCATTCCCATGCCATTTTGCACTTTTTTGTGTTTTTGAACTTTTGTCCTTTTTTGAGTCCTCCTCATGCCTTTCTTTCTGAATTTTTATTCAGGCTCCTCTATCCATAGTGTCCTTTTGTGTGAGAGATGTATTTAATTTTCAGCTCACGGACAGAGAAGAAATTTCGGCAAATTTGTACTTATATGATTCAGTACCTGGTTTTGATAGATATTGCTTTTTAGGAGTTTTGACTCTTACCATCCTTTTGGCTTTCGAATTTTCGGCATGGGATCATTTATATATATAATATATTGTTTACCCTGCTTCCTTTCCATGGTTCTTTTGTTGTCACCCCCTAGGACATTCTAAATGTGAAATGTATGGAGCCTCGAAATAGTATTCCAGACCTTTTGATCCTGAGTTATTTTGTAGGGATTAAGCAGGACTTCAATGTGTTCATAGCCATTTAGGAAACCTGCTTAACTAGAAAAATTCTATCATATAAAACAATAATACACAGTCTTATACCAAGGATCTCAGTTAACCCAGAACTCTGATGCTTTCCATGCAACCAAAATTTTGCCCCATTTATTGAAATAAAAAATAAAATTTAACTAAAACAAGCAGCAATGAAATAAATCAGAGTACACATCCAAATCAACTTATTTATGTACAAAACAAAAACAAAAATCAGGAAAAATAAGGTTTGAGAACTAAACCATTAACTGGTAAGTTCTCTTCCCACCCCTGTAAATCTTGCAATTTATAGGTTGAGGGGCCAAGTTTTTCCGCAATCTGAAAAGGACCTACCCATAACTGTTGAAACTTCGTGTGCTTTCCCTTTTCATCATGCGGGTGATCCCACTTAAGAACCAAGTCTCCCACTTCAAATTCCTTTGTTCCATATTTGTGCTTATCAAACAACCTTTTCACCACCTCCTGTTGTTTCTTAAAATGCTCTTTGGCTCTAGATCTAGAATCCTCTATCTTCAAAAGATTATAAATTCTAAGTTGCAGGATCTCTAGATTCTTGGGCTATTATGGAAGATGGTAGCATAATGTTAGGAGGAAGTATAGCTTCCTTTCCATAAACAAGGGTATATGGTGACACTCCTAAGGAATTCTTGCGTGTGACCCTATCAGCCCAAAGAGCGTTTGGTAGCGCTAAATGCCAACTTCTCTGGTTTTCTATGACAATCTTTTTTAAGATCCTAATCAAATTCTTGTTCATAGATTCTGCCAAACCATTTCCTTGTGGGTAGTAGTTGGAAGAATAATGCAATTTAATTCCTTTTTCATGAGCAAATGCAGTTAATCTAATGGAATAAAAATAGGTAGCATTATCAAAAACCAGGGAAATTGGAACCCCAAACCTGGTCATAGTATGATCCTGCAAGAAATCCATGACCACATATTCATTGACTTTACGTAGTGAAATGGCCTCGACCCATCTAGTGAAGTAGTCAGTGGCCGTTAAAATATATTTGTGCTGCAAGGAAGAATTTGGTTTTATTTCTCCAATGATATCAATTCCCCACTCCTCAAATGGTTCCGTTATCATAACCGACTTCAATGGTCCTGCTGCTTTGGCTTGTCTTCCCCCACACCTCTGGCAGATATCACACTCTAACATGGGAATGACCATCTTTGAACAGTGTGGGCCAATAGTACCTGGCTCTAAGAATCTTGTGGTCTGTCATATCTCTAGAAAAATGGCCTCTAGCAGGCCCGTCATGTAACTCAGTTATGACCCTTTTTGCATCTTCCTTCTCTAAACATCTTAGAAGGACTCCATCATAATTCTTCCTGAATAAAATTTCGTCAATGATCTAATACAAAGCTGATTTAAGGCACAACGCTTTTCGCTGCTTGGAATTCCAATGTTCTAGAAACACACCTTTCTGAAGGTAATGAACAAGATCTCGGTACCAAGAATTTGGAGCTATGAAAAGAGGACATACATCCATCATATGTAACTCTGCTTCATTTTCCCAATTGTTCTCTTCATTGATATTTCCTTCATCCATTAGTTTTCACAATCCTTGCCCTCTAACTAAGGAGGCTGGCTTGAACTTGAGGTCATACTCTTGTAAATTTGTTACCCAATTGCCTCTCCTTTCTCCTGATTCTTTTTGCACAAAAGAGACCTCACAGCTGGGTGTGGAACTATTACCTTTGTCCGGTTCTTAAGTATGTACAGCCTTAATTGTTTTATCGCTTTAAAGACTTCGTAATCTTGTTTGTCGACAGATAGGTAATTTAATTCGGCCCCCTGCAAACCAGTTCTCATAAATGATATGGGGAACTCATCTCCCCCATCTTCCTTCTAAGTAAGCACTGCCGCTAGTGAATCGTCAGATGCGAAAGTGTACAAAATAAAATCCTTCTCATAATCTGGACTTTTGAGAGAGGGTGCATGAGCAATTGATGTCTTTATTTTACTAAATGTGTTCTTCTCTACATCAGTCCACTTGAATTGTACACTTTGTTTCACCATTTGCTGCAAAGGCTTAACAATTTGGGTGAAATCCGGCACAAACCTTTGCACGAAATTTATTGTCCCCATAAATGATTCCATGCCCTTTTTGTCATGGGATAAGGGGATCTGTTCGATAGATTTGATCATTTCTGGGTCTATGGAGATCCCCTTCTCAGAAACCATGTGACCTAGTAGCTTTCCTTTTGTAACAACAAACATACACTTCTTGGGATTTAGCGAGATACCATATTTTCGGCAACGCTCGAAAATCTGTTTTAGATGGAATGCATGTTCTTCTCTTTTCTTTGAAAATATTGTGATGTCATCGAGGTATACCACAACACTGCGGCCAATCAGACCATGGAAATCTATATCCATAGCCCTCTAGAAAGTAGCTCCATCATTTATGAGTCCAAAGGGCATCCTTCTATAAGCAAAAGTCCCCCCATCTTGTTCTGAATGTAGTTTTGAGTCTGTCTTTTTCAGCTACTAACACTTGATTGTAACTAGAGAATCCATCTAATAAAGAAAATAACTCAGAACCCGAAGTCATTTGCAATATCTGTTCCATGGGTGGGACTGGATAATTGTCTTTATCTGAAGCGTGATTTAAGTTTCCGAAATCCACACATAGTCTAATTTTTCCAGATTTCTTCCTTACTGGTAACGGATTTGAAACCCATTATGAGTATCTCACTTTGACGATAATTTTAGCATCCAACAATTTCTTTACTTCATTTTGAATTAGAGGCTCTAGTTTTGGATGCATTTTCCTCAAAGGCTGCTGATAAGGCTTGACCCCAATCCTAATAGGGATGACATGCTGAATAATCTTGGTGTCATATGTTTTCAAATATCCATATGTCCAGGAAAACACATCTTTGTATTGTTTGAACAAACTGATGAACTTATTTCTTTCACCTGGGGAGCAACACTTTCCCAAATTCACATATTTCTGCTCAATTTCAGTTCCTAAATTAATCAGCTCGAATTGTAAAGATGAACTATGAGTCTTAACATTTACTGGCCTTCTAAATCTGTCGTTTAGATCAAACATTCGCTCTAAAGTCCTGACTCCTTTAGGAATAAAATTGTCGAATTTTATCTCATCTTGATATTCCTCATCATCAATGATCGCCCCTTTGAAGGTTTCATCATTTTTCAAACATTCCAGAATCTGCTTATCGTCATCAAAAACTCATAAATTTGTAATCATGTCTGGAATAGAAGGCCTGAAAAGTAAATCAATAGAACACCTGTTATTAGAGGGTACAAGCCTCGCAGTTGAGATGGCTAACAAGTCAACTGCTGCATTCTTTAGTCTAGGAATCGATACAATATTAAATGCATAAAAACCTTTAAGCAAATCCCACACTTCATTTTGATAAGCTTTTAAATGAGGGGAAATGCAATGTATCTGATTTCGAATCTGTTTAACAATTATTTCAGAATCTCCATACACTTTCAGATTTTCTACTTTTAATTCAATTGATTTTCTTAGTCCCTAAACTAATGATTCATATTCGGCTATGTTATTAGTACATTCAAACTCTAATATACATGAAAGAAAATTTTTATTTTTCTTAGGATCAATCAAGACACATCCAGTTTCTGATCCTTCCAAAGTTTTAGACCCATCAAAGAAAAGCGTCCAAAAATTATCTACTTTTACTGTACAAGAATCAAACTCTACATCTAAAGCTAAGTCTACTATTTTACAATCAATTTCATCAACCTGTGAAAACCGAAGGAGATCAGGCTGGGTGTCTGATGTACCGCTGGCTTCTTTCGCTTGGTAGTTTCCCGGTTCTAGCTCAATGAAGTAATTCCCCAAAATAGAATTCACCAGTTCATTCTTACCTTCTAACTGAGTGACATTGTGTTTCATGTGGGGCTCTCTGATAACTTTAACTTGATTTGGACTTCCTTTATAAGGTAACCACATATGTGACCAATATGATGCAAAATATCCAATCAGCTTTGCTGACCAGACCCTACTCAAAACAAGTCCATACGCCTTAGGTATGTCTGCTACTACAACATCAATGAATTGACATACCTTTTCATTTGAATATAACCGAATCAAAACATCCTCCATTTCCCCAATTACCTTCACATTTGTTCTGTCTAACTGAATAACCTGCTAGGTAGATGGTTTAGGCTGTTCATTTACATTTTTGCAAACTGACAGTGGCATAACATTTACTGATGCCCCTGAGTCTACTAGACAGTTGTGCACGTTATGGTTGAAAATTTCAAAAGTAAGGAGGAAAGGTGGAGTTTTGCATTTAGGCTTACCTCCCACACTTGCTTCACCAATTTCTTCTTCTTGGGGTTGATTGTTGGTGGGAAGCTTCTCCTCTAGAATTTCAAGTGCTTTCAATAACTTTTCTTTCTGCTACGGAACATTACACATCTCAAATAGTGAAATATTTGCCTTTACCTTTTTGATATCCTCCATAATGTCATACTATATCTTATGTTCTATGAGATTCATTTCTACATTATTGATATTCTCTTCAATGGGATTAGTAGGCATGTTGATCTGCTTTGGATTTTGACTGGTAATGGTAAACTCAGGAATTTTATTAGCTGTGGTGTTTTTCTGAAACTTCTTTACATTCTTCTGGAGTCTCTTAATTTTTGGGATTATTAACCTATCTTATTTAATCATCCCTTGGCTTCTTGTTGTCACATTTTCTTCTAATATGTCCTCATGTCTCAAATCACTTTCCTTTTTGGTATCAAACATCGAGACATAGTATCGTAAAACCATGGCATCATCCTCTTGCTTTTCTGTTGATTTATTATCATTTTCTTCCTCATCCTCAGCATCTATTAATTTGGAATCCAGCAGTTGATTCATCACTAACGTCATTGAGTTTATCCATTAAGGACATTTTTTTTCAGAATGGGACTGTTGGTGGAAAGTGCAAAAATTATCCATACCTACCTCTGTTAAGTTCATTGATGTAGGTCTGTATGGAGGAGGTTTGGATTGATTGTTATCTTCTCTTCTCTTGTAGTACGGCTTATAGGCTTTCTGAGCTTCCTTTTCTTTTTCCAAATCTACTATTCTGTTGGAAAGCTTCTACATCATTTTTAACATTCCCTCAAAATCATGTGATTGCTCCTCTTTAGGTTTTGATAGTAATAAGGCTTTCTTCCCAAACGTTTTTTCTCCAGAATGCTCAGGATAATCTTCTATGCTTTCTTTTTCAACCTCTACTCTTTCAGCTTCTTCATAAGTCACCGATAATGTAGGTTTAACTTGAGCTTTTGAAAACATAGCCAAGTCAAGCCCCAAAGCTGAGGTATAATACCCAATCAAAACCTTATCAGAAGGCTTATCAGTTGCAGAGAAATTCTTAAGATAAGCATAAAACATTTGAGTAAAACTATGCACTTTTTCTTTTCTTTCTTTCTTTAAAGCGCACAAACCTTTCATGAGGGCTGCATGAATATTCTAGGCTACATATTTGCTTCTGAATATCCTTTCAAAATTATCCCAGTCTGGGATTGAGTTTGCAAGCACACCAAAATACCATGAGGCTGCTGCTCCTTTCAAGGTATGTGGAAAAAGTCTGCAGACTACATCTTCATGTTCTCCAGCCCTTAATCCTTCTATGGCCAAGTAGAAACTTTGCAAACGTTCATCTACTAAAATTTTCTCACTTGGATCAAATTTGGGCAGCATCTTCTCAAAAGCTTGAGGTATGTCATGCAAAGGAGGTGTTAGGTTTAAAGGTGATATGGCTTTCCAAGCAGGTGGTGGATTTTGTGGGTTAGGTGGTTGATTTGCATTTATGCCTACCATGAGTCTGGGTGGAGAGTGAGGTGGTGAATGAATAGGAGTATGCACATGTGAACAAAAGAGTGTGTTTGGGCCCACTTGAATCAGAGGTTGAACAACTTCTTGTAATACAGTTTCTACAAGTTCTTCCAAGTCTCCAACCAACACTGAGTCTTCCAATATAGGACGATCTGTCTTCTTGTATTCTCTTCTAGGTAAGTCAGGGATAATCGGTAATCCTCCAATACTCTTCACATATTCTCTAGTATGTCTTCTCAGATCATTAACTACTTCATTGTTCACAGAAAACAAAGGTTCTTTCCACTTTGGATTGGGAAATGAACTGCTTTCAAAACTATCACTGGTGGAGTAATTTCGAGGAAATGGGTTTCCTTGGCCAGCCATGCACTAGTGGCCCTCCTTCTAGGGCCAAAAACTGTTGAGGCTTGGAAAATTGCAAGCAACAACAGCAAGGGATTCTCCCCAGTCAACGTTCCCAATTAGCCCATGACTGTTTGGTATGGGGAATCCGTCTGGTTTACGGTCTGGCTACCATAGGTCAGGTAACAAAAATAAAAGGTTTTACCAATTGCGGCCCAGTCCACCATGTATATTTTTGTATTTTTTAGCTTTAAGTGTGATATGCAAGTGCCTATCTAAAAATGCAGATTGATCAAGAGTATGAGGAGCAGTCACAATGTGATGTGCAGGTTCTTACCTCTCGTCTTAAACTCTCTCGCATCTAAATCAAACACAGCCAGAAATAAAACTAACTAACTAACTAAGTTCTCCCTAGGGAGTGAGATTATCATTTAATGAGTAATGTATTACTGTTCATGTATTAAGAGAAATCACATGTAGATGTTCTTATTTCAAAACACATAAACATGAATAGATAGATGAACAACAACATAGCTCATTATTTGTGAAAACATTCATTACTCATAGTGGAAATTATCATAAAATAAACCAGAGAACATTCATACAAGAACATAGGTTCAACAAGTTATAACGATCTCACAGTTAATGAATAAGAGCTGAAAATGAAATAGTTCCCCTTCAACAACATTCATTACACAGCATTTGAACATTCCACCAAAGCTTTCTCCAAATGGCAAAATTGTAATTATCTATTGCAAAACGAAATAGTTCCTCTTACAATGTGTTCTCACAAGTCTAACTGGGAAAAAGTCCTTCCACTATCTAAATCTCCTATATTTATACAAAAGGCCTAACTTTTGGGCTGCCCCAACCGTTGAATCTCACAATTTTGTCTTTTTTTGTGAGTGCTCATGATTCATGCAAACGTTACATTTCAAATGAAGATTAAGATTTACAGGCACTTCATAAAAGGTAACTGACTTGGTAACTGACGAATTCTCTGAGCCTGGGACTCTGTTCTTAATAATTAGGCTCGGTCAACCATTGTTCCTTTCGAGATTTGGTGGGTCTCAGGCCTTCGCTATCTTCTTTACTTTGAGCAACATCTCTACCTCTTCAGGATTTAGCTACTTCCTTCTTCAGCCAACTTACTTCTAAGTTGTCTTCCAACTATGTCTTCTTTGCAGCAGTAATCATCAATTGGATTTGAGAAAATCTCCCATGTCTGTCTACGATCAACAAGAAAATTCATCATTGATCCAGACCACTTTTAATGAATGTAAATCATACTACCAAAAAAAAAATGAGCATCAATAAAAAAAACTCGGGACTGCGTTTTCAACGTGAAAACCTCAAACCTAATCAAAACCAAGAAAACTGTCGCCTAGGGCGAGAAAACCATACCGGCGAAAAAATTGAACCCCTGGCAGATAAAAACCCTCATCGACGAATGGGAAACTAGGATCGGGCTATTAGCCTACTAAAGAATTACAACAGCGGGCAACGCACATACTATGGGTTTCGCAGTAAAATAAAACAATCGGCGAAAATCAAATCAACAGAGAAAATCAAATATCGATAAAAAATAGAACAACCACATTGGATGGTTAGTCTACTCCGGAGCCGCAATGGCGGGATTAAAATAAACTACGGCTTCCGCAACAAGAGACCATTGGCGATCGGGAAATCCATAGCCTAATCCCTTGATCAAAGTCCAACATAATTCCGATATCGAAAAGAGAAAAACCAATAAAACATGAAATCGGCGTAGGTAAACCCTAAACCGTCGGGACGTTTGTTATTGATCCTACGAAACAGCGGCTACAAAGAGGACTAGTGCCCTGACTCACAAATCATTGAAACATGAAAAATCATAAAAACATTAAGTACTCAGGAGACTTTGAAGTTATGTTGTGATTAAAACAGTTTGTTTCATCCCCACAACAGCGGCAGCTCATAGAACTAAAACCCCGATTCAATCTTCAACAAAAAATCTAACAGTGATAAAACCAAATTATCCAAAAGGATTAAAATGCTAAGTCCCATAGTCAAAAGTATTGACAGTTTTAGATCATTAATATTCCGATAGAATTAACCATTTACCTTAAACCAACTTCAAAAAGATCAAACTCGCAGTAGAGGAACACCAAAGCTTAGCAATCCCAACAAATCTAAGCAAGACAAATTTAAAAGGAAGGTCCAAAATTTTTTTTAAATTTGGGAAAACGTTGCAGCTGCAACACGATGATAATAGGGTTGTTTAGATGTCGTTACAGACATGTAGGTTCCATTAGAATCAATTAGGATTCAAAAGTGATACCACATGCATAATCATCGTTGACATCCACATCCACATCGTCATCATCATCATACAATAAATCAACATCATTGTCATCGTCGTAGTCATCATCAATATAATTGCAATAATAACAATCAAGGAGCCATACTACCTTAGAAGAATGGATGATATACTCTTATACTTATCAAATCATATCCATACACTCCATCATAATTATCGTAATCCATCATCGTCATGTTTTTAGGGCCAATCATATGCCATTAGGGCCTATGAAATGTTGTTGGGGACACTCAAATGCCATTAGAGCAATTTAGGTGACATTAAGCTAATTTACCCCTCCTTGGGATTAATCAAGATCCAAAAGTGCCACAATTATGATAATTTAGGTTCCACTATGATAATTCAAGATCCAAAAGTACTATCACATGAATCATGATCATTGACATTGACCTTGATATATCTAACATTATGTTAGACGTTTTCCAAACACAATTCCTAGCTCTAAACCTAGCATAATTCCTAGCGTGGTTCCTTTCGAAATTTCTTGCATTATTCCAGGTGCTATACCTGGATCTATACCCAGCTCTATGTTCGATGTTTTCTAGGCGCAATTCCTACATCTATACTTGACGCTATGTTGAATATTTTTCCTGTCGAAATTCATGGTCAATTTCTGTCGCTAACCCTGGATTAATATATGGTGCTATGTTATTCAAGACATTTTTTGGAAGCTATTCTTGGCGTTATATGGGATGCTTTTGTGGATGCTAATTGGGACGTTAATTGGGATGCTAATTGGGATGCTAGTTGGGATGATAATTGTGATGCTAATTGGGACGTTAATTGGGATGCTAATTGGGATGCTAGTTGGGATGATAATTGTGATGCTAATTGGGACGTTAATTGGGATGCTAATTATCATCCAAAATAGCGCCAACTTTTAAAAAGGGATGATAATTGGGATGCTAATTGAGATGTTAATTGGGACGTTAATTGGGAATCTAATTGGGATTCTAATTGGGACACTAATTGGGATGTTAATTGGGATGCTAATTAGCATCCAAAATAGCACCAAATTTTAACAAGGGACGCTAATTGGGACGATGATTGGGACGCTAATTGGGATGCTATTTGGGACGCTAATAAGGACGATAATTGGGATGCTAATTAGCGTCCAAAATAGCAAGAAGTTTTAAAAAGAGACGCAAATAACACCATTAAAAGCGCCATCCCATGGAAAAGCATCCACTTTGTCCAAAAAATGATGAAAAATACACTAAAAGTGATAGTGGATGCTAAAAAGGAAGCTAAAAGAGATGCTAATCACAGGGTTTTGTTGTAGTGCAATTAGCGTGTCGATAGGTGGTGAATAGTGGATGCTACCACTCAAAATTACTTATGCCATATCAACACTCTAAATCACTCACCACTACTCAACTATGCTCTTCGTTATTCTCTCTATACTCTACTCACTCAACAAAAACAATGGTTTGTCCAACTCGCACCCCTCGAATTCTTATAGTGTAGGCACACCTGTGTGAAATATTTTCAATCATCACGACCAAATCCACCACTTATTAACCAAATTTGTTGTCGATATGATCGCTCTAATGGTCGGGTTCTCCATTAATGAAAATCTTGCCCATCGACGTCGCCACCGAAC
Source organism: Pseudotsuga menziesii (assembly GCA_001517045.1). NCBI lineage: Eukaryota > Viridiplantae > Streptophyta > Pinopsida > Pinales > Pinaceae > Pseudotsuga > Pseudotsuga menziesii. Next base: position 258,223 of record LPNX010120951.1, read on the forward strand.
CAGTTTAATTGCTGCAATAACTGCGTGATTTGACGTTACCAAACTGCTTCCTTGGTGTGACTCAAATTATTTTCTCTTTCGTTGCCACTGCTTTCCATTGTTCTAGCCTCCTCTAAACCACCATCCTGCTCTTTGTTTTTCATTGCATGATACCTTAAGCATCACGTCGCACCGGGCCCTCCCTGTAGGGATTGATTTGACTTCCATTCACTAACTTAGGAAACATCGCACCATCTAATTGTTACAATTATACCGCACCCCCATTAAAAATGAAATTGATTACATAAGGACCTAACCAATGCATTGGCAACTTACCTGGGTGTTTCGCAAACTTACTGTCATATAGAAAAACCATATCACCTTGCTGGAAGTTCTTGGATTTGATGTGTCGATCATGCCATGCCTTCTATATAAACTCACTGATGAAATACTACAACAAACAGATCTTCTTCTAGCTATAACAACTTCATTAAGCATTCTTCCAGTGCCCCTTCGTCATCCATCCCTGTTGTTGTTGTGATGCATAGACTTGGAAAAATATATTCCATTGCCATCACCACTTCTTGGCCATACACCAACTTGAATGGTGTTTTCCATGTCAATCGTTTACAGGTAGTTCAATAATCCCACAAAATTGTCATAATATTCAAGTCCCAATCATCGTGGTTCGTATTGCAAACCTTGGTGAGCGCATGCTCCAATAATTTATTGAATTCTTCAACTATCCCATTATCCTTTGGATGATAAGGAATGTTCTTCTTGTGATGAATCTGGAACTCCTCTTTCCGTGCACTGATGGTGCTATTGATGAAATGATTCCACTGGTCTCTCATCAAAATATTCAGACAACCAAATCGAGTGACAACATTGTCGAATAGAAACCTTGTTGTTGTCGCAACAGTGCGGTCTGTCACTGGTGTGACTTTTTCCCACCTCGTCAAATAATCTGTCATTGTGATGATATACCGCGCACCTGTCCTTTTTCCTAGTGGGTTGATGGGGCCCACAAAATCCACTTCCCATTTATCAAATGGTTGCAGCATTACCTGAGGTACTAAGGGAATCCCATCCCTTCGTGAAGGCTTCCTTGTTCTTTTCCAAACACCATAAGTCCTGGAATAATCCACCACATCATTATGCACAGTTGGCCACTAGAGGCCTGCAAGAAGTATCTTCCAGGTTGATCTGTGACCTCCATAGTGTCCTCTAGCAATGCCATAATGTGCTTTCACCAACATCCTTTCATGCTCATGCAATAAGACATATCATCGTAGAATCTCATCAGGTCCCAGCTTATAGAGTTCTCAGGCAATCAACTGAAAATTCGCAGCCCAAACAACCAATTGTTTCTTCTGGCTTGTGGTGAAATCATTCGGTGCTTTACCTATCTCCAAAAACTGAATTATTTTCTCATAATGGCCATTGACCATTCCAACCTTGAATAGTTGTGCATTGGGTATCCCATCCTCAATGTTAGTTGGTTCTTCACCTCTCGTAATTCACGACAAATGGTCAAGTCCTACATTCAAGTGACCCGGCTTCACAATTATTTCAAAATCAAATTCTTGGAAGAGTAGCATCCAACAACATATCTTCTCCCCTAACACAAGATTATTCACAAAGGATTTTAGTGTGGAATGATCAGTGAACATCTTGAAATGTCCTCCTAACAGGTAATGGCAGAAATTATGTAATGCATATACCATCGCCAATGGTCCCTTCTCTCTCAATCATTGTATAATTATTTTCCGCAGATGACAGCTTCTAGGTGTAAAAAGAAATCGGATGATCAATATCTCCTTCACCTAGTTGTGCCAACACCACACCTAACGCAATTGATGCTGCATCGACATGGACATGGAATCCTTCATCTAGTCTGGAAAGACCAATATTGGTGTTGTGGCCATTTTCTTCTTTAAGGTGTCGAGACTCCCTATACACTCTTGACTCCATTCGAACTTCACATCTTTCTTCAGCAACTTCTCCATCTGCGTTGTGATCGCAGCATATCCTCTTATGAACTTTTGATAATACCCCATATGCCCTAATGTCACTTTGAGCTACTTCACATTCGTCAGTGGGGGAAAGTTAAGAATAAGTGCAATCTTGGTTGGATCAACTAGTATACCTCCCTTACAGACAACATGCCCCAACAAAATCTCGAATGACGCACAAAATATTCATTTCTTTGAATTCAGTGTGATCGGGTGCTGTAAAAACTGCTCCAACATCAGTCGTACATTTTCGAGATGATCCTTGACCAAACCATAAATTGTCCAATCATCCATATATACCTCCATAAATTTTTGAATGAAGTCCTTAAACGCAAAATATACGATCCTAGAGAATATTGCATGGGCGTTCTTAAGTCCAAATGACATCACCATGTACTAAAAGAATCCCCACTCAGTCACAAAATTCATCTTATTCCTATCCTCCTTCACAATATTGATCTGATGATAGCTTGAAAATCCATCCGTAAATGAATAGATCACCTAATCTCCTACTCCTTCCAACACTTGGTCAGTAAACGTCGTTGAGAATGGATCATGAAGACATGCACCATTGAGCTTCTTGAGTTCGACACAGATATGGACCTCGCCTGTTTTCTTATCTTGCACGACCATTGGACTAATACACTCTGAATATTTGAATGGTTAAATGACTCCTACATCCAACAATCTGTCAAGTTCGGCCTTCACTCTCTCCTTGTATCGCGGATTCAAGTGATACGAACGCTGCTTCACTGGCTTCGCATCTGGCTTGAGTGGAATTTTCATTTCTCCCAAATATCCTAAGATCCCTTTCATTTCATAGAATTTAGTCAAAAACAGGTCATGAAACTCATGCAACCGATCGGTGATCTTTTCCATAGTTTCTTCATCCCAATAATCCCCTATATTAGCGAACTTCAGTTCCTCTTCTATCCCAATGTTGACCTTCTGAATCTTCAACGGTTGGTCAAATTTGTCTATCCACATATTTGGTGCCACGATATTCCTACTTCCTTCTGATTCTAGAATGTTGATGTTTATTAGGTCATATCCATCATCAAGTCCTCTTGTTACATTGTAACACTCCATCATTGGTAACTCTTACGAATCTGCAGGATATGCGACCAAAACTATATCCATGACGATGTTGCAGATATGTTGTAGCACACTATGAATTACTAGATCAACATCTGCAAAATTAAAAGTGTGACTAAAACATATCGTCAAGTCCTCCCATGTGGTAATCTCTCATCGAAGTTCTGCTGATATGTAACACTATCATGGCATTTATTCCAATATGTATACAAAAGCATGTACCCACTCATCCTTCGGTCATGGCACCCACATAGTCTAACAAGCAATCAAATGATCATTGGGATCATTTCTCCCGTCATACTTCTTGACCTGATAGTGATATGGTTTGCCGAAACAAAATTCCATCGTCCTGCAACACAGCGACCACCCATTGATTGATTTCTTATGTGTTGCCCACAAACGTGCTACAGTGGCCTTCAACGCCTCGTCCAATGCCAATAGTCTATGTGGTTCTGAGACCTTGTCTTCAAATTCATCAAGAAATTCAAGAGAATCAGGCAATCCTTCATATGTCAATAACTCGACAACCTTCGTTGTGACCCGACGTAGTGACTGAGTGATTTTTCTACACTTCCGAATCGACACGTCATTTACCCAATTCTGCAAATTTTCCAACGTATCATCAAAATATGATGATGCAGATCTCGAGCTTTGACATCTCATCTCTCCATCTGCAATTGGATGGACATAATCCTATGAAATGTTATATGCATGGTCCCATCCTCCTACAACTTCTTCCTTGACTGGTTCAACATACGTTCTTCCTTTGCTTGGATCCATTGGGGCTATGACTTTGATATCACAGTTTTCAAAATTCATGACTCGCTTCTTGAAGTTAATCACCGCCAATATGTCGTTATCCCATCCAATCCCCAGAAGTGTGGGATATGAGCTTCCTTCGTCAACAATTTTGATAACATCAAAATCCGCATATTTTTTCATTCCTTTGAATTCCACCATTAAGCATGGTACTCTCCCAATTGGTGATACTCTTGCATGATTGTCCATTCACAGCTGCACCGGGGACCAAACCAACTATGGTTTCCCATATTCTCCCATGTTTGCTTCATCAAAATGTGGACATCTAAACCCATATCCAGAATAACTCAATACACATCGTAATCACCAATCTGGACATTCATCCTCATTTCCTTTCTGGTTTTCCTCTTATGCAGGGAATTCACAGCAGAATCTTGTCAACCTTTCTCAAGTCAATACAAAATAATTGCAATCTCAGCTAGCACATTAGGATCATTTTCCATTTATAGACAACATTCAAAAAAAAATTGTAGTGTATCATGCTTCCGCATTGGTCCTGGTACAAGTGTTGAATCAAAAACAGGCGGCATTTCATAAATAGACAACTTACTCATATTTCTTTTGATGGTGTCCCTTGCATAAAATAATGTATCCCTCTCAGTGTTGAAATCATATTGCACCTTCTTCCTATTTTCCATTCGAACCTCTGGGATCAAACCATCATCTCCTATTTTCTCACCTCCACGAGTAATGACTCCAACGTCCGCAAGGCTTGGCCTCCACTGAGATCTTCCCAACTGTCAAACCTTGGTTCTGGTTTGGCAATGGGTTTACTGGTTGGTTCACATTCTGGTTTTGATTCTAGTTCTACGGTAGTGGAACATTATTTTCTTGCTATTTCGAAATCAACTATGGACAATCTTCAACAGTGTGATATGCAACGGTACAGTATGTACATTGCACCTGTAGGTTCAGTAAATCTCACTAATAATGTCCCAATACTCTACAATTGTAACATTGCACAGGTATGCAACCTTTTCCTCCTCCTAGACCAAATCCTTTCTTTCGTCCTCCTCAGAATCCTCCATGAAATCCTCCATGTTGTTGATACTGCGATTGATTAAACTGATGTTGTTGTTGGGGATTCAACTGTGATTGAACATACTGCGGTTGAGTATACTGTGGTTGTTGCGGAGCATACTACATCTTACTATACTATGGCTGCATCAGAGCAAATTGTGGTGGTGATAGAAATTGTGGTTGAGGTTGTACAAACTATGGCTCTGGATGCACCACTTGCGGTGGTTTTTGCGGTGGCGGTCTCTCTGTCGATTGATTTTCTTCTCCCTTCATGTAGTACGTATCCATCGTCCTATCTTGGAGCAAGTCATATGCTCGAAAATCCTTGTCTTCATGACCAATGGAGCGACAAAAAGTACAAAACAAATTCGCAGGCTTAGATACCATCTTCTGAAGATACACACATTCCTCGTGTCAATGTCCATGTGTTTGACAGATACGACACCATGGTACACCACCTTGATTTAGTGTATTTAGAGCTCCTGACAGCAAGTAATTTCAGGAGTATGGAAATTGATCCTTATGATGTCCCTCCTTGTGACATCGAGTACACCATACTTCCTCCTAATGCTCTCTTCCTTTATTAATATCTTGAAATTGGATCGTCAGATTCTCCAGTTGTGATTGGATCTGATTCATGCCAACTCCATATTCACCAACTGGTGAAGCTTCCAACTTCATTGTGATCTCCAGTGCCTCTCTTTGTCTCGCAATCTTATGCTGCATCAACGACATTCAAATATGTGGTACTAGCATGGCGATGAACCATTCAATTGTGTTGTGCATCGCTCATTCTAAAATTGACTTTTTCCATCAACGTCTTCAATCGTTGATCGAAATCGTAGACCAATTTGTTTGGATATTGCTTGATTTCTTTCAATTCCGTGATATCTTGCAACTTAGATTTGGTTTTTATGAATTCATCAATCAATCTGATTCTGAACTTGCATGATCTTCATGTACCAGTCTAATGCGTGACCTCAAAAATTTGTCTCCAACTGACCCTTGTTAATATCTTCATCGAGGACTTGCTTCACAGTCCATACTGCTTCGCAAAGAAACCAATATTGCTCAGGATATTCAATTCCATTCCCATGGAACAGAGGTAGTTTCACATCATCGGCCACCATCCTGGGCCTTCTTCCTACATTCGTTGATCTGCTACTATTTTTTTGCTGATGACACACTGAGAAATTTGGTGTTGAGCTTGTGTTTTTTCCTAAATATGGCATAGTACACGAAGGTGTAGCTACGTTGTTGCTCTGGGTCTATCTTTCCTCAGGCTTGGGCATAGCCTCGTCATCTCCTTCATCAATGTAAGGTCTCTTAGTCCCTTGTGATATTCTCTTGTAGCTTCTTGTTCCGATCATAGCAAGACTCTCCTCAGTCCACTGCCTCTTCTCTTGTTGAAACCTTGCCCCACTTCGCAGAAGACCACACTCTTCCTTGAATTCCCTCACAGTTTCTTCATAACTCCCATCCATGTACCCCTTATCATTCCATCCAACCCTTGTCTCCACAGTACCCTTAACCTCTGCACACCAGAGCTTTACTCATTGGATTTTATTTCAATATTCCCTTTTCACAGATAATCATTTTAATCCATAATTGCAAAGACATTAGAAACCTACCTCTTGGTCCTTTGAAGAATTCTCTTTCCGCATCATTGTAATATTTCACTGTGTCGATCGCGAACTCAGTGATGTATCCCTCCAAGATGTTGTCGATACACACTTTGATGACCCTTGATGCTCTGTTGTCTACTTCCTTTAGCTGCTGGATCAGCTTCGAATTCCAGCAAGTAGGTTCGCCTCCTTGAAAAAATTTCTTTCGATAGGTCAACTGCGCCAACCACTCGTATAAGATAATTGGAAAATCAACGAATATATATTATTGGATATCAGAATAGATGTGCCTTCCTATCCACTCTTATTTTGTTAGTATGCAACTTGGATTTTCTTCTGCTGCAAATTATCGATCCTTCTGATTGAACCAATCCCAAATCTCCGGTCTCGTCGTATGCCACAACATATCCTCCTTTTATTTGTAATAAGGTCCCGGCAACCAAACCATTTGTTGACACAGATCTATCGACATGGGTTCACACTCTATCGACACCCTTAAACATAGTGATCTCCTTGAGCACCGGCCCATACAGGTTTTACCCTGTCCAGCAACACCTGCAAAGCAGATGAAGTCTCACCCAAGATGTTCGAGGGAGAACTTTCAAAACCAAGTTTTCGTAGTAGGGAGGAGTATCTCGCACATCTACTTTTCTCCTATCTTTTTATTATCAAATCCTTAACCAGATATTTGGGCGGGGGTTTTATTATCATTTATTTGCATCAGAAACCATTTAGATTGCATCGGTAATCATTCATCTTAGATCAAAGCATTATGTTGATTCATAAATATATCAAAAAACATGAAATCATTCAGAATGCAGAAACATCTCATCATTCAGGAATAACAACCATATTGTAGCATCGAATTATTCAGATCGTATCATCAAGACAGTAAAAGAAGCAAAACACAAGACAAATAGATTCCATCAACATCTGCTCATGTCATATTACTTCACACATCAAAAGAGGTTTCTGAAATACATTCTCATAGTTGCGACAAAGAACAAAACACAGATCGATATTCCGCAAGCGTCAAGAAGATCACCACATACACAATCACAGTCTTCTTCAAAACTTATCTCAACTCATCGATCTTATCTTTCTACTACATTACTATTCTATATATAGGCTTGCACCTTTACAAAATGGTCCACTTTACCCGACTCTCTAATTGACTTGGACCAAAAACTACAAAATCATGACCAAAAAGTACAAAACTATGACCAAGCCGACTCTTTGTTGACTTCTCTGCCTTTCGCACCATCCCTTTCCTTTTGCACCTTCCTTTTCCTTTCGCACCTTACTTTTCCTTGCGCACCGTACTTCATCTTTCACACCAAAAACACCTGCCAAAATCGGTATATTATGAAGAATGATGTCTGGGAGATAGTTCCAAGACCATAAGAGAAGTCGATTGTGACTTCGAAGTGGATCTACCAGATCAAGCATGTTGCAGATGGTAGCATTGGAAAAAACAAGCCAATATTTGTGGCACGTGGCTTATTCCAAAAAGAAGGCATAGACTACAAGGAGACATTTGCACCTGTTACAAGATACACTTCCATCATATCTATACTTGCATTGGTTGCAGTAATGAAATGGAAGGTACACCATATGCACATCAAGACAGCGTTCTTGAATGGTGTAGTTGGAGAGGAAGTGTATGTGGAGCAGACACTGGGATTTGAGACTCATGACAAACAATATCATGTGTGAAAGTTAAGAAATCCTTTTACGAATTGAAGGAGGAACCCATGACATGGTACAATGGGATGGATAGCCTCCTGGTGAGATTAGGATTTAACAAGAGTAAAGCAGATTCCAACCTTTACTTCAAGGTTGAAGTCGAAAGACCAGTGATACTCTTGCTATATCTCGATGACCTTTTTCTGACATGTGAGAATGAACTCATTGCAGATGCAAAGAGGAGGTTTGTCACTGAGTTTGAAATGAAATACCCAGGGATGATGCATTAAGTCTTAGGCATGGAGGTGTGGCAGAGTGTGGATGGGATCTTCCTTGTTCAAGGAAAGTGTCTGATTGAGATTATGAAGAGATTCAAAATATTGGACTACAGGTGATGACCACGCCTATGGCATCAAACTTAAATCTATTGTGTGATGCTTCATCAAAGTCATTTGATTCCACGATGTATCGAAAAATGATTGGTTCATTGATGTACCTGATGAACACGAGGCCAGACATATGCTTTTCCATGAACACCTTGAGCCAGTTCCTAATAGATCCGAGACATGTTCTCCTGATTGTTGCAAAGTATGTATTGAGGTACCTAAAAGGTATAGTTCAATATGGGCTCAACTATGAAGCAAATCAAAATATTAACCTGATCTTTTATGTTGATTTGAATTGGGAAGGAAGTGCCACTAATAGGAAGAGAACTTCAGGATTTTGTTGCAGTTTGGGATCTGACATGATCTCTTGGCTTAGCATAAAGTATTCATGTGTGGCGTCGAGTACAGTCGAACCAGATTCTTACGAAGAAACTTCATATGGCTTGGGGTACCACAACAGATAGAGTAACCATAGAAATCAATCCCTTCCCATATGAAAGAGAAATAAAACATCTAACACTAAAGGATCTCGAAACATACCTTATTGTGGATGGTTGATGTAGATCCCCATTGAGCTTTTCCAATCCCGCTTGTGTTAGCAATTTTCTCTCTCAACAATCAGCAAACAAGACAAGCATGCTATATAATTGTGTTAGACCTACTCTAGCATATATAATCAATAATGTATAAGCAATTAAAAGCATCCATGGATTCAATATTCATTTAAGTGCACATCATTGGACAGAAAAAGATATTGCTATTAATATAAATCAGAGATTACAAGAATGGCAACCTCTATCGACATGTCTGCGAACCAAAGAAGCTGAGTCCTCCACCTGGGCCTCCACCACCTCAATCCTCCATCTCTTGATAGCAAGCTCACAAGCAAAGGCAAGCTTAGGAAGAAGATAAAGTACTCCAAGGGACAAAGGGATGCAGACTCAAGTATAATCAAGCTATGGCAACAATGAACTATAGTTTTCTTACTCTTCAATTCCTCCCTTTTCAATGTATCCAAAGGGTTCCTTATATAGTGCTTCAATGGGGTAATGGAAGGTCAAATATGAGCGATCTCTAGGCATATGGAAGGCCAAAAGGCAAGTGACTCGGATCCACATCAAGGAAAACTCCAAAACTATTTGGCCTTTTGCACACATCTCGATGTACGCGGGTTTAAGGGTCATATCCGCATATATACGCGAGAATGGGTTTAAAAGTCACGTATAGCAAATAATGCATGCTTTTAAGGATGATATTGGAAACATCAAAGGTACAAAAATGGTCCATGGGGTCCAAAGAGTCTGCAGAGGGACAGGGAAGGCCATAAATGTGTGATCTACCATGTGTGGTAAAATCAGCTGTAACATATGCCCCCTAATGTGTGAGGTCAGAGGGGTGATACGATGGCCGAAATACATTATAAGTCCATCCCAGAAGTGGAGTGATGAAGAACCAGGTGGAAGAACTAGCCATCCAACAATACAGTACAAATATATCTACATATGACTGCAAGTACATACAGTAATCCTGGATCAATAAGAGTACAATGGCCATGAATAAGCATGATACAAAATATGACATGTGTGGTCATCACCACGTACAATATAGATAGATCAAAATATCCATGATGAAGATATACAAAGGATCATGATCTTCATGAAAGATGAAGATATAGAATGGGTCAAGATATCCATAATGGCTGAAGATATCTGACATACACTGGAATCAAGTCACGAAAGCTGAAATCTCATGAACACTAGCACGATCAAGGAGGTAGCATATCTGAAACGCCACCAATCTGGAAAGTATTCTACACAAACCGATACAAGTACATGTCCTACTATGTGAATAAAGGTGTCGAGGTTGAACATAGTAGTCCATCGTCTGATTATCGGTCATTGATGTATACCGTTAACAGACGCGAGATTACCCATCGATAATGAAAATGGGAATTAAGGTACTAGAGTGCAAACTAACAAGTGTGAATAAATGTGTTCAGGTTGAACACTTGAAATAATCCATTGATCAGGGGACATTGATGTATTCCCAAAACTGTCGATGACAAGAGAACCTGCCACTGATGACTGCAAGTCTCAAAACACTCAAAATGACTATAGACTCCTATCCCAGAATAAATGATCTAAAGTTGATGGGATGAAATCCACTGGAAAGAGGGCATTAAGGCATCCCCCATAATCCAACACGAGGTACTCAGCAAAGCTGTATAATGTGGAAGGACTCAATCATAATGTGCACAAACCAGGACAAGTACCGGGAATGGCCGACATGCGAAGTCAAGAAAACTGAGGAATGGCCAAACCAGGCTTCAAATTCCTTCAAACAAGAGCATAAAGGAGAATGGTGACTGAATGAAGGCAGCATAGACTGGATATACAAAAAACTGGGACATCTCTGTGACACAGGAGGCATCGATAGAGACTCCATGGGGACTAGAAGCTTAACCAGTCGGTGGAAATAAACTCAGAGAAACGAGTACAACTCCTAAAGTCAGACTATTAACCCAACCAATGGATGTGATATACAGTGCTCTGTTTGAAGGCGCACGACTCGACTGCTGCCAAAGATAACATCTTTTCTTGTCCATCTTTTTGGTTTTTTGATTTTTTTTTTGGACTTTTTCAAATATTTTGAAAAGGTTGAAAAAGAATAAAAGTGATTTATAGTTACAGACTAGGAGGAGATGAGTGTCAAGGGGAAAACAAAATAGTTCCAAGCAGCGAAACATACCTATGCTCAATGCAAGGAAACATGTGTAGGATAACGACACTCGGGGGAAAGTCCCCTCCTAGAAAAAATGGGGAATCAAGTTGCAAAAGATATATAAAATGGATCTGTGTGGCTAGACATGAGACAAGATCGGGCTATATGGCTGATAATCAAAGTCAGGAAAGTCAGCATAAGGCTCAATAAGGCAAGCAAAACTCATGATAATGCAATTACAACTTGACATATACAAGGGAGTCCCGGGGAAATGGCCGGCATAAAGGTCAAGAGGAGTATGAAGCTCTTGCTCAAATTCATGGCGGTACTATACAAAGGACTCTTGGACCTAAGAGAGGACTCACAGCATGGGTGCCAAATGCAAAGGGGAGCTAACTAGGACACCCATGTATAGGAAATCTCTACCATTCACATAGTACCACTTCTAACAATAGCATGAAGGTTCTGTGATACCATAGAATGGGTCCGTACCTAAGTTTAAAATGAAACAGTCATAAGGTCATGAAAAATGCAAGCGGATGTGAAATCCTAACCTATATTCTAGTTTAGACATGATACATGTGATAGGAACGAACGGGTCGAAACCTCGGAGAGAGTGTACAAAAACTGGACCTTACATGACAACCATATTAGTCCAAAACAACCCAAAATAGTCCATAAAGAATCCAAACTATAGGGAATAGGGAGGAATGATCATGACAAATAAATTCAAAGGAAACAGTGCGGTGGACGATGGGCCATAAAAAGGAATGTAAAGTGTAGACCCAACGTTCACGTATCCACTACCACCCCCGTGAGGGTGACCACTGGTGTAAAGACCGAGCGAAGGGAAAAAAATCCTCCACAAATGGAGTAGAGGATGGAATATGACCATTCCCAAATCTATGAGCACGATAAGGGGTTGTGATGCCCCCAGTTCTGACACCAAGGTCTGTACTTGGACCAAGGACGGGTGATAGGATACCAGGCATTCTGAAAATAAAAGGACCCGAACTCAAGAGAGCATAAATATACTCAAGTAACCACGATCCCAAAGGCCAACCAATGCACAAAGAGCACACTCCTAAGAAAATCTACAACCAAAATACAAGCAAACCAAGGGGAGGATATGTGAGCTCCCGAATGCAGCAGGTATGTCTCACCTAAGAGAGGCTTGAAACTCCCATACACTACAAGCAGAGGTACGTAACCAATTATAGTGGCCCTCAGCTTCAATGCATAAAGCGACTGTGCTGTCCGACCTCTACCTGGCCAGGACACTCATAGAATAACCTCTGCAAGTACCCCCTGTGATACCTAGGTAAGGCAACTAAGGTCACCTCAATATAACCAATGCTCATGCAGACAGTCGCAAGCGAGATCGACCGTATGGGCAGGGTAGCAAAGCCCGAAACTCTCAAAAGATCCCCTAGATACGAATACAATCCTGGAAATATCTCTGGTGCTCATAGAAAGTGACCAGGGGTCATCCCAATCACAATCGTGTGCACTGCCTCGAGCTTAACTCTCGTGTAAGAGGAGCGTCCTGAGAAACACTAATTATACCAAGGATTTCACTATCTCTCCTGGACAAACACCTACTTGTTGTTGTTTAGTAGTCTTGGAGAATTAACTCACAATGAACTATTCCAAGACTCTAAAACCTAATCTTGTTGATGCACCCTATAAAAGAAAAGAGTATAATTCATTTTATTATGCGTTGATTTTAATTGGCTATAATTACTCAAAGGGAAATGGCCGTGCAACTAATGAAGTTATGACTCAGCAGTGAAGTAAATATGCACACCATAACAAACAATGTCAATTGCAATATTTGTCAAATAAAAAATAGGGTATGCCACTACATGAGATGCATAAATATATATTCATTTTTGAATGCCAATGCAATCCTCTCTATATGAAAGACTAAATAAAACTCTCATCCAAGCAATCTAATGCAAGTACCTTCTCAAATCCATATGCAAAAAATGCAACTACCTTGTATTTTTCAATATAAAATAATGAAAAATGCAATAAAAGTCATCTAAAACTCTCAGTCTCTGCAGCAAGTATAAAACACAAGCCCAGCAAGACACCGAGACAAAAAAGAGTAATGCACTAATGGAAAAACAAAAAGGATAAATGACTAAAACTACTTTCAAAGAAAAAATCAATGAAAAAATGGTCTCTGGTCACAAAAGAAGCATCCAACAGACAACATCAGACCCAAGGAAGACCCAACCACACTCATGACCCACCCAACAACTTCCCACAACATCAAAATCACAAAAAGGGAGGATGTACGTGACTGTTTAAAGAATAGCTATATATATACACAACTTTTGGACAAAAAGATGCATGTATACGTGGATTTTCACCAAAAACCTGCATGTATACACGACTTTTGGCCAAAATCTACGTATGTACGTGACTTTTGGCCAAAAACCTGTGTATACAGAGAAGACAGTGGTAAAAAGAAGGCCAGGGGTCAAACCAATAAAGGGGAGTATCAATGGATGAACATACTATAAAATGCAACACAAAAACAAGGAGAAACAAAGAGCAAGTCAAGAATATCAAGCACATTGTGCCCCCAAACCCCAAAGAAAAACAAAGAACGTCCCCAATGTGGTCGCCAATTCCGTTCGGAGAAAACTTCCTATGGCTTGGGGTACCACGAGAGACAGAGTAACCGCAGAAATCAATCCCTTCCCATATGCAAGAGAAATAAAACATCTAACACTAAAGGATCTTGAAACATACCTTATTATGGATGGTTGATGTAGATCCCCGTTGAGCTTTTCCAATCCCGCTTGTGTTATCAATTTGCTCTTTCAACAATCAGCAAACAAGACAAGCATGCTATATAATTGTGTTAGACCTACTCTAGCATATATAATCAATAATGTATAAGCAATTAAAAGCATCCATGGATTCAATATTCATTTAAATGCACATCATTGGACAGGAAAATATATTTCTATTAATATAAATTAGAGATTACAAAAATGACAACCTTTGTCGGCACGTCTGCAAACCGGAGAAACTGAGTCCTCCACCTGGGCATCCACCATCTCAATCCTCCATCTCTCAATAGCAAGCTCACAAGCAAAGGCAAGCTTGGGAAGAACACAAAGTGCTCCAAGGGACAAAGGGATGCAGACTCATGTATAATCAAGCTACGGCAACAATGGACTATAGTTTTCTTGCTCTTCAATTCCTCACCTTTCAATGTATCCAAAGGGTTCCTTATATAGTGCTTCAATGGGGTAAGGGAAGGTCAAATCCGAGAAATCTCCAGGAATATCGAAGTCCAAAAGACAAGTGACTTAGATCCACATCAAGGAAAACTCCAAAACTATTTGGCCTTTTGCACACATCCCGATGTACATGGGTTTAAGGGTCATATCCGCGTATATACACGAGAATGGGTTTAAAAGTTGCGTATGGAAAATAATGCATGTTTTTAGGGATGATCTTGGAAACATCAAAGGTACAAAGATGGTCCATGGGGTCCAAAGAGTCTGCAGAGGGACAGGGGAGGCCATAAATGTGTGATCTACCATGTGTGGTAAAATCAGTTGTAACACAGAGTATGTTGCATCCTATTCGGCTGGTTATGAGGCAGTATGGCTTCGAAAGCTACTATCTGATATGTTTGATCTCGAGTTAGAGGTGACTTGTATCTTTTGTGACAACTAGAGTTGCGTCAAGTTGTCAAAGAACCCGGTGTTCCAAGAGAATTCGAATCATATTGTGATCAAGTATCACTATATCCTAGATATGGTGTAGAGAAGAGAAGCCTAAGTTATAGTATGTAGCAACAGACGAGCAGATAGCTGATGTGTTAACCAAGTCATTAGCCAAAGTGAAGTTTGAATACTTCATAGAGATACTTGGTGTCTTATAGATTGAGGTCCCTAGAAAGAGGGAGTGACGAGTTCTCGCATGGTGGTAGACGCAGGTGGTCCTCGAGACATAATGCACCTGGGTTTCTCTCGGTGTGCTCCCGTGCTGGAGATGATGAAATACCGAAAGATGTAGATGCACCAGAGCGAGATCTCGCATGGTGGTAAACGCAGGTAGTCCTTGGGACGTAATGCACCTGGGGTACTCCTGGCGTGCTCCTATGCTAGAGATGAGGAGAAGTCCATCGGTCATGAAGACACTTGGTTTGTGCCTAGGCGATTCTCGCATGGTGGTAGACGTAGGTGGTCCTTGGGATGTAATGCACCTGGGGTGATCCTAACGTGCTCCTATGCTAGTAGAATGTGGTTTGACTATTGAGAGACATAATGCACCTCGGATGCTCCTAGGTGATTCTCGCATGGTGGAAGAAGTAGGTAATGCACATAGGGTTCTCCTGGTGATGCTCCCATTATGGTAGAATGTAGGTGGTATGTTTGACATGAGGTGTACATCTAGCTTTCCTTCTGTGTGCGATGATGAGATGATCTGGATACGACAAGATGACAGTAGGATATGCAGGTGATTGTTATGGAAATGTAATGTATGGTCATGGGTTGTACCTATGTGATGACTTGCTCATGGATATGATGAAGACCCAGAATCAAGTTAGGCCTACACACAGCATGAAACAGGGTTGGATCTGTAGAAACTTCTTATGACATATAGATGTCACTAATCAATGATTGAAAATATGAGGACTACGGCAGCAGTGATGATGATGATCTAGCGATGATGACGTGTTCAGGAGTGTTGATGAATGTGGTGAGAGAATACCTTCCTGGTTAAGAGGGAGTGTTGTTGTAAATGTAACTTCGGAAGATATTATGTTGTATATTATTATTATATTTCATTGTACCCCCGTCGAAGATGTTTTTCCTCCATTCGGGATGTCATTATTATGTTTGGTCATTGAGGTAAAACCTTTGTTCTAAGTTGGGGAAGTAGTCCCCAGGATAAATATAATAAAATGTATTTTTGAGTCTCCCTAGGAGAAGTCAAGCCTACTAGGTCAGGAGGTCGGTCAAGTTAGGTTTTAGGTCATGTCAATTGAAGGGTATAAATAGGGAGGAGCCCTCCCTCATTTATGCACACACTCACTCACTCTTGAGTTCGCATTAGGAGAGAGAGAAGACAAGTTTGCTAGAGGAGAAAGAGAGAGAGTTGCAAAAGATTTCTTATTCTTGGGTTTTTCCATCTTGTGATATTGTATTAGTGATGGAACTATTCTAAGGAAGTTTGTGGGGTTTTCTCCTTTATGGTTTCCCCGAGGAAAATCTTTGTGTCTTGTGTATCTTGTTGTGCTTCTTATTCTTTCAAACAAATATTCTAATCGATTTGAATTAAAGTAGAAACTCTAACCGTGCGGTGTACTCTTGCACACTCTTCCCTTACCTTTGCCTAAAATAATGCCAAAAAATCCACTAATCCTCTACATACCTAATAGGGTAGAACTGGGACTTAATGAGGGTCTTGAAATCCTCCCACTTATTTACTAGCATATCACCCTCCATCCTAAGTGACTATGTGTATCTTTCCCACCAAGTTAAATCATGACCCTCTAGTTTCAATTGGGCAATGAAATTTTCTACTCCTCGTATATTTGATGGATAATAAAATAGACCTCTAAAATCTATAACCAATTATTCAAAATTAAAGCATTAATATCATCTTGGTACAACTTGATATCGAATTTTGCTTACATCTTAAATAAATACTAGGAAGGGGCATTCACACTAGAACTTGGTTGCTCCTTGGGTACTTTCCTCGGCTCCTTTTCTAGGTCATCTTTATCTTTTGATTTCCCTTCTCAATCAATCTCTAGGTTAGAGCCTCCAAAATCATTGAAAGGTCCAAATTTTCTCTCCAGAGGCGCCATGAGGATTGACATGTTGTGTAAGAGATTGGCAACTTGTATTTATAGCTTTGTAAATCGTTGCTCATAATCACCTGCTGCTTTCCTAGACTCGTCTGCCATGGATCAAGTTTGAATTTTTTTTCACCAACTATTGGATCCTACGATTTCGCACAAAACCCAAATAAAACTACTCTAATGCCAATATGATCTATAAACTAACGTGGGTATTCGACCAGAATAGTTCATCGTAATGGATTTACAACTTAGGTATTTTTTATTAGCCTATTTCTAGTGAATGCTAAGTAAACTTGAACTGAAAGGAAAATAACTAGAGCAAAGAAATACACTAGCATAGATCCATCTTAAATCTGGATTTACCAAGCACCAAGAAGGATCCAATTTCTTGAGGTGTAAATTTTTTTATCTTAAATTTTTTTACCTGTTTAAAAATATTTACAACTCAAAATTTTGATCCCTTGATTGTCGTTGATAATTGCGCGAAGATTTTGATCCCTTGTTTGTTGCAGATAATTGCACAAATATTCTCTGCATATTGAATTATTTTGTTGATTGAATATATTTTTCAATTGTGCAGAGATTATATAATATAAATATATCAAAAAAGACATGACTTTTTGTTATTTTTTCTTAAGATCTTATTAGATTATCTAGGATCTTTATCTGAAAGAATAACAAGTACAACAAGATGCATAATTGCGAGAAGATTCTTTCCATATTGAGTTTATTTTGTTGATTGAATATATTTTTCAATTGTGTAGAGATTATATAATATAAATATATCAAAAAGGACATGACTTTTTAGGTTTTAGTTTAGGCTGGCTTTTTTTTTTTTAATTTTTAATATTATGTTAGGAACATTAGGAACACATCTCCCCCATACTAAGTTGTAGAGCACCTCGCTACTCTCAGTGCAACAATCTACATAATAAAATAAGATATACATGGAAAACCCACTATGGAGAAAAAACCAAATATAAATGAGGACTATGCCTTTCTCTTTTATATAGAATGCAAATACAAAAGAAATGGTACTCTCTATGGTGTTACCTATGACTCTATAGCTAGAATGGCTACTATACAATATCCTACCCCCTATGTTATGCTCTAATATCCACTCATGTGTTGTTTCCAAGCCATGGAACAATACATTAACATCAAAAGAATGGAACCCCTTCTTTTCCTAACAACCCAATATTTAACATAGCCCAATAGTCGTCTAGGGTTAATTTTAGGGGTTTTGCATACCTCAGCTCTTGATTAGGGTTAGGGTTTTAGACCTTCTAGAATGTTCTTGAAACTCCACATGTGTGAGGAACAAAAGCTGACATGGAATCTACTTGGTATAATGGTCAACTGGATAGGTCAACTTGCAAGAAGCAAAACTTCTTCATACAAACTCCATTTGAGGTGCTTCTTAGACCGTTGGAAAGGTCTCGGAGTGTAGAATCACATGAAGGGAAATGGACAGGAGATGAAATTTTTTACCCTAAAAAACATCGTTTAGACCCTTAGACAAGCCTCAAAAGGTTCCAGGCCCCAAATTTGCAAAGTGAGACGTATCCCTATAATGGGCCCTACAAGTCAATTCATCCAATCTTTTGACCTTGAAAGAACCAAAATAGATAACAAATTATGTATTGATTCATTTTGGTTCAATATGTTATATCGAGGTTGGGGAAGAGGATATAATATTGTTTCACATATTTTTTCATATATGGAGGTAAATTTGCAAACTGGTATCAAATATTTAGGATTTGATTTTCCCTAATTACTATACCAAAAAGGGTTGGGGTTGGATGCTTTCAAAGGTTGAAAAGATGTTATCCATGTGATACCTTAGATGGTTGTCTAGGTGTGGAATATTGATTCTAATCAAATCTATACTTGAGGCTATCTTGGTATATTAGGTCTTTTTAACCTTCATTCCTAAAGGTATTTTGGACAAAGTGAGAAAAATGAGGTTTAAGTTTTATGGGTTGGTGAAAAGAAGAGAAAACACTTTCCTTGGGTTTCTCATAAGAGAATATAAGTACCCAAAGAAATGGAATGATTGGGGATTAAGAACATACATCACTTTGTCAGACATTGGCAACTTAGGGGGTTTGGATACTATTAGCAAGTAAAGGCCTTTAGTGCAAAATTGTGGTCAAAAAATATATCAATCCCTTATGTGTGAAAGAGTGGTTAAGAACCACCAATAAGTCTTTCCAAATTTTCTTAGTACTATGAAAGGATGTGATGTTGGCCTTTCCATTGGTGGGGGAATGGTTGATTTGGAAAGTAGGGGTTGGAGTCAAAGTTAGGTTGGGCGAAGATTCTTGGGTGGAATGCAATGGAAATTACAAGCTCCCTAAGTACATGATTGAGGAGTTAAGGGGAAGAGGGTCAATCGTCATATACTAAATAGCAAACCCAGTGAAGTCATATGTGATGGATCAACAATGGTTGAGAGTTAAAGGGATGGGATTCTATCAAGATGATGGCATTTTATGCGAAAAAACATTGTCAATCTCTCAAGTAGTCATGCAAGGATTAGAGAAGAAGTAGATTCTTTAACATGGGAAAAAAATCATGTGGGTAGAAGATACTTATGAAAACTTGGATACAATAGTCTTAGAGAAGCAGATAGGTCGGAGGTAGATTATTGGTGGTTCAAAGGGATATGGAAATACAAATGCGCTCTCAGAGATAAAATTTTCATATGGCTAGCCATTAACCAAAAAGTTCCTGCATGAGATTTTATACAATAAAGGAATTGGCAAGGTCCTAGCAGGTGTCTTATATGCAAGGTAACTAGCATAGATCCATCTTATAAGGGATCTACCAAGCGTCAAGAGGGACCAAATCTCCCAAGGTGCTAGCCCCTTTTTAGAGTGGCACTGTTGAGGAAGTGTGTAATGCAATGTTTATGGTTTTAATGTATCTATTCTGTGTAGTTTTATTTATATGTCGTTCTAAATATTTTAAATATAATTTGAGCCGACATGTTATTTTTATAATATTTTATTAATTTTATAAAGGACACATGTCAACTCTAGGATGAGCACGGAAGGAGTTACATGTCTCCCCCTTATTGGGTTGTAGAATACACCTCTTCAACACAAAAATATGAGGATATATATCACTTGTTACTTGCTCTTATTCTGGTGAGGTATGGAAGGGAGTAAATGAGGTTGTTGATTTCAGAACCAATTGGTAAGACAAAATGTGGAGGAAACTTTAAGAGCTTAGAATAAAAATAGAATGACAAAGAGGATAAGAGCATTTCCATTGATAGTGGCATGGGGCATCTATACTTCAAGGAATACAAAGTTATTTGAATGCAAGTTTGATCCTTCTCATGTGTGTCTCAAAGTATGGCTATCCTTGATCACTTCAAGCAAGAGTCTAGTGCAAAACCCCCTAGGGTATTTCATCCTAAGATCGTCAACAAGAACAGGGTGTGGGCATACTTTGATGAGATTTTGGGTCACCCTTTGATTGAGGGGCAGGAGGAATCTTTTTCATTTCAGGTTAGCACTGGATCAAATCCAAAGCTGGCCTCAGATGTCCTTCAAACAATGGAGCTGAACTTGTGGCATTAAAGCTGATTTTGAGGTTGGTTGTTTCAAATGAAGTGCAGAGGTTGAAGGTTATGGGAAATTCTCTTCGAGTTGTAGAATGGATAAATGGTCAAAGATGTTTAGAAAACTTATGGCTTAGGGTGATATATGAAAATATTATAACAATAAAAAATACCAATGTTGATGCCCCTTTCATGCATGTCTACAAGGAGGGGAATGGCATGGTAGATGGCCTATCCAAAGACAGTACACCTATGGAAATTGGCAGCTGGCGTACTAGTAAAAACAAAAATGGCATCTTGACAAAGCATGATCCTGGCCTTTTTATGTAAATGAGTCTTTCTACTTTCATCTTTCAGTTAACCTCATCTTATGGACAGTGAGGGTGACAAGTCTCGTATGGTATTTTTATGATAGATTGTTATGGAGTCTTTATGATAATATGCTAGAGGAATTTGTATCATGATTTGGGAGGAAATCTGGAATTATTGTTCTTTTTTTTTATGCATGTAGACATTTACATTGACAGAGATGGTGACCTCTTTAGGGTGACGTGATGCCGTTTGGTTCAATGTTTTATTTTGACAGGTTGTATATGGGACATGTTAATATGGCATTCTGTGTATGGCTAAGGATTTGGTGTTTTTGACAATGAATCCCTTTTTGGCAAAGGATATGTTTAGTGCTTTCAGTACGGAAAGTTTTGCCATGGTTATATTTGTTCTTTTCTTAATTGGATGAATGCATAGTTTTGTGCAGCAATTCGGGAGTTTGTATGGTGATTCTCTTTGATTCCTATAGGATCCTCGGTACTATGTATAAGTGTTATCACTGCATATATACTACAGTTTGGGATTGATACCTGTAGGCATATACAAGGGCAGTGATAGTGACATGCTGCAATTTGATTCAATGTTTCTTCGACGGAATGTATACGGGACAATATGGTTTGACTTAGGATTTGGTTTTGACAATGAATCATTTTTGGCCGAGGATATGTCAAGGATATTTTGCTTTTTATCAATTTGGAATGCATCTGGCAATACTTCTTTATTGGATAAATGCTTAGTTTTGTGCCTACAGGTTGGGAGTTTGATGGTGACTCTTTGATTCCTGTAGGGTTCTCTGTACTATGTAGTATTGCTACAGAATTTCTATTGGATCACTATACATATACTATAGCTTGCGAGGCAGGTGGTAACTCCCCTTATTCCTGTAGGTGTCATGTTTTTCTATTTGCTCTATTGTTGGATCTGTTTTTCATTTGTACAGCTCTATAGTAGGTGGCATCCTGTAGGGTTCTCTGTACCATGTAGTATTGCTGCAGGATTTCTATTGGATCACTATACATATACTAGAGCTTGCGTTGCTGGTGGTAACTCCACTTATTTCTGTAGGTGTCATCTTGTGCTATTTGCTAGATTGTTGGATCTGTTTTTTATTTGTACAGCTCTATAGTATGGGAAGATGGTGACTCTTTTCTCCTCTAGGTGTCTTGAGCTACATCAAGGGAGGCTGGTTTTCCCCACTTTTTTTTGGTAGTGCAATTGATGACAGATATTTTTAAACAGTTCTTCAGAATGTAAAGGCTTACTTCATATTTCTTGAACAATTAATTCTACAAGTCACTGAAGAGTGGGGTTATATTGAAATTAAAGTTGCATATTAGGCATAGATGTTACAAACTCCCCTTTAATATTGAGCCATTATATGGGTACAGATGTTAAAATCTCTTAAAAATTAGATGCAAAATTTGCCAACTTGTGTTAGATGCATCTCACTGACCTGGTCAAATCTTTTTTCAGCTGCTTCTTTCTTTAATATTCTAGCTCTGGAAGCTGAAACACCTTATAACTCACACACACAAGGCCAATACACTTACCGAGGTTTGAACTTGGGTTGTTTGCATGGCAGCACCCCATCCCAACCATCTAAACTAGGGCCCAAGGGGGCACTCTCCATGATGAGAACATCTTAGAAGCATTTTTTTTCACACAAAAAAGACAGTTTTAAATTTTATAAATCTGTGCCATAAAATCGACACCACTTGGATACATAGTCCAAAAAGTCTGTAGGAGCATAAGGACTGTCCTTTCAAAATGCTAGTGACAAAATTACATCATGCATAAACTGCAAGTTACCTAAGTTACCTAGTCAGTTACATACAGGCTGCTAAACTATAGAAAATCTGATCTACATAAACATAAAGCCAAAAGAAGTTCAGTGAAGTTTCAGAGCCAGCCGTTAAGCATCCCTCTGCATATTCTTCCCAAAAAATCAGTCCAGCTCCCAGTCCAATAGCCTTTTTAGAGAGATCATCTGCTAAGGAGTTATACTCCCTGTAAACATGCTGAAATGTCAAAGAGCTAAAAAGTCCAAAAAGATCTTTCACCCGACAAAGCCAATGTTCAAGGTCGATTGTATGAATGTTGGGTTTGCCCAGAGCCCAGTGGACAATCACCTTGGAATCTCCCAAAACATGTAAGTCTAAAATGTTCTTGTGTATAGCAAAGAAAAGCAGCCCCCATAAGGACAAAAGTTCAGATTTGGTGTTGGTGCCACGACCAACATCCAAACAAAATCTGTAGGAATGGAGACTGTCCACGTTGATCACAATCCCGGCCCCGCAATTCCCGTCATTTGTAGCCCCATCGAAGTGTCCCGCAGCCACATCCCTCAAGTCGGGTGGAGGGCAAATGTACCTAGTGCAGTTTTCTTAGAACTGAGATGGTGAAGGTAAGGAGATGAGCAAACCTTAGTGAGATTACATAGCTGTGACACCGGCAGATTCTGAAAAAGAAAGTCATTCCAAGCTCTCCAGACTTCCCACATCAGAAGACAAGGGATCTCAAGAGGCAAGCCAGTCTTCTTTGCCCAGAGTTCTAAATTGTCGGCGATATATGGAGCATTCCAGTACCAATTACCCCTGAGCTTGTGACAGAGCCTTTGACCAATCTGTTGAATAAAAAGACACCTCCCGAAGATGTGCTCGATAGATTCTACTATCTAGTGCTAAGAAACAGAAAATGCAGACCCCTGGTCCAGAGTAACCACGACTCTGAAGAGAATCCCACGTGAGAATCTTATGGTTTATGGTCTTATGGTTTATGGATAGCCAACAGAAAAAAATTTACCTTACCTGGAATTTTAAATTTCCAGTGTTGTATGCCACCAATGACAGTCTGGTACCTCAAAAGATTTAAGAATTTCCAGATAAGCAAGATTGGCCCTCACCACCCCCGTCTGTTTATTGGCCACCCAAACAATCTGATCATGGGCCGAGTTCAGTGAAATACCAGCAGCATTAAGATTGTCAATATACGAAAAAAATTATAAATGTCACATGATCACCTTATTCATATACCCAATTAACCAGCAGAGATTCATCTAAAGTCAATATCTATTAAATACAAATCTATCAATACTTAAAAGATCAAGGTTTAAGATGGAGCTATACTGGTTTATTATTATCATTCCTTTCGTTTTTATGATTTGTCATCAAACATCAATTCTTTTCCATTTTTATTGCGCTGAGAGGCTAATTTCTACAGCCCAGGTGAGAGGGAAGTGTTTATCTGTCCAAACATTATATTAAAAAACTTTTAAAAAAAATCGGGTCTATGGAAATTTCGGCTCTGCCAAAGAAAAAATTCAGAAATTCAGGTATGTTCCACTCTGTGGAAGAAAAAAGGCACATAAAGTTCAGCTCTCTTTGATATAGATATGTTATACACACGCAATTATTTTCCTTGTGGGCAGACTAGAATGATTCATCTGCGTAATGCAACTTGAGTAGAATAGTTCATATGCATACAAGCACCACTCTGGTAAAAAGACTATCAAATTGTAATTGTGAAATTGTAAATTGTAACTGATTGTAAATCTAACTGTAATTGTAAATTGTAACTCGGGGGATTTGATTCTCAAAAAAAGGGTTTGCACCTGAAGGGAAATGATTCCTATTGGCACTTTAAATGGGTCTATACTAGTTTGATTAGAACACATCCCTTATCTCTATTAGTAAATGGAATGTCATTATATTTTAAGCATTATTTATTGTACACATAGTAGAGATACATAGGAGGTCCATTTTTAGGATCCTTTGAAGTTGACTATAAGCGACAATTTGTAACATCGTTTATATTATACTCGTTGCATCAAGAAACCAATATAGCACATCTACAACATCAGTAAAATAAGGGAGATAAGACATTGTTCATCAGTCCATAATATTACATTTCCTTTCCTATTCATTGTATAAAGATAAAGAATCACAACAGATCAATATTCATTCTTGAAAGCCAAAACCAAAATAGCCACTGAGCCATCTTTTTCTTCACAAGGATTTGAAATTTCTTGTGTACTCCTTAGAGATCTCTAACTGGAGAAGGATATAAACCCATTGACTCTGCGGTAATTCTTGCATTCAGAGTATGCCTATAATTCAGAATGGAGTAATGTACCCGAATGCCTTACATATGCATAATGTTAGTTTTGCTCCTTTCCTCAGTTTCAAAGCTGATAGGTAATTGTGCACAGATTTATAATGTGACCTGAAAATAGGCCTTTTAGATGGAGAATAGTCTAAAATTTTGAATTTTAGACTTTCAAGTTCAGTTGATATTGCTGTTATAGTTGCTCCAATGACTCATATGTATGAAGATAGGCATCAACATAGATATCGCCACAGATTATTGTCACCCATCGTAAAGCATGCCAAATATTCTGCCTCCGGATGATATTGTTAACCAGCATCCATTGATCAAATCTTGCAAATCTTAAAATTGCATGCTCCAACCTTTACATTCCTACCCATGATTTAGTGCTGTAGTCTCCACAGCCAATGGCATTAAACTATGGCAAACCTTTTAATATATAGCTGTTCTTCTCAGTTGAAATCCCGTTCTTTGAATCCTGAAATAGAATTAGGCCTGTCCCTCCTTACTGGTGCTGGTCTTTAACAAGGTTTCTTTGTAATAAATCACCATATAAGCTGTTAAATAGCCTGGGCACCCGCATAAATGGGGGAAAATAGATCTAAAAATATGCCTGTTTAAAATTGAAATAGTAAATTCCTTCATGAGATTTGAGACTAACAATGGCTTGCTTTGCAGAGCGCAGATCATTCCAAAGACTTTGTACAGAAATAATTCCCTTGAATTTATCACTCATGGCATCTTCATGCAAGGCTATTAATAAGATGGGATGATATTGCAACCTTAAAACATTATCATCTCAAAAGCAGCATTGCTACTGCTGGACAAAACTGAACTCGTTCAATACCAAGAATGTCCAAGAACACAAAGCGCTGCCAGTCATTCCTAAGAACTGGATATGTCATCATCCCTGCTATGGCATGCTATTACAATCACCTGTTAGACCACTGAAATTCTATTTCAAGTGTTCGAGAAGTACCATCTCGGTTAGCATCAGGAACAAGAGTATACTGGCCACTGATTATTCCTAAAAACTGGATATGTCATCATCCCTGCTATGGCATGCTATTAAAATCACCTGTTAGACCACTGAAATTCTATTTCAAGTGTTCGAGAAGTACCATCTCGGTTAGCATCAGGAACAAGAGTATACTGGCCACTGATTATTCCAAGCATTACCACTTTGTCAATCTGAATGGTAACTTTCCCCAAAGAACCCTGGCAGTAGAAAATATAACAATGAGTACCATACTGGCTCTAAATATCTGGATAATCCAGTTTATCATTGAATTTTATATAATTAAATTAAATATCTTACCTTTCCAAAGGTGTTCTTGCTCTTGCAAGAGATGTGCAGTTTCTGACCCTTGGGAGGCATGTCAAAGGCCCATGCAAAACCCTGTTTCCATTCTGGAGATGTGCTGCGACTTACTACCTGTGCACATTCACAAACCTGATTAATACAATTCAATAAATAAAAGTGCAAACTTATTCACTAGAATAAACATAAGCCAAACTATGTGACATGCACTCAACAAAATGTTTGACAAGGATTTGCAGATATCTGATATATATTGTATTGGCAGAAAAGTAAAAGACATAATATTTTGATCATTTGCACTTCTCCAAAACTGAATAAATCACTCTATCACAAAACCAACAATCTTCAATGGTAAATATCTATGCATTCACATCAAAAAGTGCAAATATACAGGCCAATAAGATATAAAAAAAGGATTCTGCAACTCACTTTTGTTAGCCTTGGAGGACCATTACCAAGTGTCAATTTACAGAATGCATTGGTGCTTCCCATAGACTGCTTCAAGTTATTGCCACGTTTTATTGTTACTGTCAAGCTTCCAGGTAAACATTGTAACAAACTGTCAGCGTTCTCCTGGAAATGAGGTGGACCAGTACGTATTAGTAGCTGTAATACAGGAATAGCTTCCGCTGCAACCATGGCTTGTTCTTTGCCGGATTCAGCAGGAATAGATGGCCACGAATTCTTTAACAAGCATAATGCATCAAGAGCTGCCTCCTGTGCTGGTTCTGTTCCAGCCTTTAGTGCACCAACTAGGTGTGGGATACAAAGAGTAGCTGCTTCAGTGCCCCGAAGCTTTGAAAAGTTACTGAAAAGTATGTTGATAGCTTTCACAACCTCCTCGTTGATAGTAGCAGTAGCCCATAATTCCTTGTCCAGAGCAGCTACAAAAGCAAGCCATAATTATTTTTTATTTATTTAACAGGATGAATTTTTTCAGACAGGCAGATTGGCCCCAGCACATCGTGAATATTAATACTACACTTATTCTAAGGTCAAATAAATCATAAAAAGCACTAGAAAAAATTTTAATTAACCAGCATAGATCCATCTTAAATCTGGATCTATCAAGTGCCCAGAGGGATCAAATGTCTTGAAATTCTGATCCCTCTAGGTGCTATTCAGGTTTAAGCTGGATCTATGCTGGTTTTAATTTTTTTTAAATTGTGTAAAATTTAAAATTGAGCCAACAAATCCAATAGCTGTTTTTTTTTGCACATACATACGTATGTGACAAGTGACAACATCTCCCCCATACTGGACTGTAGAGAACCTCGTTACTCTTGGTACAAAAATTGCTTAAAAATAGTCCATAAAACAAAAAATAGTACTCAAGAGATTGGTGTTTGCTGGCTTGCATAAAGAAATCCACATGTGTGCAGTAAGCAAATAAAGGAGTTGAACAAATAAAATCCATCTTGATTTCGGAACAGGGTATTCACTATCTGAAGATGCTTTTATATCTCCCCTCTTCAAGAGGCAATATTTCATAAGAAAATCTAGTGCCAGGTTTACCTTCCAAGGTCAATCAAAACAATTGTCAGATGCAATCTTTGAATAGTTGTAGACAATTGTTTGCTACCTACGCAAAGGGTTGTGAAAAACATAGAAATTGGAAATTCAAAACTTTTTGTGGTAGGCTCCTATACTTAAAGGTCCATCAAAATACAGGAAAAATTCCCCACAAAAATTAGTAGACTTTACAGCCATTCTCAATTAGGAGTACAAATGCCATGGGAAATTTTGAAAACATGAAATCAGTGCTTGAAGATTACAAAACAGCAAACCAAATAAATGTATAAAATGTCAGGATATTTCATAGTATAGCATAAAATGTAATAGAATGAATGAAATGTCTGGCATAAGAGCTGGCCCCAAAAAGGAGATACATAACAGTATTTTCCATGATTGTCACTATAGTAGGCGGAATACAAAAATTATTTTCTATCCACACTTAAGGAATTTGCTAGAATTCAAGAATGGTCAATGATGAGAAATTTTGTAATGTATCAAAAGAGTAGTGTTACTGAAACATCAAATAGAATACTGTGAATGTCAAGTTCCTAACCAAAAAGGAAACACTCCTAGAAAGTTAGCATTTGACTCCAACTCCATATGATTGCATAGTAAACGACTAGAATAAATCTTGATGATGCATTATCAAAAAAAAATATTTACTACAGGGAAATAGCAACACATGGTTAAACATCAAAATTATTTCAGCTATATGCACTACAGTGCCAACATAAGCGATAAACATGGGAATTGCAAAACACATTGAAATCACCACAGTACCAATAACTCATAAATATTTGAAAGCTATAAATACATAAAAGATAAAAAATTTACAGAAGAGTCAGAAATTAAATTATTCATTTGTGTTAATATATGTATCTTACCTGTCAAAGCCCTTACAAGCTCAGTGGATACATATTCTTGAAGAGTATGATTGGAGAACAGAAATTTGATGAGCAATGCTGCTTGTGTAATCATCTCTGAATTGTTTGAACTAAGAAGTTCTTGCACAACTAGTACACCACCTGCTTCTGCAACGGCTCGCCTGTTTGTCCTACTGTGCATGACTAAGTTCTGCAATGAACATACGGCCACCATTGTCATTTCTTCAGTTGGCTGATCCTCAAGCAAGCTAACCAATGCACGGCAAGCTGACACTGCATCAGTTGTTCTTGCAAGCCCATCATGCTGGAAAAGATCACCAAGTGCAAGAGTAGCCAATAATCTGGCAGGCTGGTCTCGGGTCTGTGGATCAAGAAGATACTGTGACAAAGGAGAAATAGCAAACTTTGATACTTTCATGTCTCGTACTTTGGTATTATTAAATAGAGCTTCAAGTAACCGGGCCGCTGCTTCTTCACATTGATGAGACCTTAAAAGATCCAAAAGTACTTCCACGGCACCAGCCTCTGCCATTAGTTCAGCACTTGATGCATCGTCTTTCTCTAAAACAATTAGTGCATTAAGAGATACTACAACTGTCTGCTCACTGCCTGATCGTAACAGCTTCACAAGAACTGCAAGAGGCACTTTTAAATAGTACTGAGAACTATAGCACAAAACATTTGAAAGCACAAAGGCAGCTGATTCCCACAAAGCATGCGGTGGCTGTGGATCAACTTGTAAAATGACCTTAGAGAGCTCGATAATGCCACCAGCATCTGCGACTGCATTTGGCCAGCAGACAGAAGCACTTTCAAGTGCTTTTATTGCTTTCTGCTGTAAGTTTGGAATCCCAATTCCTGCAAGGTGGACAAGTGGAACGACAGCCTGCTGTGTTGTGATATCTCGCTGAAAATACTCTTGAAAAAGAAGATGTGAGAGTAATTCAGCCCCAAGTTGCTGTACTAAATGGGATGGTGATTCAAGAAATACAATCAGTGGCTCAATGGCCTGGCTAGGGGTGAGTTGCAGGCTATCAAGAGCATGAGGTTTCTCCAAGATATTAATAAGTGCTTGCAATGCACTATGCTGTCCCCATGTACTTAATTCTGGACGGGTCAAACATAGAAAAAGAGGCTCTACCACTGCAGCAGCAGATGCACTTTTTGCAATGCTACTATTGTTTGTTAAGATGCGTAGTAATTCTGCAATTAAAGCACACAAAGAATCTGGTGCAACATGAAGAATTTCAAGAACGCTGTCAATCACCCCAGCTTTGACCATGTCAAGCTTGCAAAGCGGGCGATCCTTTCCCAGCTTTACAAGAGCACTAACTACAGCCTCAAGCAATGGATAATTTGTTCCACTAACGAGTCCAACAAGAAGAACCACAGCACCATATGTTGCAACAAGCTCTGCCTGTTGTTCATCATCCAACAGATTATCAAGGGCACGGACACTAGCTTCCTGAACTGGAGAAGAATCTATACTAACAAGTTCCACGAGGGGTTGAATACAATCAGAAGCTGCAGGTGTTGCCCGTACTCTGGAGTTTGCAAATAACACAGAGCAAAGTAATGCTGCTTCTTCCTTTAACTCCAAGGAAAGAGACGATGCCAAAATTTTGTATAAGCTTTCTACAGGATTTACTTCTGCATCTGCAATAGCTAATGCCTTCGGAGGATTTTTAGATGACAATCTGATTAGTGCACCAATTGCAGCCTGTTGCTCTTTCTCGGACCCTACACTGAGCATTTCTACTAATGGTTGAATAGCCTGCCTTGCAACATCACTATATTTAATGTTTTCAGCCTCAAAGAGGCCTTGGAGAGCCTGAGCTGCATTGTATCTGGCACCCCTTGAACCCATTCGAAGAACTGCTATAAGCTGGTTTACAGCCCCCATTACAGCCTCATGGCGCCTAAGATCAGGACTGCTAAAGAGGATTCTCAATAAATCTGTTGCAGCCTCTTCTATCACATCCAAAGGACCTAAAGATAGATATTTAGTTAAGGCTTCCAAAGCTCCCGCCTCAGCCATGGCTACTTTATTGGCATTATTGCCTTTTGCAATCTGAGTCAGAAGCCCCAAAGCAAGTGGAGGTGCCCCTGGTCGGTCTGGCATAGGTTTAAGCAGCTCCACTAAAGCAGGAATAGATTTACGAGCAGTTGCACCCACCCTTATGTCATCCACTCTAAAAAGGCGTTCAAGAACAACCTGGTCAGGATTGCAGATCAAAGAAAATTCTTCAGTTAACTCTACAAGGTTTGACATGTCTGACTCCCCACTACCAAGTAGTGGTAATAGACCTCCAGCTGCTCCTGAATTTGCAACTGCAAGAAGTGTTCCCCTGCTTCCATTGCAGACAAGACTAGCCAATGCTTGAGCAGCAAAATACCTGTCAATCACTTCATCAGACCTCAGTAATAAGGCAAGAGATGGTATGGCATGCATTGTAGGACCGGCTCGAATAACCTCCCTGTCTTGGAATAGAATAGCTAATAGCAATGCACTGACCCATGTACCTCCACCATCCTCCATCTCTATCTGTCAACAAAAAGTATCAAACCTTCAATTTCAGAAGGTTAAAGTATTTCCCCTTTAATGTACAAAGATGATTATCTAGAGAGATCATAAGATTTCAAGGATGGGGAAATCCATGATGTTGAGGAAATGAATATAGGGATGAAAATGAGAGGCAACATCCTGATACCCTCCAGTTAATGAAATGAAACTGAGATTATCTACATACACTATACTTTCACATCATTTAGCTTCTTATAAAATTCTAATGAAATTCAGATTAAAGGCAAAAAGAAGATGTAGAAATGAGCAGATCCATCTTAACCCTGGATCTAATAAGCACAGAGAGGGATCAAAAAAGATGTAATTCTCTCGGTTTTTAAAAGATGGGTTAAGATAAATCTATGCTGGTTTATTTTTCTTATAGATATTTTATATTTATAATTACTATGGTCCCTTTTTTGTCTTTTATAATTATGGTCGGCTGCAAAAAAGATGTAGAAATGAGCAGATCCATCTTAACCTTGGATCTAATAAGCACAGAGAGGGATCAAAAAAGATGTAATTCTCTCGGTTTTTAAAAGATGGGTTAAGATGAATCTATGGTGGTTTATTTTTCTTATAGATATTTTATATTTATAATTGCTATGGTCCCTTTTTTGTCTTTTACAATTATGGTCGTCTATTCTTTTAACTTTCATTCTTATGGACTTCATTTCTTTTTCAATTTAGTTTATTAACATTAGAGATGTGACACATCTACCTGGGCTGTAGATGCACCTCACTATTATTGGTGCAATAAGAGCTAGGCATGGAATCGAGCATATGAAGGCTTCGAACATTTACAGGAAAGACATGTGAAAATGCCACAAGGAAAGAGTTCAGAGCAAGAATATTGACAAAACAAATGAACATGTAAATACAAAAAGTAATAAACACGCATGCACAGGTGTATATATAGCAGAACTATAAAACAACTGTAAAAGTTAGCCAGGAATAACAGGCAGTAGACAATAAAGGAAAAGAAGTTCACAGTTCAACAAAAGGCAAAAAGGTCATACTTGATGTGCGCTTGGAGAAAATTTTGCCAGCTTTTTAATTAACGCCTCGATTGCACCCTTTTCCATGATGACCACTTTACTTTCACTACTATAAGAAGCAATTATTGATAGCAACCACAGTGCAACTGTTCCTCCCAACACTGATGCAGGATCATGAACTGGGAATGCTTCTCTTTCCTGAGCATGCCCTCCCTGGTATGTGCGACCTTCAAATCCTTCAAATTTATCAACTATCAAATCATTCATTTCCATAGCATACTTCATCATATGGACAAGAGAGTGAATAAGCTGTGCAAATAGCCCAGATTCATTGAGAGCATCCAGTGCCATTTGCTTGTGTTCCTTGGCAGCACAAATAAGAAGAGCAGTTCCTCCAACTTTCACTTCTAAGTTAGAAGAATATATGATTCGGTTTGCCAAACCATCAATGCATCTTGCTGTTTCTACCACCAAATCTCCAAGAACTGCAGACTGGTCTCTACACAGTCTCGAAAGAACCTCAATTGCCTTTTCTTGAACTGGTGGAAGTCCGATGGCCAAGCACTTCACCAAGGGTTCCAAACTGTTCGGCAATTCAGCAAGGACTGCCCACGTTGGAATGCCAGAACCTCCACCTTGATTCACTCTAGCCAATATGGCAAGGGATTCTAAAGCATCTGATGATGTTACATTGTCCAGATCAGTGGAAGCCAGAAAGGTTACCAAGGCAAGAACTGTACCACAGTGATGAATACGTTCAATGAGCACATCATCAACAGGCGTATGACTCAGCAATCGAGCAAGCGCACCTGCTGCATGCCCCTTTCCCCCTTTTGTGCCATCCCTGAGGACTCTTGTCAATGATGGGATGATATCCTCTGCTAAAGCCTGCTCAGCAATTTGGGCTTCTGAAAGAAGATTAGCCAATGCATTGATTGCCATTTCGGCAGCAGAAATGCTTGAAGACTTCCCAAGTTCAATTAATGGTTTGACTGCAGCACTAGCAATATATACCACATCTTCGGTTGTTTCAGTTGAGGAGAAAAGTGCTCCAAGTGCTCGAGCTGACTGCATAGCAATACGCTCAGTTCCAATATTTAATAACTTAATAAAAGGGTTGATGATTTCTATCCTTCTAAGATTTTCACAAATATCTTTTCTTACACCAAAAACATCAGCGAGAATTGATGCAGCATTTTCTTGACTTTCTTCTCCAGAAGAATCAAGCATCTTAACTAGAGATTGGAGACCTTTATTTGCCGCACCTCCGTTCTGTACGAGCTCTTCATGAGATGCCACTGAAAGTAAGCAACCCAACACTGTTATCACATGGACTTTTGAGTTTGGTTTATTCCCCGAAAGTAAAGCCACCAACTGGTTGACAGTTGCAGCATCTGCATCTCTAATAAGATGCTTAAGTGCCTTGGCAGCAACTTCTTGTCCTTTTGGACCAGCATTTCTCAAGAGCCACAGGAGGGCTGGAACAGCATCTGCACTTTCAACACAAGCACGAATTTCTTCACTATGAGAACATAAATTTCCTAGTAAAAGTGCAGCATCCTCTTTTGCTTTCCAGGATCCAGTTTCCAGCAGCTGGACAAGTGGAGGTATCCCACCTGCTGCTGTAATTGCCCATTTACTGTCATCAACTTCTACAGACAATATAGAAAGCAAAGCAACGGCATGCTCCTGTTGTTGCTCAGTAGATAAACCAAGGAATGAAATTAAAAGCTGAATTCCCTCTCGCCCCCTAAATGACTGCCAGAGATCTGAATTGACAGAACACAGGCTTCTTAATAAGTGCATGAGTTCTTTTTGTATCTCACAACTAGCCATAGTCACCAGTCCAACCAGCATTTTTTTTGCTTCAGCGTGTAACAACCCTATAGAGAGATAAGCATTGCCATAGAGACTAGCCAAAGCTTCAATTGCACGTTCTTGCACCAGCTGAGAGTTATGAGGTTTGAGTTGTCTGACTAATAGTCCTTCTATTTTAACTACATCAAGTGAGCTTGCAGTATATGAGTTTTCATTAAACACCATTAATGCATACGCCAGGACACCAATAATGTCAGCCACTTGAATGTCAGACCGAAATGACTCAATGCTTTCTCCGAGGCTGAGCACAATAGCAGACATTCCACCTGAAATGTTCACTAAAGCACCCATTGCATGTTCCTGAAGGGCTTGAGCAGGTAACCCTTGCATAAACTCTTTTGAAGGTGCTACGACTGAACTGATTAAAATGGGAATGCCGCCTTCGTCCACTATAGCTTTATTTGCACTAATCAGTTTAGAAGAGAGAACCTGTAATGCACCAGCTGCTTCAGCACGGACAGAGATTTCATTTTCAGGACCTAAAAGCTTCAGTAGGTGCTGAACAGCACCAACATTCAGAACCTTAGTACAACTAGCCTCTGAAGCCAACATCAGACTAGCCAAGAGGGAGGATGCATTTGACTGAGCAACTGTACTCCCAGAAGAAATAAGTCTTACGAGGATATCTACTCCACCAGCTTCAAGGGTTGTTTGCCAGAAACCGTCAGTATTTGTACACAAATTTTTTAATGCTCCAGTAAGAAGATCATCAACTATTTTTTCATGCTTGCGCTTTGGATGAAGCTGCTCCCAGAGACTAGGCACAACACCCTCGGTCACAAATATCTTCATTCCAACATGATCTGCCACACCACCATGTGATACTGCACATATTGCCTTTGCTGCCGCTTTCTGAGCTTCTGCAACCCCGGACCTTAGCAGTGCAAGCAAGGAAGGTATGCACCCTCCTAGCAATACTTTCACTCTTAAATCCTCTTCCATACATAGGAACCCTAAGGTTAAAGCTGCATTGACCTTTGTAGTGTTAGTTCCAGATCTGATAAGTGCAACAAGCAAAGGTATTGCTTGTGAATGAGAACCAATTGCAGCCCTGGCATCCTTTCTAGACTTTGCAAGATCCGAAAGTTGTTTTGTTACCAGCTCCTTTTCAGCTGATGTACATATATTTGCCTGGAGTTGTTCAATAAATTCTGCAATACTTGCCCATATCCCATCTGGATCTTCCATTCCTGCTGCTCCATTCAAGTCCCTACAGAGAAAATATGCAGACGTAATCAAAATTAATGTTGACAACTTATTTATTAAGAAGCTAGAGCTGAATATAGTCATGTTTCAAATGATTGAAAAAAACCTCTGATATAGAGTTAGTTATATAAATAAAGGAGTTAAATCTTATAACTCCCGATATGTATAACTATATTTTCTGCAACTAAAGGACCGATTTAGGTTATATATGATAATGGCATCACAAGTCATGACTTTCTATAGCCATTTTCCTTTTGATAAAAGAATTTATTAAATGGACATTTTCTATGATAATACTGATATTACAACTTTCTAAAAAGGCCAAAAGAAACATTCTAAGAGGAAGAACTATAACGCCAGCTTAAACCCTGGGAAGGTGGAATAGGGTCTCATTTTCCTTGGTACTACGACTTTTGATAACCATTTTTCATGGAGAAATGGTTTTACTAATTAGACATTTGACCCGACATAAAGGTCTTTTCACTGTCTTTTTCGTAATCAATTGTGCAATACGAGATCTTAATATAGCCAAATTATTGAAAAAGAAGCATCTGATATAAAGTAAGTTATATAAATGAGGGTGTTCAATCTTATAACTCCCGGGATGTATATTTTCTGCAACTGGAGGACTGGTTTCAGTAATATATATCAATGGATCACAACTTTTTATAACTATTTTTCTTGATTTAAAA
Organism: Pseudotsuga menziesii; assembly: GCA_001517045.1. Lineage (NCBI taxonomy): Eukaryota > Viridiplantae > Streptophyta > Pinopsida > Pinales > Pinaceae > Pseudotsuga > Pseudotsuga menziesii. The sequence goes on from LPNX010120951.1 coordinate 294,470, forward strand.
AAAAAAAACTCATTGAACATTTTCCACGATAATAAATCTTTCTAAAAGACCAAAAGAAACATTCTAAAAGGAAAGAAAGATGCAAACAACTTAATCCCTTGTAGGATTGAATAGGGTTTCATTTTCCTTGATCCATGAAAACAACTCCAGGAAGTAAAAAATGCAGTCATCATAGTGTCCACAAGTTAATTGCAAACAACATTTATTTTATACTCAATTTTATAAATTTAAACACACTTATACATGGAATTCTGAGGTATGCATCAGTGATTGGAAAGTTTATTAAGAACTAAATGAAAGCAGATGCTTTAAGAGGAAATGAAAAAGGAGCTCATATTATGGGGACAAATCCACATAAGCGGGGTTCACAAGACATATAGTTACTGAGAAAAGTAAGGTTTTCTTTAACAATATTTCCATTGCTTTTGTCAGCATAAGGGCATCAAAGAAGTTGTAGAATGGTAGCCATTTCACTAAAGTTCAAAGTTACCTTGCCCTAGCAACTGGCAATGACCGCGGTGGTGTTTGTGAATTGCTCTTTGGAGATTTTGAAGTCCGCATTGATGAACGCAATCTTTCTTGCTCCCCAGACAATATCTGCTGAAAGTACATAGATAATGATTTTATGAGTATGAAAATGGTTGCAAAATACTCTACTTTTAATGTAAATAGTTCTTAAAGTTTGACCAGGAATTGGAAACCATTCAAACAAACATCTTACATCTAGGATATCAAACTCTGTATGAATAAATTGTAATGGATTATAAACTGAATGCAAAAATATTAGACAAAAATCAAATTTCATCCTCTGGAGATTCCGGCAAATGCTGCAACCGAAAAGAGTTCCTTCACAATCAAATCAAACAGTATGATGACAAGAGATGTATCACCCTACTCCATGAGACTTTCACCTTCAGAAGAAAACCTTCATAGACAAATCTTCATACATTGCTGACTCCGTGCTCATCAAGTCTTACTTCGAGTCTCTAGATGGCTCTGCTCACAAGAGGCACCATGAATAAATCCCCAATGCTTGGTCAGTCAGGCAGTGCACAAAAACCAGGACAGACAGAAACAGTGAATGGCAGGAATCTCGTCATCCACTTCTTGACCTTGGATGTTGGGAGAGCTAACTATTACGTATTAACAGCATTGTTGGTTTAGGGCTTCTTCCTTCATACCATCCAGACCCTGCACAATATTGTTCCTTTGGCCTCCTATCAATTCTATTTCTTCGGGCGCTCACTTTGTATTTTTTTTTTTTATTTTGTAGTTCTCCCAGAGATATTTTAGCTTTTCCAACATTCATTCATCTTATTTTTTATAGTCCTCTATTTGGCTAATTATGGACATCCATGGGCATTAATATTTAAAAAATTAAATTAAACAAGCAAGTGAAAAGTCTGATCAAGAGTTTCCATAATTTTGTAACTACCAGCAACCATGCAGGTTACTGCAGAAGCCTTCTAGTCAAGGGTGATGCAACTCACTGGGATCTAGGATGTTTTTTATTACCATGGTACAGAAAATTGAGGTAAACAAACTCCTACGTTAGGAAAGATAGTAAGCATGGTGGCATTTGTTTTTTTTTTTTGTCGAATGTGGAGAGAGGAGGTAGGCATGCAGAATTTGGCAGAAGGTTTTATTTCCCTGATCAAGGATGCCAAATTATTAGAGCTTGCTATTGATTCTTTTTATTGTAATCTTGTAGCATTAAGGAACAGGATGTAAATACCACTGTATATACCCTTCCGGCCTTGTTTTTCTTTGATAATGTAAATATATTTACATAAATATTAGAAGTATCTTTTACGACAAATTAAAAAGTATGTAGCACTAGCAGTGGAACCAAATATAAAGCACAGCTTACAATGATTATGACTCAAATATTTGATTATACTTCTCAAGGATCTCCATAGTAATAGGGGACATGTAAATGTTCCTGCGGGGCAGCTCGACTAGTTTGGGCGGACCAATGTCTCTGCATCAACTAGGGATCAAGTCTCAAGGGTTGTCTTTGATTCGCGTGCGAATAACAGGGTTAACCTTTTCTATATTTTTATTTTAGGGAACACATAAGAAGAGATCATTTTGCGAAAAGGAATAAAGGGGACAAATACAACAAATAACATATAACATGCAATAAATTTATTAAAAGGTATATAAGGCAGCAATAAAATCTAAGACCAACATACAAACAGTCTGCAATGTTAAAGTCGACATATGAATGAACCTCTCGAGTTAGTCTCTGCAGTATAAGGAAAGAATTCAACATAGATCGGCACCTGCAACCAAACTATTGTATCTTGGCAGTGCCTGTCAACAAAAGGTTCCATGTTCTCCCAAAGAAGTCATCATGAGCATGTAAAATTCAACCCTGCCGTCAAACTATTGTTCGTTGGCAATGCTTTGATATTCAACATCTCTTCTTTGAAGAGGAGGTGATTTGGAGAGTGCCTAAGGTCAACAGGACCACTATTTGAAAAATCATAAGGTGGTGAACTGCGATGATCTAAAATTTATAAACAGTCGGTGCAGACCTCCCAAGCCACAGTGAGAACACAAGTTCTTATTAACCACAGAATTATGTTAAAGCCCTAAGCTTACCCCGCTGAAAATTAAACAAGCTCCTATTAACCACAGAGTTAATGTTTAAGCCCTGAGCTTACCCCGCTGAAAATTAAGCAAGGCATATATTCATCTGAAATGAAAGGCTGTCAGTTGCAGCAAGTCATTTCCTGTATAGAGAAATTCATATGGCAAAATGATGAAACAGCTATTTGAACAATCATAAGCAGGTGAACTGCAATGATTGAAAATTTAGATCTCCCAAGCCACATTGAGAACATGGGCTCCTAATCAAATACGGCATATATTCATTTTAAATTAAAGGCTGTAAGTTGCAACAAGCCATTGCCAAACAAAACATTGCCTGTACATAAAAACTCATATAGAAAAAGAGCAAAATGATGAACCAGCTATTTGCAAAATCACAAGTGAACTATAGTGCTGAGCTCCAGGCCCCAGTCAGAACACGGGCTCCTAATAACCACGGATCATGTTTGAGCCCTAAACTTTGGCAGCTTAAAATCAAATAAGGAATATATTCATCTTAAATGAAGGGCTGCAAGGTGCAACAATTTATTGCCAAACAGAACATTGCATGGAAGACAAACTTGTATGGCAAAAGAGCAAAATCATGAAGCAAAAACACTTTGACGCAAAGCAGTTGTGTGCACACTTTGACGGTTCCCATTTATATTTAGTTCCTTGCTTTAAATACCATGAGGATGTTTTTTCTCAAATGTCATGTTTCTATATTCTATTCTTATCTTGTAAATACCCTATTCCGTTATTTGCTATTCCCATTTCTATCCTCTGGCGAAAGGCCTGAAACCATCAAATTTGAGTTGAGAGTCCATAGAAGCCTAGTTTACAAATAATCAAAGGGCTGTCAATCATTTGCTGTTCACTCCATGTCTGACCAAGTGATTGAAGAGAACCATGGACCTTGATATGCAATTAAACAGTAAGAATCCAAATAATCCCATAACCTGTTATGCTTGAGCAACAGAAACTCCTCTGTATCAAATATGACTAAGAGTCAACTCACCATAACCAGCTGCAAGAAACAATCATCTCGCCTAACCTCTATTGCCAATAGATGAAAGTACTTGCAGACAGAGCTTCTGATATCAAATCTAACATTAACAGCAACAATAGCGGGCCTAGCGACAAATTCACAGACGATTAAACGTACCTTCGAATTCGTCAGGGATGCGTCGCTACCCATGCTGGAGACTGTGAAAACATCCTGCTCTCGTCTAATATGAATTCGAGGCAAGGCAGGATTCGAACTGTTGACTTGTTAGTTGCTAACAAACAAACGGCTGTGCATGTTCCCGGTCCTCCCAAAAGCAACTGAGGGTTAGCTGAGTTGTGCTGCTGCCTCTCTATCCGTCGGTAGAGAGAAAAATCAGATGTACTGTATGAACTCCATCCACTTCATAAATATTAAAAAAAATGGTGGTGTATTATATTATGACGGTTAATAATTTGTTTTTATAATAAAACGATAAACTACAGTCAGCAAGCAACTGATCCTCACCGTCTTGTCCCCGTGGACAGTTCGTTGCCTCATCAAGTCTCCACTTCGGATTTTGTTCTACGTGTGTCTAGTTGCACCGGTCCACGTGTCGGTCAAGAACCCGTTCTCGGCAGTCAACGTTCGCCTCGCAGTGAGTGCCGTGACCTGCGGGGGCAGTGGCCCTTAAGGAGGACAATGAAAGTGACGTATAAAGTGAGAGATTAAACACCAACGTCTCTTGCGGTGACAATTGCGATGGTTTGTCGCGTAGTGGGGCCATGTGAGTGGGTCCCGGAATCCAACGAGAATGAGGAGTGGGATTTTAAAGAATCACTTTGTCTCAAAACGTGATGGCACAAATGTGTATCTTCGGCCCTTAGTACGGGGGGTATATTCTTCAATCCCTATGTTTCCCTTCATCATTAATAGTGGGGGAGGAGAAATGGCATTTTTGTTGGTTTATAATGATTTCCCCACATAGAATATGGAGGGGAGCAACATCACCTTAATTTTGTTCACTGTGTTCACATGGGTTAATGGGTACATTGTCTTATGTTTTTTAATCAAAGTAATTTGGCATGTTGTTAAAAGATTCAATTACAGACTATTTGAATATCGTCATTTATATGTATATGTAGTAAAATAATTAATATTGTATATGTTATTATGTATATGTTGTATATATTAGGATGTATGTTGTTTGTCCCTAATATGATTGTTTTTATTTGGGATAATTTGAAAAAAAAAAGGGTTAAGTGGGTTTGATTGTTGTGTATTGTGTAGTAAGGAGGAAGAACCAGCCATGAGGTGTAGATCAAATGGCCTTTGTGGGGTTTGGTCCTCATGAGGTATTATGTTCAAACCTCATGGTGAGGGGTTGAGTATGTGAGTCAGCGTTGGGGCCTCTGGCTGACTCGTTGGAAGCTCGGGTTACTTTCCTTGCGGGGACCGTAATATTCTCTTGCGGGAGGTGATGTCGTCCTTTAATGCCTAGTGCAACCATGATGACAGTTCTACTTGCCGTCCGGACAGATCGTTCTCACATACAAACTAAGGCTGGCCCCGGCTCAGGTTTACTGCTACTACTCGTGGACTCAGTGATCTACTCAAGCTCTAGCTCTGTTGTGTACAAGGTGCATGGTTCCTGGTTTGGGGAAAAAAAAGGAGTTAAGAACCAATAGAACATGTTTTTATTCGTTTCAATTTTGTTAATACAGTTTGGATGGAATTGAGGAAACCTTTAAGTCTTCAGGAAAGATGGGGAAAGGAAAATCTCATTGATAGTCTCTTCTCTTGGATTAAGAAAAATTCAAATTATAAGGAACTTCCTCTTTTCTTTACTTGGAAAGTCTAGAAATCTAAAAAGGCTAAAAATTTTGAGAATCAAAATCCATCGGTGTTTGCTTTGTGTAACAGAATTATCTCTTCCTATTTTGCTTTTTCCAAGTATAAGAGGACAATAAAAAGAAGAATAGTCTTAAGCCCCAATTTTCCTATCATTTATCCATTTGGGAACTTTGATGGGACTGAAAAAGATAGGATGTGCAGGGCTGGTGGATGCCTAAAGATAAAACAAGGGCACGGGCTCTTTTTTGGAAGGGTGGAGGATATGGGTCAAATACAAAAGCAGAATTACTTGCTTTATGGTGTTTACTTTGGTTTGCAAAACACAAAGGAATAGGTTCTTTACAAGTACTTGGTGAATCTAAGATCATCGTTGATTGGGCAGTGGGTTCATGTGAACTACATGTTATTGATATAGAACACTGGGTCAACAGAGTGAGAGATCAAATAAAAACTTTCACTTCTATCAATTTCTCACACATCTATCGGGAATTTAATCAAGAAGCGGACTGCTTGTCAAAGAGGGCTATTGGATCATTCGATGGTAAAGTTTTCTTTGGAGAATATATGGATGGTAAAAAGATTAATGAGGGCTTAGTATAAATCTTTCAGTTCAGTGTTTTGAGATGTAGCTTCTGATGTTTGGCTATATTATAGAGGCATGTTTTATTTTTAATTTTTTTGTACTTGGGATGAAACATAAGTATAGACAGTTTTGTGTTTCTTTTATGGCTTAAGATGATAGGAGTTGAAGTTCGTCTATTTAGAGAGTAAGGATGGGTTATAGACAGATTTTGAATATTCATGTTATCCTAAGAACTTTCTAATGTAACTTTGATAATCTTAATAGCAAGTTACTTTTTCGTCTTGAAAAACAAAAGAGACGTGACTTTCAAAGAGGTTATTATTATTCGATATCATATTTTCAAGTATGAGGGGTATTCGTAGTCCAATGTATCATTTTTGGGATTATCTGTGTAATGTAAGTCATTAATCTATGACCCATGATTATAACATCGATAGGTCATGGGTCATGGGTCATGGGTCATAGATTAATGACTTACACTACACATATAATCCCAAAAAATGCCATGTCATATTTTTATTAATTTTAGTTTTCAAGTGTTAGGTAAAAATTTGTGTAAATGAAACTTGGTTAGTGGAATTTATTTTAAGATGAATAAGGAGTGTGCTTAGGTTTGCGATATTTACATGTGCATCAACGCCTATCAATGTTATATGTACAACTCTTACCTTTGGGTGTCATGGAGACTACCTGAAGGCACTCAGGAAACTCATGAGATAAGGACCTTAACCAAAAGTGTGAACCCCCTCATTATCCATTATCCATTGTTGGTGACAAACTTGTCGAACAAAAAGTTTTGGCATACATTAAGGAGATTTTGGGATGAGCTTGGATCTACAGTATGCGCATGCATGTAATGACTTTCAAATGCCATAAGTTTAACCCCCAGTTTTGTGTCACCCTAGGGCTACCTCAAAGTGTTGAGGAAATCCTTGTGGGATTGGAATATGGGCAATGGTCTCTACCTTAAGGAAAACATGGACGCATGTTTGGATCTATAATATGTGCATAGAGGTCTACTACTTGGTGCCATAAATTCAACCCTTGTCTCTAGGGACCAACAATGCTACCATAGAGTATCCAAGGTGAAGCTCGTGAGTTTGGAAACTTGACCAAGTTGGAAGTGTGTGAGACTCCTTTCTCCCAACCTTTAGTGCTAAGATTATGAAGAAAAAAGTTTTGGCAAAGTAGGGAACATGAGGGTATGCATGGGTTTTTAATATGTACATGTGGGTCAAAACCTCCCGGTGTCATAAGTTCAACCTCCATCAATATGTTTACCGTTAGTTATCTTAAGTCACCAAATAAACCCTTTGGAATGTAATTTGGTTACTAATCTCTGTATACGTAAGTGTAGACATAAATGTAATAGCTACATGTAAACCATAGCCTTTTGATAAATTCAACCCTTGCATATCTTAAATTATTGTTTAAATCCTATATGACTGTGACTTAGGTTCTAGGTTGTAAGTTTCAATATCATTATCCAAGATATGAATGCTGAGATAAGTTGACTGGTATATATGTAATTTTGATTCACTATGAATAGCAAATTACATGTTTTTTTCTTCTGAAAAAAAAATGGTGTGAAGCCTCTTACCATCCGCTACTCATCTCAATCTCATGACTCAAAACTATCTATGTAAATATTGTTATATAATTATATATGTATTTCTTAAAACTATAGCTTTGACCTATTTTTTAATAAATTGATCAAAATAACCATTATATATACGGTAGATAAACTTTTTCATAATTAAATTATTTTTAGATAAAATAGATTATCAAATTTCAATATTAATACTAATGTAAATCGTAAACATTTTATAATTTATTAAAATGATCTAATTATTTAAAATTAAAAATTATTAAAAATTAAAAATTATTTTGATTAATTAAAAAATAATTATTTTAATAATTTAATAATTTAATTATTTAAAAATTAATTTTTTTACTAAATTTTTTATAAATTATTTTTTATTTAACAAATAAAAATATAAAATTTATTATACTAAATAAAAAAACATATTTTAAATATGAATAAATCTTTACAAAATATATCATAAAAATATATATTATTTTTATAATAATAATTCTTTAATTCTCCCTATATACATATATTATTTAATAAAATTATATTGTCAAGCCATAAAATATCACATCAAAATCATTGACATTGTTCATGCAACGTCATAGATCTATATATAATGACTACTACACATTATCCATAAAAGATGACATCAACATAATCGACAATGTTCATATTAATCTAAAAACAATGTATCATATAGAAGAGTCACAACTCCAGTTTTAGTAATATTTTACGTTACAAACACTTAAAAATCAAACATTGAAAGATAAGTATAGGTGTCACAGCAGAGAAAAAATTCAAAACCTTTTTTTCTATAATAAATTTCAAAGTTGAAACATGCTATAATATTTTACGTTATATGGACTTAAAAATTAAATAGCGAAAAAAAATTCAAAACCTTTTTTTCTATAATAAATATCAAAGTTGAAACGTGCTATAATATTTTACGTTATATGGACTTAAAAATTAAATAGCGAAAAGAAATATGAGTGTTAGAGATCAATTCGTAATGTGATATTATACATATTAAATGAATCATTCACCATGTATATCTATGTGTATGTAATGCTTATAAATATTTTACGTTATATAAATTTAATATGTATTATATATATATCATATTTGGATAAATTAGCCTTTTATTACCTCCCATTTCTTGCCATGTGGATTGTTTGGAAAGCAAGAAATACTTCTATTTTTGAAGGGAGAATTATTCCTATCACCAGCATCATCCATCATATTACTTATTTCTCGCAGCATTATTGTCCATCAGTCATCAAAATTAAAAAATCCAGAACTTTAAGACTGGGTCTTGTCCTTAAATATCCTTGTGGTTTCTTTGATGGGGCATCTGCTAGTGGTATTGGAGGGGTTGGCTATTGTCCACACTTGAGCAAGACACATTCCTTCGAGTTTGCATTGGGGACTGGAACTGGTACCAATACAAAAGCGGAACTTATAGGGCTTTGGGCCCTTCTGCATACAACCCAAATGATGGGGATACCCAAGCTCAGAACATATGGTGACTCTTTAGTCATCATAAATTGGGCAAATGGTTCAGCATTTCTTTCACCACCTGATCTTTATCACTGGTGTAAGGATATTAGAAAGCTATGCTCCTGCTTTCTGGAGCTGTCTTATAGCCATATCTATCGTGAATACAACTAGCTTGCAGACAGACTCTCTAAAAAAGCTCTCACCTTTGCTCCCAGATCAGGTGAATACTCTGAATTTATTGATGGACATTTGATCTCACATGACATGATTGTACTCTTTTGAGTTAGGTGCTGGAGCACGTTCTCCTCTTATTGATGCACCCTGTTTTATTTTATATGGAGCAGACTCTTTTAGACTGCTATTCTACACACTTGTATTCATGATAGATATGGTTTTAGTGGCAGCCTTACCGATGGGATCTGTATGTGGATGATGTCCATGTCCCCTCTGCAGTTCTTGTGTTGTGTCTGTAGCTCATGATGTATAATAGTGCCCTCCCCTAGATGTAGTTGTTTATGTTTCTTTCGATCTCTCTTCATGAATGTAACCCATTTATTGGGATAGCATCTCAGATGCCCTTTAATTCTTAATGAGAAACAAGGATAGGCTTTTTTCCTCTGGAAAAAAAAAATGTATTAATGTCAACTCTCCACTTTGGATGATGATACTTATTTCATTTTTTTGAGTTGCTCAAGCCGTCACTTAGCGCTAACATTGTTCTCACATCTTGCATTGTACATACGAGTGTTTCAAATGCAATGATTGTCGCGAAAGGCAAGTCCCTTTCGCTCGCACACTGGTTCAGTCTCAAGCTTGACCCTCCAACGCTCTTGCTTGCCATTACGTCTGCCATTATGGACTCGCTTGTTGTTCCTCTTCCCCATACCAATCACAACAAACTGAGCCTTGGGTTTCCAATTATGGAGGGTCAACAAGACCACCCATTTCGCTCCAAGCCTTTTAGTATTCTCCTCCACACCCATTGGTTCCCCTCTTAGCTCACTTTCCATCCTCCCCTCAACACTTCAGCTTTCTCATGGGCTATTCCCTACTCTTCTTTTATCATGGTTCACTCTAAGAAAATGAATCATAAAACCTCTGCCCACCCTTGTCTCTCTCATATGCCCCGAGTTCTATGAGGGCGAAACATTGTTTGTGTATAATATCTAGGCATGGTCTCCTACCTTGCCAGACGCCGCATTCAAGGTTTGGAGGATCATATTCATGATAATTGGTTGGCCTCGCCTCAAGGATATGATGTATGTGGAAATGGGTGACTGGTGGAAGACTAGGCTCAACCTGAACCAACGAAACGAGATATAACACGACTCTGAATTTGCTTTGGTACACCAAGACAATGCTTGGCCAGGCTCTCAGCATACTGCATGGAGGGAAATTTGATCGACAATACGTAGGGCCTAGATGGACTTCAATGTTAAGCTTAATGTCGTGGCCCTAGAGCTCATTGGAAAGGTCTTAAGTCAACCCAAGGAACCTTAGGAGGACTCTTAGCTCATCTTTAGACACCATCCTAATCCTCCTCAACTTGGAGAGTTCTATGGAATAAGCGTTGATGACTAGAAGAAGAAGCAGCGCCCCCCTCCCAGGATCACAATTCCTAATGATGACTTCGTACCCAGAACCAACTCAATTTCCATGTTTTGGATCCAGCTTGCTTTCAAGTTTACTTCAATCATTAATATGCTTTTTTTTTCTCAATTAGCGGTAAATTTAGGCTATAAATCCCAGCCTATGGGAGTTAAATTGGACCCTCATTATTTTTTGTTTTGTTTTTAGTCACTCCAACAATCAGTCAATAGATAGACAATTTGGTTTTTAGCTATGTTTTCAAACTGAGCAGTTGTGCTTGGCTCATGACCAGCCTCTTTTATTTATACCCCTTGTTAATACTCTAATAGAATTCGAACACACACACCCACACACATATGTATATGCCTATGGAAAATTTTAAGGGCAAAATTTAGCCCATGGGCTAATTTTCAAGGGTTTTTTTATAAAAAAAATATTCATCATTTTTTTTAATGATTCACCCAAATTCCATAGGATACAACTTTTTTACTCTAAAAATAACCAAAATTTTATGAAAGCTATATAAAACCCTCATAAATTTGAATGTGTAGAAAATTATGGATCCTTCAAATTTGTCTATATGTGCTACCTAAAATAACCCCTAATTATTTGAGACAAACTTTCATTTATTTACTTTTTTTAAAATAATCCCTAATTATGAGACAAGCTTTCATTAATTTACTTTTTTATTTATTTTTCTACATTTGTAAAAAACAAATTCTTAATTTCAAAAACTAATATTTTATTAACAAATTTACACTTTATTAAAAATTATAATAATACTTAACGACCTAACCATCAATATTTTACCTTTTATTAAAAAAACAAATTTACCTAATGATAAAAACTACTACCAAATTTATTGCCAAATAAATAAATTAAAATTAAAATAATTACCTTTTATTGCTCATTTATAGAGTTTGTTGCGAAGTTACTTTCATGGAAAATGGAAACCTAAATCTTCGTGTGGACCTTTGAGTTTGAATACTATGCCAACCAACCGACCTACTCAATAGATTTTGCTTATTGTTTTAATTGCAAATAAGGTATGGCGACCTTCCACCACAATTGCCACTGTGGTACCCATGATTTGTGTAGATACATATATATCCACGTACTTATGTCATATGCCTTTTCTACAGATCACATGGCATTATAATAGTGACAATGACGGATCCTATGAGTGAAGAATCTGAGAGGATAGACATCGTTGAAAGTCGATCCCACCCTGATCCTCATATAATTGTGGGTGTGTTCATTGGTACACCATATTGTATGGTTGCTTTTTAAACTTATCTAAGTTGGGGAATAAAATAAGATAGAGAATAAAATGAGCAGTGATTAAAACATGTAATATACTTTCAACTAACTTGGTTCAAGGTATTATTTTTAAAAGTTGGTAATGTTTAATGGGAGTTGGTTTATGTTTGGTGGAGTCATTTACCAAAATATTCTTCTAAATTAATTTATTGATTTTATATAAATAATCAATTACCATTTCATCACTTTCATGTGTTTTGAACATTTGATTTTTTTTTTTCAAGGTGTTTCAAGTTTGAAAAACATGTGTTTTGAACTTGTAAATAGTTAAAGTTGTTAACTCAAAAAAGTATTTAATAATATCGAGATGTGTAGATAATGGAATGAACATGTTTAGTTAAGTAATCTTATCATAAATCAAGAATAATAATAAAATAATTGTAATAATGAGAATAGTCAAAAGAATAATAAATAAAATAATTATAGTTAATAAAAATAGATGTTTTCATTATAGATAGGTGGTTTAGAGTCGTCTACCAAAATTTTAATCTGGTTATATTATATTCTATTTAAACAATATAATAATTTATTAATAAATTTGGCAAAATGAATGAATGAAATTATGCTTTTTTTCTTGGAATTTTTTTTTGTCAAAATGAATATATCTCTTAATAAAATTCATTAACTTTCAAGTACCACTTGTCATCTCAATGTATTTTGAACTTATCATTATCTTGGACTAAGAACTTATCATTATCCTTGGTAGATATTTTATGTTTCCTAGATATTTTATGTTTTCCTATTATTAATAAAAAAGACATCTCTTTTGAGCATGTAAAAAGTTAAAAAACATCTCTTTTGAACATGTAAAAAGTTAAAGTTGTCTATTTCAATAGAAAAATATTTAGCTTTAGAGATGTGTAAACAGTGGAATGGATTTGTTTAGGCAAGTAGCTGATTGATCTTTTCATGGTAGTTAGTCAAAAGAATGGTTAGTGAAATAATTATAATAATAATTATAATAAATAAGAATAGTTATTTAAGAAAATGAGTATTTATAAAATTACTAAATAATTTTATATTTGTAATGTTAGAATTTATTTAAAATTGAGAGGTTGTCTACTATGTGTGTTGTTTGAATTGATGTTGGTAGAGATGTGAGAATGTAATAACAATGATATGTGGGTAAGTGATACTTTACAAAAAAGCATTGAATATTAAGTTGTTATAGAGAAATGCTTAATGGAGTTGTGGGGTCTTGTTGTAGATAAGAACTATACTCTTATCCTTCTTTGTGTCACATGTCACTTTGCGAAACAATTTATGTGAGGAGTAACTCACAAGGACCACTTGGAATTATTAAAAACCTAGATGTACTCATACACAAGGCCAATAATGGTTTTGACATTGCCAAGTGGGTGTCATAACCCATCAAGGATCAATTCCCCATGCTTAGTTACATAGATTTCCATATGATTGTTGGTCTAGTTGCCATTTATATTATAAGATAGCCATACATTCCTTTCAATCCTAGTAGATTGATTGAAACCAAAGCCTCTAAAGTAGGGTAGTTTGTTTGATGCCATAAAGTTTTTTTTTCCACTTCTAATGCAGAGGTAAATTTGGTGGCCAAACAAGATAGTGTTAACTAACTATTTAACGAAATTCTCGGTTGCAAACTATTTGATGAAAAAATAAACTAAGTTGTAGTTGAACAAAGGGATTTCATATATATATGAGGCTGTTGAAAGGGAGGAATACCACTCTGCAAGTGAATACTCATGACTCCATTACTATTTTAAAGTGAAAGATGTGAATCAAGCAATTTGGCAATGATTTCTCACTAGGTGAGTATGGCATTATAAAGGATTCAACCATGCATTTGGTATTGTGTCTTCATGGAGGATTTCAAGCAAAGTCACATCATCTTCCTCAAGCCCTTTGTTAGGATCCTACCCTAACCCCCTTAATGTAGTAGTTAGTAATGTAATGTATATGACCATCTTTTTTGAATAAGGCCAAGTAGTTAGTAGTTATCAATAAATGTAAAAAGGGTATCTCTATTATTTAAGGCCCACTAGAAAGTTGGTACTTATTAATTATTTGACCATGTCAAGTAGTGAGGATTTTGGATCTTGGAAACCTATTTAAAGAGCTAGAAGTTTATGAATTAGTTTATTAATAATTATTGTATTGGAGCTTTGCTTAAGTGAAAGGTTGTCCAACACTACTTCCATATTTGAATATCATACTATAAGATCCATTTTTGTTGTTTATTCTCTCTATTGTGTTAGTTTATACTATAATATTGGAATTCTGGCATTATTTATCAATGAGTATCTTGCTACCACATAACTTGTAGGATCAAGTATACTACAGATGGTATTAGAGCCACTTTCTTGAGCCAATGCGCCTCCAATATTTTCGTAGAATTTTTTTAGGCTAGAGATGTGTTCATGTGTCTTTAAATAAGTGTAGAGATTTGTCGTTCAACGAGAAATATTGTGGGTGTGGAAGAATAAATGAAGAGAATACAATTGGTACTTGGTCACATTGTACCATCTGTTGGTACAATTGTTGGACACCTCTATAACCTCTACTGATACACCTTCATGTAGTATCACATTAGACAACACTTGCACATGAATCTCACTTCCACATACCCTTGGGTATATAATAAGTCCCTTAGGTCACCTAAAACAAGTTGTAGATAATGCAATCAACCATCATATTGCTATAGTTGCATCGAGCACATCACTCGATACTCTCATGTACCTAGGTAGTTGGGTGATATGTCTAAGGTCATGGTCAATCCTCCTTAGCAAAATCCCTAAGAGATTGGACCAAGAAATACTGTTGGACCTCACACATATATTGAAGAGCAACAACACCTAACAATCTTGTATCATCGGGACCTTGGAAACCCTCATCTATGTGATCCATCAATGAAATTCCAATATTTTGCATCCAATAAGAATTTGGAAATTCTATGAGTGTAGTCACCATATTCTCTATGGGCTTTCAATGAAATTCCTACATCTTTTCATCTAGAAATAATTTGGGCATTTTGTTAGCACAATAATATTCAATCAGCAGTAATACTCCCACTAGTGTTAAAAAAGAAGCCTAGGGTCCATCAATACCTTTGTTGGAGAACTATATCAAAGTAATCTCTGCATCGTGCTCATCATATTGGTATATATCTCTAACAACCCTTTCGGGTGGAATAGTGACACCCTTGTTAGGCCCCCCTCAACATAATCCTATAATCACGATGATCATGTTGACATACATCTCTAACAACCATTTTGTGTGGACCAGACACTCATATTTTCAATTCCAATGGTAAACACTTGCAACCAAATCAACATGGAGGTAGCAAACCAAAAACATCCCTAAGACCTTAAAGCTAACATTAAAGACTTGGCATCCATGGTTATAGAACTGACACAGTAAATGGATTAGCTCAAAAGTGATAGGGATAATGACATACTAGTGACTAATGCTATATCTCAATATGTTGGATTTGTTCCAAAATAAGAGGATCCCACCTATGAAGCCTTTGGTACTGAAGAACCAACATCTCACACTATTTTCCTAGAAACATAACCTCACTCCTTTTAGGATAAAACTTCGTGGAACCTATTTTCAAATATTGACATGAGTGAATTTGATGATTTGGATCCCTTAGGGCGGGTTACCCAAATGGAACATTATTTTTCCCTCCATTAATGTGTGTAAGTAATTAAAATTTGGGGTTTTATATTTAGACTTTAAAATATAGTGATGGTGGCAATGGTACCATAAATCTGATCAATGTTATGTCCCTTGGAGCCAACTTGTGAAGATCCTTCATGAGAATTTTGATCATGACACTCACTACTTGGGTAGGTTGACCAAGTTGCACTAGAGTGGCACTATTATAGACTATATCACTACATTTGAGCAATTGGAAATCTACATAGAAGGAATATATGATCATTTTTTCCAAGAAGGAGGCAATTCGAGCACATGTAATTACATTGCATGCCTCCACTTTGTTAGAAGCTTATGATAGAGCTCAAGAAGCTGAAATGGTGATCAATTTCCAACTCAAGCACCCTTCATTTCCCACTCGCATAGTGTCTCCCATGGCTACTACTCATAGCAACTCCACCACCTTACCATTATGAATCCACAAGTTGACTTTGGATCCCATGGTTGAGTTTCAATGCCTTGGACTTTGCTATAATTGTGATAAAAAATATTTCCAATGGCATAAATACAAAGAACACAAATTATTCCAAATCAAGGCATCACCACTTGATCCCCTCGAGGACAACACCACGAAGGCTCCACTAGAACTTGAAGTGGGGGATATTATGCCACCTTTGGAAGATACTCTCGATATGTCAGTTCGGGAGGAGTAACCCAAAATCTAACTACATGCCTTATCAAGTTTCTCCATACCTAAAACATTGAAGTTGATAGACTACATAAAGCACCTTAAATTCATTATATTGAATGATAGACGCATCACTCGTAATTTCATTCATCATAGAGTGGTTGATGAAGCCCATTTCTATATTTGACCTATATCCAATTTCTAAATTATGATAGCAAATGGGAGTATGATGAAATGTGGTGGATGTTGTGAAAATGTGAAACTCCAAATGGGTGACTACCATCTCAAAGCACATATGTTCGCTATTGTTACGGAGAGAAATTCCTATGGCTTGGGGTACCACAACAGACAGCTAGACTCCAGAAATCAATCTTTCCCAATATGCAATAGAAATTAAAACATCTAACACTAAAGAATCGAACCTCATACCTTATTCCAGACGATTGAAGTAGATCCCCGTTGAGCTTTCCAATCTTCAGCTTGAATTGTTATAGCACGTCCTCAACAACAAGTAAACAATGCAAGCATACTATATTTCATGGTGT
>LPNX010120984.1:10207-157646 GCA_001517045.1 Pseudotsuga menziesii
CCATCCTAAGATTGTCCAACCATTCATTGGACAAGAAAACTTGAGGCTCAGGCAGGTGGTAAGCTAAGGCCACATTTCCAGGGCTAAAGGCAGCATAGCCCTGACCTTCAACATTACAGATAAGCATTGAGCCATGGTTTGTGTGTGGCAGGATCCACTTCATCACCCCAGAACATGGAAACATCTCTGGCCTGGTGGCAACCTTCATAATTGCATATCTTTCCATGTTTGCGTAAATGGGTTCTTCCTCCAGGCCCATATCTGGGACTTCCCTACGGGAAATCAGCCTGTATATGTCTCCCCACTTATACTCAGGGTCCACCCCCGTGACACACTGGGTATCCTCATATATATACTCAGTTCTTGCTTCTGTGTCTGGTGCTGGTAATTCCTCTACCACTGGGGCTTTCTTCTTCTGCCTTTTAGACATTGTAAATTCTTCCTACAATGTAAACATTATGATATTAAGCAAATTCAACTTTGCGGACATTATGCAGCAGTTAATTCTTTTACAAGTGTATATGACTATAATGATATTCAGACATAGGCTCTTTAGGTTGAAGGATCGAATTAGTCATGCAATGTTTTGAAATGTGCTATTATCTTATATTAATGTGTAAGTAAGAAAGCAACCCTCACATGTATGCACGACCAATCTATATCCTGACTATCTGAAACTATCAGCACAAAAGACTCAGACTATTACTGCAATATAATGAGCCGTTAATACTAAAGGGGATTTACTCATCAAACGGTCTATCATCCAACTTGCATTATTTCACAAAATGCCATTTTTACCAATGAAACGACATGCAATACAAATGCAAAAACGCAAGGCGCAACTATCTTTCAAACTTATACACAGTTTTAGCAAGGACAAAAATGGCAAAGCTTATGCCGCGTGCAGATATGGTAATTACATCGGTGCGGCCATAAGCTATGGGAATCCATGACAACCTTTCGCGCAGGGTGCTCCCACCAGTACCACCATTCATTTTACCCTCAAATCGTAAAAAACCAACAGCGGCGCGGCCCTAGGGTTTTGCGTGGTGGAAAACAACGAACAGTGCGGTGCAGGCACAGGCTAGGGCTCGAGAGAAGGACAAATGCAGGGAAACTGACTGGCCGGATATCTACCATGAATTTTTGCCTAAAACCCCATCAAAATACTGACGGAACCAATCATTACTAGCACCAAACCAGGTGCAGGCGGCATAATGGCCGCCTGCACCTCGTCTTCCTCCACTTGCTCAAGGCAGAACCAGAACGACCGTGAGAAATAAACGAAGGTTCTACAAAGGAAAAACTCCCCCCCTTCTGACCGCAGACAACTACCCAACGGGAGAAAATAAAACGCGAGCACAATCCACCGGGGAAACGGTTACGACAACCCTAGCCACGGGGAAGAAAATAATAACCATCCGGACGCAGGCAGAAAAGACAATGGGAACCCAAACCTAGTAACCCCCCACCAAAGCCAACATTATCTAGTCAAAAACCCTTAAAAAGCACTAGGAAAGGCTGTTACGATCCTACCTGGCAGGGATGCGAAGCTGCTGTGGCGACCACGACTGAGCTTCCAACCGACAGCTGGACACGGGTACAAGCACGGAGCTCCACCAAAATCACAAGGTCGACAACGCGGAGCGGGTTACGACGGCTCGGGTGCAAAAATAACGATAAAAAATCCACACATACGCCCCCGTATATATATAAAAACCACACGTGCGACGCGTTCACTCAATCGGAGCGGACCTGAAAGTTATGTCGGGCGACTAAAGCTCAGCCCTCTCCGCAACGGCGGACCTTCCTCACTACAAAGCCACCCACAACGCGAAACATAGATCATGCGATCGAGAAACGCGGTCGGGCGGCGGCGGATACACATGGTCGGCGGGAGACGAAAACTTTGAAATTTCCACTGATCCGCAACGGCGGCGACGGCAGTGTTTATCCCCCTCCGACGCGGCATAAAAAACAACACCCGCAACGTAAAGGAAACATCATCCACCCGCAACGGTAAAACAAAATAACCAATCCCCGCAACAGTTGGCGCAAAAAAAAAAAAACGACAACCAAGACTTGGAAATCACCCGCAACGGCAGGACGAAAAGAAAATCGAAAGTTGAAAAATCCCCCCGCAACGTCGGTGCGACAAGAGACTGCGTAGACTGGACAGACACCCGCAACGGCGGGCTTCGACAAATCCAATCAAGAGTTCAAAGGCGCCCGCAACGGCGGCCCGACAACAGATCATGAGGATTCGAAACACACCCGCAACGGAGGGTTCGTCCGCAAACTAACTCCCGATACACGAAGGCTTTACAAGGTTTTGCAAACAAAACGACAAGGAGCTCAATTTAAGATGGAATTCCTTAACAATTAAATGATGAGAAACCAGTCGATTGATGGCATCCAAAAGGCGCTTCAAAATCCATAAGCTAAAATCAAAAGGGGTGAAATCAAGAAAAGGAAACTAACTAATTCAAAGTAAAAAGGGGGTCCCAAAATTTTTAGAATTTTGGGAAATTGTTGCAGATGTAACAGAATGCTATGACAGAAGCTATGATCAAAGAATAACAGTTGATCATGGGGAATGATGTATACGATATGCTTTCGAGACATAAAGGGAAGTACGTAGTATCTTCCATATGGATCTACAAGAACAAGTGTACAAAGCAAGGTTTGTGATTTTCCTCAGAAAGAATAGACTATGACATGACATACTCTATTGACCAGTATATATCAAGCATAGAACCACCTGTACAAAATGAAGAGGGAAGATGATACTCCACTTCAGGGGGAGTGACTATAGAAAATTATATCTGAGTTCGACATGGTACGACATGATGGATAGCTTCGTGATGGATCGAGACTTGACCAAGAGTAAAGTGGGTTCCAACCTTCAAGGTTGAATGCAGAAGACTAGGATATGTTGATGACCTGAGAAGACAAACTCATAGAATATGTTATGATACTAGAATGATGTTTGGGATATAGTACTCAAACCAGAAAGTAAGAATGTGGTATCTTCCAAATAGATTTGCAAGATAAGATATGTTGCTGATAGAAGTAAGGTAATACTTATGGCTAGAGGTTTCTATCATAAAGAGGGAATTAATTCTGAAGAGACACTTACTCCAGGAAGCAAGGTACACTTCCTTCAAAACTATCATGGTAGTTTTTTCCATGATGAAGTAAAGACAAGCCTTCCTTAATGGTATGATTGAGGAAGAGTTTTACATCGAATAGTCATGAGGATTTGAAATTGAAGACAGATGGAATCAAGTATGCAAGTTGAAGAAGGCCCTCTATGGCCTAAAGCAAGCTCCCAGAGCTTGGTAGATAGTTTCCTGATGAGCATGGGCTTTGCCAAGAGTAAATTCGATCCTAACCTTTCCTACAAGGTTGTAGAATATGAATCTGTCATTCTATTACTATATGTGGATGACTTATTCTTGACAGGGAATGAGAAACAGATCATGGAAAGCAAGAAGAAACTAGCAGAAGAATTTGAGATGAAAGACCTTGGGTTAATTCATTATTTCCTAGGTCTGGAAGT
This sequence comes from Pseudotsuga menziesii, assembly GCA_001517045.1. NCBI lineage: Eukaryota > Viridiplantae > Streptophyta > Pinopsida > Pinales > Pinaceae > Pseudotsuga > Pseudotsuga menziesii. Next base: position 13,770 of record LPNX010120984.1, read on the forward strand.
ATGGCAAAGTTCAGAAGGAATATTTCTCAGCCAGGGAAAGTATGCGGTAGAGATATTGAAGAGATTCAATATATTGGAATGCAAAGTCATGGCCACACCCATGGACTCCAACCTGAAGCTGTTAGCTGATGACTCATTAGAGTTAGTGGATGTGACTCACTACAGACAGATCATTGGGTCATTGATGTACTTAAAAAATACCAGACCAGACATTTGTTTTGTTGTGAACACCTTAAGTCAATATCTTGTTCAACCAAGACGGGTTCACCTAGTAGCTGCAAAACATGTGATGAGATATCTAAAAGGGACTATAGACTTTGGTCTATACTATGATGGTAGCCATGAGTATAGATTGTATGGCTACACAGATGCAGATTGGGCTGGAAGTATCTCAGACAGGAAAATAACATCATGTAGATGCTTTTGTTTGAGGTCTGCTATGAGTTCATGGTTTAGGAGGAAACAGTCCAGTGTTTCTCTTAGCACGGTTGAAGCAGAATACATAGCAGATTGCTCTACTAAGTTGTGAAGCCATATGGCTTCAAAAGATAATATCAGGTCTCTTTGACTTGAAGATGGATACTACAATGATTCTATGTGATAACCATAGTTGTGATGACAAAGAACCCTGTGTTCCAACGTAACACATAGAAATTTGGTATTTCTACATACAAGATAAGATGCAGATGATGATATTGTAGATGCAGATGATGGTGATTCAGTATTTCTATACTGAATATAGAGATGATGATGTTTCAGTATTCCCATACTGAAGATATAGATGATGATGATTTCAGTATTTCCATACTGAAGATATAGATGATGATGATTTCAGTATTCCCATACTGAAGATATAGATGATATTTCAGTATTTACATACTGTAGATACAGATGATGGTGATTATGTATTTCTATACTGAATATAGAGATGATGATGCTTTCAGTATTTCTATACTGAAGATATAGATGATGATGCTTTCAGTATTCACATACTGGAGATACAGATGGTGATAGTTCAGTATTCACATACTGAAGATGTAGATGATGATGGTTTGGATGATGATGTACTGACGAAGCCTCTGCCTCGAGTAGAGTCCGAACACTTTCGAGACAAGATTGGTGTTGTTCGGAAAGACCTTCCTTGAAAGGGGGAGTAGTGATGTTGCAGTGGGATTGTATCATCCCTGGGCATTTGCCCTAAAGTGATCCGGAGACCTCGGTCCTTGAGAATGAAGAGGGATTGTATCATCCCTGGGCATTTGCCCTAAAGTGATCCGGAGACCTCGGTCCTTGAGAATGAAGAGGGATTGTATCATCCCGGGACATCTATCCACAATAAATCTGGTGACCTTGGTCCTCAAGAACGTGGTGGGATTGTATCATCCTTGGGAACTTGCCCTAAAGTGATCTGTAGACCTCAGTCTTTGAGAATGAAGAGGGATTGTATCATCCCGAGACATCTGTCCATAATAGATCCAGTGACCTCGGTCCTCGAGAATGTGGTAGGATTGAATCATCCTTGGACATCGTCCTAAAGTGATAGGGACTGATTCTCCCGTAATCAATCCGGTGGCTTTGGTCCTCAAGAATGTGGTAGGATTGCATCATCCTTGGACATAGTCCTAAAGTGATAGGGACTGATTCTCCCGTAATCAATCCGGTGGCTTCAATCCTCGAGAATGTGGTAGGATTGCATCATCCTTGGACATAGTCCTAAAGTGATAGGGACGGATTATCCCATAATCAATCCAGTGGCTTCGGTCCTCGAGAATGTGGTAGGATTGCATCATCCTTGGACATAGTCCTAAAGTGATAGGGACTAATTCTCTCGTAATCAATCCGGTGGCTTCGGTCCTCGAGAATGTGCTAGGATTGCATCGTCCTTGGACTTAGTCCTAAAGTGATAGGGACTGATTCTCCTGTAATCAATCCGATAACTTCGGTTGTCAAGAATGTGGTGGGATTGTATCATCCCTGGACTTTAAGTCCAAAAGTGATCCAAATACTTTTTGTCTTTGAGTTGTGGACTGCAGGTTGTTGCTGATGATGATGATGCCGTACTGATCGAAAAATCAGAGTATGATGATGATGACGTATTGATTGAAAGATCAGAGTATGATGATGTATTGATCGAAATATCAGAGTATGATGATGACGTACTGATCGAAATATCAGAGTATGATGATGATGACATACTGATCGAAAGATCAGAGTATGATGATGATGATGTACTGATCTAAAAGATCAGAGTATGATGATGACGCACTATGATTATGATGTTTCTGATCGAAAGACCAGAGTATGATGATGATGTTTCTGATTGAAAGATCATAGTATGTTGATGATGTTTCTGATCGAAAGATCAGAGTATGATGATGATGTTTCTATGTTGATGATGTTTCTGATCGAAAGATCAGAGTATGATGATGATGTTTCTGATCGAAAGATCTGAATGTGATGATGATTATGATCGACAGATTAGAATATGATGATGATGATGTTGCTGCTGATCGAAAGGGCAAATTGTTGATGATGATATTGCTGATCGAGAAGTCAAAGTACTGAAGATGTTGTTGTTGATCGAAAGGTCAAGGTGTTGAATGTGTTGTTGCTGATCGAAAAGTCAAAGTGTTGAAGATGTTGCTGATCGAAAGGTCAAAATGTTGAAGATGTTGTTGCTGATCGAAAAGTCAAAGTGTTGAAGATGTTGCTGATCGAAAGGTCAAAATGCTGAAGATGTTGTTGCTGATCGAAAAGTCAAAGTGTTGAAGATGTTGCTGATCGAAAGGTCAAAATGCTGAAGATGTTGTTGCTGATCGAACAGTCAAAGTGCTGAAGATGTTGTTGATCAAAAGGTCCAAGTGCTAAAGATGTCATTGCTAATTGAAAGATCAAAATGTTGAAGATGTTGCAGATCAAAGACTGAAGATGTTGCTGATGATGAAGACTGAAGATTGAAGATGAAGACTACATGATGTTGAAAAGATTCCAATGATTTATAGATGTGTTACCCTGTTGATGTTGATGATGTCCCCTATCCCTACTCTTGTTGTTGTTGATGTTGTTGTAGAATACCCTTCTTGTTAAGGGGGAGTGTTGAAATATTGTAACTTCAAAGAATATTCTATATGTATCTTTTTGTGGTCCTCGATGGTCCTACCAGGAGAACCACTTGTATTACATTGTACCCCGATGCTCCTAATCGGAAGAACTAATAAGATTCATGAGGTAGTCCCCTCTAATTGTAAAGGTGGGTCATCATCACCCCAGTGTGGTTACTTGAGCCTACATGTGTAACTCGATCCTACATGATTTAACTTGAGCCTACATGTCAAATGAGTTAACTTAAGTGAACGGATGAATATAAATAGAGTTGTAGTGCTCCTCATTTGAGACACACACTCTCACTTGTGTAGTGCATTAGTGGAGAAGAGAATTAGTTGGAGAAGGAGAAGGATCAGGCTTTTATCTCCTTGCTGGTTTTATCTTTTATCTTTTATCTTTTTGGGGAATCTATATTGAGGAAGATTTTGCTGGGTTTTTCCCTTTAGGGTTTTCCCAGGATAAATATTTGTGTTCCTTTTTTATGGTTGTGCTTGTCTATCTTTCAGTGATCATGTTTATATGCTTTTGTTATGAAAATGAAATGAAGTACTGATGTCTTAGCTAAGCATATGAAAAGTTAACAGATATTGAGAGTGGTGAAGGATTCCCTGGAGGCAACCATGTGGTTGGATGCTCCAAAATATATAAAATAAGCCTTCGACTGAGTGAAGCCTTCTTTCAAAGCATGGAACCTCTCATATTCTTTGGTCTTCTCTCTAGCTTTAGACAACTATACACCATGTGGAAGGGGAATATTGTTATATTCAAGAAGTGTTGTCAATTGTTCGATGGTCTACTTCATGGATTGGCTCTCTAGATGAAATCCTCTCATACAGTATGGACACTTAGTCTTCTCGAATTTCTTCTTTTTCTAGGAACCTGATGCTCCATCGAAAAATCTCTAATTCTCCTTTGGATTTGAATCAGTGTTTTTTGTCTCCTTCCCTTTGTACTTCCCTCTTGTGTGCGCATTGTTTGAGTCTATCACTAAGAGTTATAGGTTCTTGGAGGTTTGAATCACTCCCATTTGAACCAATTTATCTTTCTCTTGTATTAAGGACTCAACAAAAGCATCTAGAGAAGAAATCTTCCAATTAGGGATGGAACCTCTTCCCGAATGGAATGTAGAGAGAAATATTGATTACTCTGAGCCAATATTGGTCAATACTGACAGCACAAGCTACTCATATTTACTCTCTAATCCACATTATTTGCATTGTAGTACTAGTGACTTGTATTTTGTAAATAATTGCTTAATAGCTTCGAAACTGTTGGGCTATAAAGAAATGAGCTCATTATCCAATGTATTCCCTTGAAGCTCATCTTGTTTTCCAAACAAAGATTCAATCTTTTCCCAATATTCCTTCGGATTCCTTAATCCCTCAAGATGGAACAAAAGATCTCAGGAGATATGAGTGCACATGAAGCTGAAAAACCGCATCAAGCCAATTCAAAAATTTATTCTTCTCAACATACTATTGGGGATTATTTTGTATGCCCATTTTCATCCTAAACAGACCAAGCTTGTGCAAGGATACTTGCATATCTTTCCTCCAATCAGTGTATTTGAAGGGTGTAAGGATTCGGGGTATGAGATTTGAAAAATCCATTTTTTGTATGTTGAGCAGTCAATTCCTCAAGAAGTTACGTAGGTACCTGTAAATAACACTACAAAAACAAATTCAATTCACAATCATGTCAATTTAAATCCTTTCCACCTCGACATGTACACTTTCCCAGAGTCTGTCACACTTGGATAGACTTATCTTAACAGAATCCAAAGGGAGCAATGTTATCATTCTAGGATTTATGTGGAAACTTAGTTTATTCTGGTGTAAAATGGAGATCGGATAAGACTTGCTGCTAGCCTGAACAAGGCTCTGATACCATGTTAAATTATTGAACCATTAATCTACAGGAAAATGAGAGCAATTGAAAATTATAATTGTGTAGTGGTATATCGAGAACAATGTACACTGAACAAGACAAATTTGAGACAAAACTTATAAGAATCGATCAGTTAATTACAACATTAATATTCATTATCCTAGCGGTAATACAATGGTGTTACAATAAGAAAAATTTGAATCATGTGGATAAGATTCAAATCTACCAACTAAACCTAACTTACTGGCTAATTTAGTGTGTCTAAATCACTGTTGGATCTCACTAGTCTAACTCCAGATGTCTAAATTGTTAGATTTTTAATGGTTATACAAGATCTAAAACATTTAGCATCATAACATAATAACCATAAGCAAAAGGATCATTGAAATAAAGACAAGTACAACAACACAAGAGAACACAAATATTTTCCTTGAGGAAACCACAAGGGAGAAAAACCCACAAAAATTCCTCAACATAGAATTCGACCAAGTATAGTGTAAAACCCCAACAACAAGAATAGTTGCTTCATCTTCCACAATAGGCTCTTTTTCTCTCTCTCTCTATCTAGCGCAATACTTGAGTGTAAGATGTGTGATAATGAGAGAGGTGCCTCACCTATTTATATTCATTAGGTGAGTGCCTCAACTAACTAACTAAGTCGGCCAGGTTCCCTAATTAGGTCCGACCTACCTTGGGAGACTCAAAATACATTTTATAAATTACTTTTGTGGGTACTATTTCCCTGAATTACAACAGAGGTTTCACCTCATGACTTTTACATGAAAAATTACATCAAGGACATCTCCAAATGGAGGAATAACATCTGCAAAGGAGAATATAACAAAAGTACAATAGAATATCTTCCAAAGTTACAATACTTTAACACTCCCTCTTAATTAGGAAGGTATTCTACATCAACAACAACCATGATTAGCACTGTACAACTAAATGGTGAATCTCTATATGTCATAGGAATTTTTGGAACAACAACATGCATCTTCATCATCAAACTCAATATGAGAATACTGGATCTTCTTCTGCAACCTCATTATTTAAATACTAAATCATCTTCTGTGAGTATTGGATCATCCTCTGCAACCTTGGTATGTAAGTACTGAATTATCTATGAGTACTGGATCATCTTTCGCAACATTAGTATGTGGATACTAAATCATCTTATATTAGTATTGGATCATATTCTAGATATTGTATCATCTTCTGCAACATCAGTATGTGGATATTGAATCATGTTTTGAATACTGAACCTTATTCTATAACATCAGTATGTGTATACTGAATCATTTTCTGCCACATCAGTATGTGAATACTGAACCATCTTCTGGACCTTCTTTTGTAACATCAGTATGTGAGTATTGAATCTTCTTTTGTGACATCAGTAGGTGAATATTGAATCTTCTTCTGTAACATCAGTATGTGAATACTGAATCTACTTCTACCACATCAGTATGCGCATACTGAATCTTCTTCTTCAACATCAGTATGTGAAAATTGAAACATCATCATCTGCATAATCGGTATGTAATTAATAAAACATCAACATGTGCATCATCAGTATGTAAATACCGAAACAAAAACAACATCATTATCTTGTTAGTGATAAATAAACATCATCAATAAATTCTATATCACCATCTACATTATCAGCATAGAGATGCTAGAACATCATCGTCATCAACAACATAACAGTGTTGAGACAATGCCATCATCATCAACAACATAACAGTGTTGAGACAATGCCATCATCATCAACACAAAGTGTTGTGACTTCAACCACATTAACATTATCAGCACAGGGTGTTGGGAACACAACCATATCAGCATCATCAACCCAAGGTGTTGGGACCATAATCACATCATCAGCATCAACATACAAATGCCGAAGAAACATCGTTATCAACATCAGTATACAAATACTAAAATTACCTCACCATCATCAGTATAGAAATACTGAAACTATATTATCAACATCAGTATAGAAATACAGAAACTACCTCATCATCATCAGTATAGAAATACTGAAACTTTCTTATCAACGTCAGTATAGAAATATTGAACCTACCACATCAACAACAATATGAAAATACTGAGCTTGCTACATCAATATCAGTATGAAAAATATTGAACTTGCCACATCAATGTCAGTATGAAAATATAGAATTTGTCATATCAATATGGGAATACTGAAACTCTCTCAACAATCATCTAAACAACATCAGTATGAAAATATTAATCCTGCTACATCAATATAGGAATACTGAAACTATCTCAGCAATCATCTCAGCAATCAACAATAATCAGTGTAACAACACTAAAACTATGTCAACAATCAACAATCACCAATCATCGGTGTAAAAACACTGAAACAATCTCAACAAGCATCAGTATAGTAATACTAAAGCACACATCTCAGCAATCATCAGTAAGATAATACTAAAGCAAAACATCTCAACAATCATCAGTATAACAACACTGAAACTATCATCTCATCAATCATTAGTATAACAATATTGAAGCAAACATCTCAGCAATCATTAGTATAACAATACTAAAGCAATCATCTCAACTATCAACAGTATAGCAATTCTAAAGTTACATCTTTCCCTTTAACGTCTCGGAGCAGCATCACGGTGAGTTCTCTAGTAGATCCATCCGGGAATTTTTTCTAACTTACTAACTCTTTCAATCCAAACGATCCTAGTTAGATAGATAGCTCTCCCTAGGGACCAAACAAGTCTTTTATGTATTACCCTCCTCTAGATTGAACTACTCACCACTGCATCCATCATCTACTGTCACTCCCTCTTTCAAGAGAGGTCCTTTCAGACTACACCAAGCTTGTCTTGAAAGTATTCAAACTTTAGACGATCCAAAGGATTAGTTAACACATCTGCCACTTGTTCCTTTGTAGGAACGTTCTTGAGATTTACAGCTCCCTTATGCAACTTGTTCTTTAACATTCTCTTCTTGTATATCTGCAACTGCACAAACATTTACAACTTACATCATTCTTCTTTTGTGCATCTGTAATTGCATCATTCTTCTCTTGTACATCTACAATGGTATCGTACATTCACAACTTGCGTCATTCTTATTTTATGCATCTATAGCTACATCATTCTTATCCGCAACTATATCGTACATCCACAACTTCAACATTTCTTCTCTTGTAGGTGATTTCATACAATCCTTCTACAAGTCAAATACAATTGTATGATTAGAAACATTTTGTAACATATTCATAATGACATACATAAAGATATATGTCATATAATCATGCAACTATTTCCGCTAATGCAACAATCATCTATATACGGTAACTTTCTGTATTCAGCAATGCAATTCGGAATATCCACAGATCTCATGATTTTCATCGACATTTCGAGTCCAAAACAGGACTCATCATCAGGACGGTATGTCAAAGAAGAGTAGGTGATCATTAGAATTGTAGTATATATATGGTTGAGTGGTCGGGAAGGTGTTTTAAGTGTCGGTTAGGGTTAGGGTTAGGTTAATTATATTTATAGTTTAAAATTTTTATTACATTTTAAATTTCTTTATTAAGTTTTTTTTTTAAATTATTAAATTTTTTTTTATAAAAAATTTCTAAAACTTTTTTTATTAAATTTTTTTTTAGTTTTCTTTATTAGATTATATATTAAAATATTTTATTTTAAAATTCTAAAGTTTCTAATTAACTAAATTAAGGTAAGTAACAAGAAGTTGTTAATAAACAATTAATTAATTAAATTATTAACAACTTCTTGTTACTTACCTTAATTTAGTTAATTAGAAACTTTAGAATTTTAAAATAAAATATTTTAATCTAATAAAGAAAACTTTAAAAAAAATTAATAAAAATTTTTAATAAAAAAAATTTTAGAAAATTTTTAATAATTTTTTTTTTTTAACTTAATAAAGAAATTTGAAATTTAATAAAAATTTTAAACTATAAATACAATTAACCTAACCCTAACCCTAACCGACACTTAAAACACCTTCCCGACCACTCAACCATATATATACTACAATTCTAATGATCACCTACTCTTCTTTGACATACCGTCCTGATGATGAGTCCTGTTTCGGACTCGAAACGTCGATGAAAATCATGAGATCTGTGGATATTCCGAATTGCATTGCTGAAGATAATCACCACATAAATCTAGGAACTTTCTATATGTCTTCCATCTTTCCAAGACATTATTTCATAAGTAGCAATGAAATGTTGTACAACATAAGCTACTTACCCATCACCTGCATATTAGTAGTAAATTGCAAATTTTCTACTATGCATAATACATTTCCTGAATCTAGAAACATATCTATGTACACATCTTTGAAAAAATAAATATATAGGAAATGACAATTCAAATACTTATCTTTGTTTGTTTGGTAGACTTCATCTTGATCTCTGTCTTCTTAAATTACTAGAGTCTTTGCCAGATGTGTTCAACTTCATTGTCTGATTCTAAGGACATGTTCCTATCTTGCTCATGATCAGAAATACTGAGCAAGTCTTCTTACACCACAGATCACATAGAATTGTGTATGTGTGTCCTACGAGTGCATCCCTTCTTATCCAATGATGAAATGGATAAGAGTATAATATTCATATTCATCGTTATTATTCTTTTGAATCATATTCCTCATTACTTAAGGAATCTTTACTTGCTTACTTCTCAGCTACAATATATTCATCCTTGGTTGTATTGAGAGAAACACTCTGCTTTCTGCAATATGTTGGAGTACATAGTACTACCAACTCAATCAAAGTAATCATATCTATGTAGTACCCTTTAGGTACCACACCATTTTCTCTGCTTATTTTACTTGGATAAGTAAATTGTCCTCTGGATTTCATCATACCATCAATCTCAAGAATCATGTCAAGATTCTTGAACTGTGAGATATACTGTAGTCACTCCCTCTGAGGTGGAGCACCATCCTCCCTTTGTGTATGTATTAGGACATTGGGGTAACAGGTAGCCTCCTCTTCTACAAGTCTTCTTTGTATCCATCTATGTCACTTGTCGAGGTCACTAGATATAAGGATCCATAAACTTGAACTTTGTTTCAAGTTTTCTCTTGTCCTTTATAGGATTATATCTTCAACCTTGTAGTAAAGGTTGGGATCTCCATCACTCTAGTTGATCCTCAATTTCCTCATGTAATTGTATGTTCTATCCCATGGATTCCTATTGAGCTTGTACAAATCCTTATGTGCATAGGTGGTTCTTTGTAGAGAGTCTCAAACCATATAGGTTGTTTGATATGTTCTTCTACTTTTATTACACCAATTGTCTAGTGTAATATCCACTACTGAAGAGGTATGTCTAGCTCCTAGAGCAGTGTCTTTCCATAATCGACTCTCTCTTTTGATAGAAACCACGAACCTTGCTTCGTATCTTTTGATACTTCGATTGACAGTATACTCGATCTTGTAGATCTACTTGGAAGACTTTACAAAAACTTCCCTTCATGTTTCAAAGTCATATTCAAACATCATTATGTATGATTGACTGGTACTTATAGATTATATCATCCTTCCATTCTTCCTTCTTGGGACATTCTTTCGCAAAGTGTAATTTCTTATCACAACTAAACTATTGAGTTATGAGATGCCCTTCTATTCTTTATGGAAATGTTCTTTGTTCTTTCTCTACTTGGTATAAGTGTAAATTTGAGCATATAGATCTATAGACAAACACACAACTCACAAAGAAGATCTCACAATTTACTCAGCAATTGAAGAATGAAACAGTGCAAAAGGCTTGCANTTATTTAGACATATGACCAAATTGGACAAGGGAGGATTAATAATCCTAACACCCCCCCTAAATGCTAACTTGGACAATCTGTGGGCCCTGGTAACTAAGACCATAGGTCACCCATTACATCAAGTAAAGTAAAGTAACTGCTCAAAAACAAGGTGCTGGGGAAAAACCACATGGGAAAAAAAACCCCCCTTCTAATTAAGCAGGTAGAATCAGGATCAATCTGGTTCTTCTGTACACATGTATCCTGGGGCCTGGAATGTGAACCTCTCCATCATTATGTCTGTAGGAATCTTCCTCTTTGGAAGAAGAATGATATGCTCAACTAAATCAGAAATATAGACAGCTGCCGGATGAAGACTGGACCCATGTAGAGCAACTGAAGTCAAATGAAAAGTGAGAAAAGGTTCTTGAGAATTCAGAGAATGTGAATAACACTCAAGAAAATGATATTTTTCAGCCATGAACAGCAAACCATGAGTGGTAAGAACAGCCCCAAGTGTTAGGAGCAGGTGTCCAGGTGGATGCAGAAAATCTTCCTCTTTGCTAGTTTTGTGAGAAGATGAGCATGTGATCAATGGTAGAGAAGCACTGGGACTATTGAGAGCGAATGCTTGAGCTCCATAGTCTGATATAGCTTCTGAAATAGATAATGAATCACATAATAAAATATCAACAACCTCATATGAGGAAACTAACACCAAATCTCCATCAGCAGTTTTGAAGAGAAAGTGCGGTACTTGATTTTTCACACCGGATTTGGTGAGAGCAGCTACAAGCATGACTGAATTCTTTTGGATTTTAAAATATGAACCAAATAATATCATATCAGAAAGTAAATCAGATCTAAACAGGTTCAAAATAGATCCAAAACTGTGAAATGGAATCAAATCCCCAGCAGCAGTTTTGTAGGAGACTTGTGGTACTTGTTTCTCCACTCTCTTTGATGAAGTTGTTCAAGATGAAGAAGAAGCAAAAACCTCTACATAGTCAATTTGAATTGAAGACAGTCTCCATGCAGTGAATCCTTCTCCTGATGCTCCGGAAGTTCATGAGATCTCTGATACCATGTAAGATTTGTCGTTACACCAAAACCTGCAGATGTTGGTGAACATTTGAAACCCAGCACAAGGCCCAATCACCAGGAGTGAGGTGGTTATACCATGTGGAGGTACCCCATACTCCAACACCCCGCCTCCGGCGTAGCTTGGGGGAATTGAACCTGAGACCTCTGCTCTGATACCATGTAAATTTGAGCATATAGATCTGTAGACAAACACACAACTCACAAAGAAGATCTCACAATTTACTCAGCAATTGAAGAATGAAACAGTGCAAAAGGATTGCAACCGTGAATGCTTTCATTAATCAAAAAATTAATCTGAATGATAATTACAATGAAGTAAAATGGCTTTAATATCCACAAGCAATTCGAATCCACATGAGGAAGTTCGAATTGATTAGACTCTACTTGACTGTAGGTAACCAAGACTTGTCTAAATCACTATCGGAGGACCCAGTAGTTAACTGTCCTTGTCTAAACCATAACCGGAGGTTCATCAGAGCTTTAAAACACAACCAAGTGTTACATTTAGTGTTGACTAATGGTTAACTGACTGTGGTAGGTGAGAAAAGCGCCCCACATGTGTGCAATCAATTAAACCTAGCGCTAACTGAATGTAGAGGGCTAGAACTGAATGTAACCGACTCCTAACTTGGCTTGACTAGTCATTAACGGAAGTGAACTGACCTTGGTTGGTTTCGGCACTCCCAGTTGCTTCCTAAATTGTAGGGATTGATCTAGGAGACTCCTAAACTTATGCAATCAAGTGCAATAAGTGGCAGTGAGCCTCAATTAGTGTTCCCCACACTTTAGTAACTGAAACATGTGCCCCAATTAGGTCAAGTTTACCCAATGGTGCTAATGACTATAAATAGACTGGATGGACTCCCGATTTAGCCATGACTCCTTATTTAGACATATGACCAAATTGGACAAGGGAGGATTAATAATCCTAACAATAAGTTGTTAGGGCATGATTGTCATCTCTTCTTGTTTTGCCATCAATCAATCATGCATTTCTCCATATGTGATCTTCCTACTAGAACAACTCTCTTGACTGAATTTGGAAGACCATTCAAAGTTGTAATTTATGCTTTTGCTTCTTTTACATTGTCTTCAACGGCTTCTAATTGCTCCTTGAGATGAGATATTCTTGTGAAGTAATCATTGAATTTTTTCTGACATTACACCTTCACATTCTTGAGTTGAGTTCTCAAGGTAATCTTCGTACATGTTGTTCATTGCATCAAACATATCATTGGGATTCTTCAAGGATGATACATGTGAGATCCAATGGAGACAGAAATACTCATCTTTGTTTTGACTAGGTCCTTCTTTTGCTTTGCTTTGACTTCATCTCCGTCTAGATCTGCAGCTTCTTCTTTGACATAGTTCTTCATGGCATGCTTCTTCAAGTATGATAAGCACTCTATAATTCCATGCTTAGAAGTTCTCAACTCTTTCAATATTGTCCTCAAGCTTGGTACTATTTTTCATCATGATAAAAATGAGAACCTAAAATGGAAATAGAGAGGATGGAACTTACCAGTGAGAATGCTTCAACTTGATGCTTGCTTGAAGGATATTTTGGAAGACTGCTTCTGGTGGACCTAGGGTTTGATAGAGAAACCCTATATTTTCAACTTAGGTATCTTTCAGATATTATTGGATAGAAATATGCGCTTCCTCAAGGCGAGCTGAGCAGCATACTTATTTTCCTAAAACTGTGGATAGAACTACAAAATATCTGATGCCCTAGTTTTCTCCGGGAGCAATGCTAGGTTAAAAATTGAAAGTACACAAAATGATGAATTTCTTACATAGAGAGATGCGCCCTCCTAGGGCAAATTTCATGGTCCTCCTTCTTCAACTTATTGGTGGAGGGAAGTTCCCGGAACACGAAGCCCTATTTTTTCTCTGGTTTCTTCTACATAATTTACTGATCTTGTTTCTGATATAGATCCGATTTTTCGGCTCCTCAAGGTCTAAAACGTTGTCTTGATTTATCCTAGCTTGTATTCTTTCCAACCCCATGAGTTAAAGAAAAATTGGATTCACAAGGTGGGACTTATGCGAAGTCTCCCAATGTGACTTATTTTAGTACTTTTCAGCATAGCGAACTTGTACAGACTGCCACATGTCACTGTTTCACCTTCAGGGTATGAAAATTTTACCACATAAACTAAAGTCTATTCCCTATGTGAAACATCTTGCGAAATTTAATTTATACCTTCTTATCCTGATATAGAGCGATTCTCCCTAGGTCGCCTATTTAAGGATTAATTCTAGGAGAGGCTGGAACCCTGAGTTAGATGAATCATATATCCTATAATATAGTGAATCTGAGGCTGAAAATTTTATACATCGTACAATAAGTTTGTATCTTCAGCCTATAAAAGTTTCAGCTGTTGAGACTTTTCCAATATAGAGTTATAGGGAAAGTACCAACATGACTAGTTTTTGTCTTCTAGGATTTTCAAGCATGAAACCCTAATCTTCAATAGCTGTAGCTGTAGCAGTAATTCGGTTGCACAAAGAATTATTTCATGGTGGATCTGATACCATGTTATATTATTAATGGTTATACAATATCTAAAACATTTAGCATCATCACATCATAACCATAATCAAAAGTATCATTGAAATAAATACAAGTATAGCAACACAAGAGAACACAATGATTTTCCTCGGGGAAACCACAAGGGAGAAAACCCCACAAAACTTCCTTAGTTTAGAATTCGACCAAGTACAGTGTAAAACCCCAGCAAAAAGAATAGTTGCTTCATATTCCCATATTAGACTCTCTCTCTCTCTCTCTCTCTCTCTCTCTCTCTCTCTCTCTCTCTCTCCGGCGCAATACTTGAGTGTAAGATGTGTGAGAATGAGAGAGGTTCCTCACCTATTTATATTCATTAGGTGAGTGCCTCAACTAACTAACTAAGTTGGTCAGGTTCACTAATTAAGGCTGACCTACCTTGGGAGACTCAAAATACATTTTATATATTACTTTTGTGAGTACTATTGCCCCGACTTACAACAGAGGGTTTACCTCATGAATTTTACATGACCAATTATATCAAGGACATCTTTGAATGGAGGAATAACATCTCTGAAGGAGAATACAATAGAATATCTTCTGGATTTACAATACTTCAACATAAATCAATTCTACAATTAGTTAACCTATGAGGTGGTGGAAAAAGGTGCCCCTCCCCATGCAGTCATGCAAAACTGGTGCTAGACTAACTGAGAGTTATTTAACTGATTGTAACTGGAGGTTGACTCAACCTAGATTCCTGCCTACCACAACCAACTAATGGAGGTTGTTGGTGGCACTTAGAGTGGGTCCTAGAATGTATGGATTGGCATTGGTGGCACCAATGGCACTGGTGGCACCATTGGCACCAGTGGCACCAAACTCTAGAAAATGACTCCTAAGTTAGGAAAGATGATCAATTCGACTATATATGGACAAGGGAGTATTATTTAATCCTAACACAACAAATCACCAACTGATTTATAGTACAAACTAGCATTCACTTGAGCCATGATGCAATTTAATTTTTCATTGAAAAGGGTTGGATGCTCTCACTTGATCATCATATCTAAAGAATGAGATCAACCAAATGCCTCTTCAAAATCATCAATAAAAATCAGGAAACACTTGTGACCATAGGTGAATTGGTCAATTAATGACCACATACATCACCATGCACATGTTGCAAGGTGGTGCTGCATACAAAGAAGCACATTTGCAAAATATGGGATGGTGCTTTTTAAGAATTCCCTTTGGATAAACATCATCTTAGAAAGAAGTGAGAGGAAGGTTGTGTTGAATTTTGACATGTGTATGATATTTTCAAAAATTACAGACTATAGAAATATAGTACATTATATATTAATAGCAGTAAGACAATTACAGTAGTAAAACAAGCATCACACAATTGAGCACACGCTTTTTCATGAGGAAACCTTTTAAGGACAAAAACCCCAAAGCATTAGTAATTCATCCTCTAAATGAGATGACTAAGTTTGTACATGAGAAAATAAATAGTTCACAGAACTCTGAGATGAATGTATGATTAAAAAATTCCAAACTGAAGAATCCCTAATAGGATTGTACTGTTGTTGTTGCTGCCACGTGGACTGTACTTTCACTACTACCATGTGGACTTGGACTATACCTATTGATTGTAGTTTCCCAGCTGTTGTGACTATACCTTCCTGTACCTATTGCTACCTTAGTGAAGGTATGTACATGCTATGTGGACGGTTGTTTCTCCTCACCACTGTCACTGTTTTTGGCTTCTGTTGTTAACCCCTGTGACCCCCTGCTACTGTACACTAGCACTAACAGGGATCAGATGGATATTAGGCATCCCTAATAGGGTTGTAGTGTATATGAGAAATCCCTAACATGGATCGAGGGTGTTGTAGAATCCCTAGAAATAGTGGAGAACAAAAAGGGAAGGCATTCGTGAAAGATAAATGAAGCCCTAGGAGGATGGGAGCTGCCATGTTGAAGAAAGAACAAGATAAATAACCTAGTCACCAACTTTCCTTAGTCATCAAATGTTGTGATAGAAGAGAAAATATCAGCCATGAATTTATCCTTTTGGGAGCAATCCAGTAATGATGATGAACTTGGATGATGTCAAAATGAGTTGAAGCTTATTTATTTATATTCCATCGAACATGTATGTTGGTTCCACATAATTAGGAAGTTGACTTTAGGGCTTCCTTTATTTTTCATCTTTGACCCTTAACTTTTAAAATTTTGTGGTTCAAAGGTGTTTTTGGTGTTTGTCTTGTGCCACTTGGTCCTTCACTTGATGGTCACATGGACTTGGAGCTAAAGTAGCACACTACATTATAAGGTGTCTATCTTTTGTGGTCTTGTTTGCATCAGAAGTAGATATACCTTGGGAGGACTAGCATTAGGAATCATAAGGGATGGCACTCAACTATGCGAGAGTTGGGACCACTTAACATGCCTTAGGAGGATTAGTACTTAGGACACTTGGGTTGAGGGGGCATTGGTTTTCTGAGCTCTATCATGATTTGTGCTTGGTCATTCTTAGAATTTGTTGTAGGTGGTGTAATATATGTGATTGCAATTTATATTTTATTTGATGTTGATAAAATTCAGTATCCCATGGTGATTCTATAATCTAAATTGTCGTGTATGCTAAAAGCTTGGAAAATGTAAATCCCACCTAAAATTTATCCTTTATTTTACTCTATATACTATATTTAAATATTGTTTAGTTAAGACGGTATGATTGAGAAATCAATACATTTTCTATACATGTGGATGGATTTGTGGAATTATCCTTCAATAATTGACCTTACAAGGAGCTATTGCATATATTTGACCTTATTTGACCTTCCATCTCTTTGGCAGGTCAAATAAGAGATAGTTACAAGGAGCTATTGCATATAAGAGGTGGTTACAGGGAGTTATTCAATATATTTGACCTTATTTGACCTTCCATCTCTTTGGCAGGTCAAATAAGATGTAGTTACAATGAGTTATTACATATAAGAGATATTTACAAGGAGTTATTACATATATTTGACCTTATTTGACCTTCCATCTCTTTGGTAGGTCAAATAAGAGATAGTTACAAGGAGTTATTGCATGGATGCATTGTTACCCCACATTGTCATCATTTTATATAAAATTGGTATCAAATATGCTAGTTTAGATGTTATATTTCTCATACTCTGGATATCGGGTGTGCTTGACATACTCAAACATTAATCCTTTTTGAAATTGTGTGCCAACAATTATGGACATTCCTTTACCAATTATGGGCATCAAAGTATGAGATTTGCTTGTTTAGCATCAAACTCATTCCTGTGGTTGATATACCTCATCATGAACACATGAGCATGCCAAGGATACCACTAATGCATAGTGCCTTGTTGAATACCTTGTATACTTGTGGACATAAAACATGCAAATGTGTCACAGACCCATGTTTGTGTAGGTAGACTTAAATCTCCTAGCAAGAAAATTTGTGCACAAATTTGTGCCTTTGTGACAACTTCTACCACCTTCAAAAATTATGTGTACTGGTAATGTAACAAAGCAATAAGATTATATAGGTTTTTATTGGAAAAAAGGCACTTCAACATCCATAAGACCTTACATTGTTGTAGATATATGTTTATTGGACTTACATTTTCAAGAATTTCAAAAATATATCAATGTTGATGGTGTTTGTGTTATTTCTAAATTGGGCAATAAAAGAAAGGATTTTGCATACCACCATTCATATCTTAACACCAAAGGCTGTCTACCTCTCTGGACTTTCTAATAATATGACATGACCCATGACATAATTTTCTCATGCAAGGCAATTAATTCACCTTAGAGCACCATATCATCATCCACTTTTAGAATTGGGATCACATTTACTCCTTTTTTATCCAAATATCAAGGCATATTCCGTCACTTTATGTCCATTTTTTTATATCCAAATCTCAAATCATATTCCATGATGATTTCAAATTATGTCTCACGTAGTTTAACAACACATAGGCTATAAATTTTGATGATTCCTTCTTATACAAACTTGAGGCATTCAAAAATTGTTTTGGGTCATTTTTTCCAATTTTGAACATGCAAAACAATTAAAGGAAAAATCCCTTACTAATCAACATATGCATTTTCAAGCTTGGGAGAGAATTTATAACTATGTATGGTGATAGTGGAAAATGCATGCCTTAATTCCTTATAATTATATAATATAAATTATGCATACCCAACAAGGTCATATTTGAACTTTTTTCCCATGGTGCAGGTAGAACCAAACAGGGATTTGTCATATCTTTCTTCCTCGAGCGAGGGGAGTTCAGTAAGACTAGATGAAAGTGAGACATCCAGTAGGTCTACAAGATTTATATCAACTATATGCAAAACATCAGAAGAAAATTCCATAAACGCATGGATTTTTTTCTTATTGAAGGGGGCTCATGTTCCTATGATGATGAGACAATAGGCGGCATCGAGGTGCCCTTTAAGTACAAACATCTAGTGAAACAATGGGTACCCAAGGATCTTCCTCAACTAAACATATATTTTTGTGTGAACGAGAGGATATATCAAATTGCACCATATTCATTACATGGTTTGGGGTTGTTTTGCATGGATGGCATAAAGGTCGGTTACGACGGATGTACATAATTGATGGAGTATGTTGGACCCTGTTACAACTAGAAATATTGGATGTGTTTAGTCCAATATACATGAAGTATGCGCAAATATAGATTGTCAACAAATTATTTGCAATTGAAAGACAAAGAAAAAAAATAAAGGAGAAACAGTGTACATTGACGGAAGGCCAAACACCATAGGGCATATTGCGGGGTTTATAAATAGTACACAACCAGGGTCTACAATTAAGCAACCCAACTGCATATTTGAGGGGTGTGAAGGAAACTTTGTTTTGTATGTGAAATTAAATCAATAGCTACAGGGGGAGAGTTGCTTATTAATTACAATTTGAATCGAGTAGATACAAACACGGTTACTATGGCAGTGGTACATCTAACAATTTACCCAACCTTTTATTAATTAATTTAAACTCTTAAGGATTTTTCGTTAGTATATTGTTATAATTTTGTTTAAATTTTATATAATTACTTTGTAGGGTAGTGATCGGGCCATCTCCCCAGTAACTGGTCATAGGAGTACAACTTCCTCGACACAACAAGTATACATCTTTGTGATATTACAAATATAATTTGAAATAAGAGTTTTTTTTGTTGTGTTTTTTCATGAGTATATTCATTTGGTTTATATAATGTTATTTGTATATTTGTTGCAGAGTGTTGATCGGGGAAATGACCCAGTTGTTGATCAGACTACAACAGCCTCGGGGCAACAAGTATTCATGATTGTAATTGTACAATTTAAATACGTCAAAATGTTTTCTTATTATGTTGTTACCGTGAGTATTTTGGTTTCGTTTGGATAATTTTTTCTATGTTTTTGAAGCAGGGTGTTGTAAGGGGTACCTCCCTAGTAGTGTATGATATCATACCTCCCTCAAGGCAGCAGGTATACATCAATGCAATCGTACAAATTTAATATGAACAAAAAAAATTATTGTGTTTTTTCATGAGTATATTCGATTCAATTAGATAATGTTATCTATATACTTCTTGTAGAGTGTTGATCGGGGAAACCACCTAGTTGTTGATCATATGACAACAACCTCAGGGAAACAAGTATACCTAATTGTAAATGTATAATTTAAATACGTCAAAATGTTTTCTTATTATGTTGTTACAGTGAGTATTTTGATTTCTTTAGATAATTTTTTCTATGTTTTTGTTGTAGAGTGTTGTAAGGGGCACCTCCCTATCAATAGATCGGGGCAGGTCCCCTATAACCATTGATGAAATGAGTAGATGATCCTTGAGGCAGCAAGTATAATTCAATGGAATTGTACAAATATAATATGGAGCATAATTTTTTTTGTCTTTTTCATGTGTATATTGGTTTCTTTCTGATAATGTTTTCTACTTCTTTTTGGCGTGGGGGTGATCATGGAAAGTCCCCAACTGTGGATCAGACGACACCAGCATTGAGGCATCAGGTAAACCTAATTGTAATTTTATGAATATATCATGATCGATATGTTTTGTTAAAATATTTTTTTCCTCAGTATATTGCTTTCACGTCTGTAATATTTTATATATTTTTGTTGCAGACCATTGATTCATCATATGAAACAACGTCAGAGCAATCAATATATTTATATGTGAATGAGTTAATGTGTGATGTTGGCATTGGTTCTTCTCTAGACCCGATTAAGATGATAGAGAAGGCCTTGAAAAAAATTAATGAGGATATCCTTCGTCTGCTATTCATTGTGTCGCAGACAAATGAGATTAGAGCCAAGGTTGATGTTTTGGTAAAGAGAACACATGCCTTGCAAGTAAGTTGTGGAATCTTGAATCATAATATAAATTCATTTAGTACTTTATATTTTTTACATGCATATGATGGTGAAGTACTTATAAAATATTGTTTGTATTTACAGGATTTTATGTGACCACACACTAGTGTCCAAGGCGGTGTTGGCCCCAGTGATTCCCATGGAGAGTCATCACATGAGAAAATTACTCCACGTATATCTCATGTGTCACTGTTGTTGACTGAACAGCCAGCAACATGTTCTGTGACACTTGAGGCCAGTTGTGAGTGCACCCACTAGTGACCGGTGCACACCAAATCATGCAAAATAAGGGGTCTATGCAGAGCCTACTAGTATTGATATTGTTGAAGCAACATTTCTTGGATCTTCCTGTGTCACTAGCATGTGTACAATACAGACAACATTCTTGGTGGACGAAGAGCTTGTTTCAATAAATATAGAGAAGATTCTAGGTAATTATTATGCATTGTTCAAGTTCGTGTTTATAATTTAATTGTAATATACCGATAAAACATTATCTTTCAACCAATGATGGCATGATCGTTTTGCTGGAAATGATGTTTTTTATAAACATTTAAATGATTTTTCCTTGGATATATTTGGTCCCACCATCTACACAAAAGGTGGGATAAAGAAATTAAAAATTTAAAAGATGATCTCACTAATCGGTTGGTTGGCATGTTCGACAACGAGACCTTTAATAGATTCGTGGTCCTAAAGAAGGATGGAAAATATATGAAGATTGTCAGGGACCAATATAGGTTTCACCTAGAAAGGAACTCTAGGTATGAGCACCCTCTGATGAGTCCATCTAGAGAGTGGAAATCCCTAGTGAAAGATGGAAAGGAGAGGGCTCTGAGAAAACAAGGAATCATCAGAGGGAGGGAGGTATGCAATACTTTCCACAGTGTAATTATAAACCTTATTATTTCTAATTTATATATCAAGTTTGGAACATCTAAAAAATTTCAACACTTTCATAGGTTGTCTGACACATCAAAGGCCACAAAGGCAAGACAAGATAAAATTGGTCAGCACAAGCTTGGGCTTGGTGGTTATTCGAATTTGGCAGCACGAATTGTAAGTATCGAAAAACCAATAATGCATCCAAATAATAAATTACAAATTATTTTCATTTTATTGCACCATAAAAGGTAAATTCATGATGTTATGCACATATGCAGGTTGACCGATTCAAGGAATTTCCCACTAAGGAAGACTTGAATCTTGGCTTCTAGCACGGCTTTGGAGATGTTGTTGAACATCGAAAAAGCTTGTCTAGGAAAACACAGTCTTTTGGTGATCCATCTTGCGCACATGTATATAAAATCTATATAGTTTAATGAAGATTTATTACTTGTGTAATCTATTTGTTATAAAAAAATTCCATAAAATATTGGCTATGTTTTGAGCAAGAAAGCAACAATCCAATCAATGTCGAGGATGGACAACAATCAATCGAAGATCATGCTTTGAATCCTAGTAATGTATTTATTCATACACTACAATTTTAAATATTGAATTGCAGATTGTGAACATTAATTGTACTTTTCCATGTTTCAACTGCAGAGCATGGAGGGTCACACTGTACAGGTTGAGCCTACACAAGAATATGACATACATCATGTGGCCACATCAAGTAAAGAAACACCTTTGTAATTTTTTTTTTAAATGAAATTTTTGTCATTATAATACCATAATATATCAATGTAACATTTTCAAATTATTGTAGCAAATCCGGACCCCTTGCCACAAAATCCACGACAAGTTTGCAAACCACCAAGAAATGAACAACAAGTTAATGAGTTTCTTCTTGATTTTGTAAAGAGAAAAAAAAATGGAAAGGCGTGACTGAAGAAATACTGTGAAATTATTTTTGATAATATAATGTCATGCATATTTTTTTCCCTAATGAATGAATGAATGGATTAATTAATGTTAGCTTTTATTGAGTGAATGGTAAATGTTTCTTTATGATGAATCTACATGTTTGCACATAATTTATTTTCAACTACATGCATTGGGTATGGGTAATTGAGAGTGATGTGAGGGGGGGGGATAAGAGCTTCCACCTTCGCGTGGTTATTCCTATTCAGTAGAGAATATTAAATTATTCTCGAAACAAAGAGGAGCTCAATGAATGGCTACGGTGGTGCCTTTCTATAACCCACTCATGTGTCATCTAAATTTGACAATTTCCTGGGGCTTATTATGAAACTAAAGAATCTTATCCTACTTTCCAAGCCTATGAAAAGGTAAGGAATTGTCCATTTATCACTTGCTTATGATAGTTTGAGAAAAGGTAAAATCAAATGAAAGTAAGCACCAACAATATATACATAGGCAAGCAATTCTTACATAGTAATATTGTCAGATAGAAGTCGTTGAAATCAAGTTCCACAAACCTATTTATGTTCAATATCCATTTTCATTTGCAAGACATAGTGGATCCTACATATCTTTGCACATATTATCTCTTGCCCAATAATTGTCAGAATTTCCATATATATTCATGACAATGATAGAGCTCATGTCCACCTGCAACCTTCCTTGGTGGTATGCATGTCTGAATACTCACCATGCCCTCTAGCCACATCAAATGCTCTACAACAAGCTAGCGCCAACACCATCAAGTCCAATTTTTTTATTTCACTAAGCATGCCTCACACAAGCTCTCTAAGGAAATATCTCCAAGTATCCTCTAGGGCTTCTTTGTCACATGCCCTAGGATCTACCTCCATCTCAGAAAAGGACTCAAACATTAACACTTCAAGTATCCTCTAATTTTTGTGCCCAAAACCTTGGTTATTTCCTTGTTTGCATAAATACAAGTACAAATACATCGTTGATATACAAATGATGTAATGAAATCGCAAATGGCTTAAGGTAAGATGATGTTCAAAATCAAATAGGTAAGGAAATCGAGACATGGAATACTTATGATAGTTTGAGAAAGGGTAAAATCAAATGAAATTAAGCGTCAACAAGACTATCACTAATAAATAAAATGTTTAACAAAAACCATGGGCATGTAGCTATGGATGACAAAAGATAAGATTGATAAGATAATTTTATCAATGTCCATTGAATCAACACAATAGTAGGTCAATAAACCCTATGGTTGCAGCTAGGACATAAACCCTAGTTGTGGGAATAAACCAATAGAGAAATTAGTAAGGGATTACCACAATCTCTTGTATATACCATTTTGGGGTTCGTAAGAAACCACAAGGATGAAATTGAACCAACAAACAAACCTTAATTCCTGTAATAAACAAGGAGAAAAACAATGTTAGGGTAGCACAACATTACAACCTAAGAAGGGTATTGGATATGAATTATGGGTGTAGTACTATAGGGAGAATCCATAAGTGCGCTAGAGAGAAGATGAAAACCAATAAAAAGAGATTTTAGGGTGCCCATATTCTAAATCACTTGTATTCAAGATATTAGTAATTTCAAATGAGGCATGGGTCCTTTCCCAATTTATGCCAAATGTAAAATTGTGTCATTCTAGGATTTGGGAGGGTTTTAGTTCTAGTTATGGTACATTTTTGGATAATTCATTGAGTGAATACCTTACTATACTTGTTGCAACAGGTACAATGCTAGAATGTAATCTTTGCATTTATTATTTATAATGGAACTAGGATGAACAAAATTTA
Source organism: Pseudotsuga menziesii (assembly GCA_001517045.1). Classification (NCBI taxonomy): domain Eukaryota; kingdom Viridiplantae; phylum Streptophyta; class Pinopsida; order Pinales; family Pinaceae; genus Pseudotsuga; species Pseudotsuga menziesii. The sequence continues at coordinate 38,236 of LPNX010120984.1, forward strand.
TTACATATGTTAGATTTCATCTCATTTTTTCTACAAGCTAAGGCAATAAATGAATTGGTGGTGTTTTTTAATTCACGAGTTTGTTAGAAAAATAATGTAGTCTTTGAAGTTTTGGAATATCTATTCTATCTCTTATCATCATTTTTCATGGTACTAATAATATTTGTAATATGATGTAGTTGTGAGGGACCCTACATGAGGTCTTTCCATCCAAATAGATAATCTAGAGAGGATTCCAACTATAAATCTCTAGGTTTAACAAAAGCGCAAGTAAGGGTAAGTTCAAGATGCCACCACTTCTTGTAAACGAGATGCTAGTTTTTGAGCTTTTCCAATTCTTGTCATTATCTTGATTACCCATGATTACTCATATTTGATGCAGGATATACAAAAATTTTACTGCCTAAGTTGTAAGCATAAGAAGCATCAGTACAACTTGATAAAATGGTATGTTATTTAAAGTAAAACGTTGTCTTATGGACATGAGTATATTCATGTGAACATATATAATATATATTGACATGTTGTGTGGCAAGTCCCGTATATAGCTTCATCCTTGGTGGGTGTCAATATTGGCACAAATGGTCATAAAGACCTGTTTTACTGAGTCACTATACAACTTACAAAACTTAATGATCAACGTGATGTTGTACAACTTTTGAAACTGACATCCCTTGCTCTATAGGTATGAAATTTTGTACTAGTTGTCCATATTTTTCTGTAATCCTTGTCTTTAGAAGATTTCATTGAAAATGTTGTGGATATTAGGACAATTCATACTACTGATGGTATTATCTATAATTGTTAATTTTAAAATATATCTTTTTAATGTCAAGTGGTGAGATTTGTTACAAGGATTAGGATTCAATTTCCCAAGAATATGTTTCCATGTTAATGTACATGATTGTACACTATACTATCATATTTCATTGTTAAATCAACCTTTATAGCTTTCCCTTGATAGTGTAGTATTGTATCATTGTGATATCTCACTGTTAACTCAGCCTATGTAGTTCGTCCTCCATAGTGTATCTCAACAGAGAAGGAAGGAATCTTATGATATCTCATTGTTAACTCGGCCTAGGTAATGTATCTAAATGGAGGCAGGAATCTTGTGATGATTCATCATTAACTCAGCCAAAGAATTTTGTCCTAGGTATTGTAGCTCAATGGTAAAGGTTAAATGCAAGTCTCCTAGATTATTTTGAAGGAAAAGATATTCCTTAACCATGGGATTTAAGTTGAATATAGAGCCCATCAATTTAATAAAAAAGGGATATCTAGTGAAAATAATGCATATATTAGTTCTTTCATGTTAAAAAACTCGACATATCCAATTGAATCTTATGTTGTTTTATGAAAAAAAGTTGTATAGAATTTTACCTTTTGTGTAGCCAGCTTAAGATAAGAAGAATAAGGGACTGGTGCGATCAGCTATGGTTAGTTTATTGGTGCAGCTATCTATTGTATAAGATGGTTTTCTTCACAAATATATCAAATACATAAATATTGTTTGTCATTATTTCTATCCTACTGTGATTTGTTGTTATGCGGCTTGCTCATCCTTATTTCAATAAGAAATTTGATTACTGAAACTCTTTTCTAATATTAATTCGCCATCTTTCTTTGACATCACTAGCAGCACTCCTTTTCTAAGACTCAAAAACAAAGAAAGGAGTCAGTATCAGTATGATAGTCTGTTTGGAGTGGACCATAGGTCTAGAGGCAGACAAAACAATATGGAAAATGATGTCCAACCAATAATAGATCCATATATTATTTGCAGTATTAGTCTTTCATTAGGACGTAATCTTAGTTCCTCACTTTTAAAGGAAGTTGAAGGGAATCCTTCAATGGATATTGTTGCTCTAAAATCACCGCTCTAGTGTATGAGGCTAGCTCGGCTAAGAAGCATATTATTTTCTAATCCTCATACTTCATATTTTAGTATGTACCTGTGTTAAGAGATGGATATGTTTTTAACTTGTTCCATGTAGGCTTCATTTTTCCAAATTATGTGTCATCAACTACTCCATGAGCTTTGAAATGAGTTGAGTAACTATTGCTTCTTTTGTAACTACATGAAGGTTATGTTACTTTATTTTCATTTTTACCTAGAAAATGATGCTAGAATAGCTAAAATACTTGATTCTTTTAATATTTCAAATATACATACAAGTACCCAAAGTGGAAGACTTATCTTTGTATCCACCCTTCTTGTTGGAAACCTAATAGGCATATTTTGTATTATTACCAGCACTATTGATGTGAACAGTCACATGTAAATATGTAGATCCATGAGGAGTCCAAGAGACCTCTTATGAATTTGAAACCAAAGGTCACTTCATGTTGTATTTCAAAATTTGAGAAGGGTTGACCTTTCAATCTAGACTCGGGAACCTTATTGGGTTAACTACTACCTTTCTTGGTTTACCTTTTAAGACCTTACCTTATTTTTTTGGCCTTTCAATATTTTACCCTTGATTTATAAACCTTGAAGAGATTGAAACCTCAAATGTAAATATCAGACTCTCTACTTTAAACAAAGGAACAAAATATTGCTTCTCAATAAAGATATTTGACGTCTTCAAGCATAAACCCCCTGTCATTTGTTTCTATTATCACCAACTTGCCTTCTTGGAATACTAGAGCTTCTTTAGAAAAATTATCAATTGTCTCATTTAACTCTATGTATACATGCTAAAATGATACATCTGCAGGTAGCAGTGCTCCTTTCTTTGTCCCTTAGCAAGGAAAATCAGGTGGTGAGGCAACCATCTAAACCCCTTAAGCTTTATGACGGTCTGTGTAAGACCCGCAAGCCAAAGGATAATAGTAATGGTTGTCACTATCAACATAAATGTTATTGGAATGGCCAATAAAGGAGACCAAGACAACAAATCTTGCAAAAAAATATCATGAACCCTTCATGCTAGGGTTTCTTTAGTAGTATCCATTTTTTGTTTTTGTTTTTTTACGTCAATACATTACATTCAACATGGGTTTTCTATACGTATTATTTCCAATAATTATTGGTTATCTCTTTATTTTTTTTCCTTTTACATGGATTAGTGATCGTATTTGCATTTGTACTCCCACTATGTGCCTACACTAGTTGTACTTCTAAGTCCCATTCAACATCAAGGAATCCCCTTCATTAAATGGGGATCCTAATCTCTCACTAGAGGTATTCTCTCTATCTAAGAATAACTCAACTTTACCTCAGCTTATTTTAGCGTGCACTCTCCCTAGTAGGAGGAAGTCTTACTCATTGAGCTAAAATTGGTACTTAGCAAGTGATGAAAAATCCAGTGATGTTTTATCCTTTTGTGTATTCTACTATTGGTTTGGGATCATTTTTCAGATATGCCCTTTCTAGTTTACCCATTGAAATGTGCAATAAAACTATAATTAATAGTATTTGGGGAGTCTCAAAAGTTGTCTTTATTGACTAGTACACTCTGTTGTATGTAATGTATATCATTTTTAAGTTTCAACATAGTTAAGGATGTTGTTCCATATAAAACATAATCCTAATCTTAAGAATTTATCGTAGGGTGGTACAAATGTGAGTGGATGACCATTTGAAAACATTGTAGATCAAGCATATTATGAATGGCCATTTTAATTTTGACCTCAAATTGAACCAAATATCCTCTTAATACCACAAGTTATCCCAAAGACCCAATCCTTCAATTCTTTGGCATTACTACCTTGAGAACCATTTGGTATTGTGGTGCTCACTAATGAAGCTAAGAATGTGTATAAAGGAACAAAAGTTCTTGAGTCCTTGATAGCACTCTTTGTTCCTAGACATATAAGGCATGTGAATTTTCTATAAGTCCTTGGAAGGGCATTGAATCTATACCCTATGTGTGGTTGGATGTGTGTTTCCAATCACACATGTACTCCTTAATGTTCCCACAACTAGCATAAACACTAGCTACTTCCATATTTCCCTGCGTTAAAAGCATCAACCCTAATTTATGTATCTTGTTTTGTGCATTCATTTATTCCAAATTATAAAGCTTCATGGTTATATTGAGTCCATTATCGACAAACTACAACAAAACAACAAGATCTTTTCTTAGTTGGAAATGGGTCATTATACCAACAACCTAATAAATATTTTGGTTGTGCACACTATCATGAAGTTGGAAAAGAAACATGGCATTAATAATATAGTCTTATTTGGTAACTCCAAGTTGGTTTTCCAATGGATTAGCAGTGGGTTTCAACTTTCAGGTTCAATATGCCCAGATCACACAAGAATACTAGCAACATACTTAATATTTCAATTGGTTTTTCCAATGGTGAACAACTGTGATACCAAAGTTCACGGATGCAGGTGACCAAGGAAGATATGACGGGAGGTGTGAGGGAGACAAGGAACGTGCCAAGGAAAGTGGAAACCCATCCCCCACATCCCCCTAGGCTTAAATCATCATACTTGTCCTTCCTTATGGCTTCGATGGATGCCTTGTGCATGCAAGTTGATATTCGAACTGCCAAAATATTTAGGAGTAGCTCCACCATGGTGTGAATCACGTGGCTACTGTCCTGGACGCACCACCATATCCTCCCTACCATGTTGCAATGTACCTATTCTGGGTACAAGAAGGATTTCCATACACGGGGAAATCGGTATAATAGGATGAACTCAAGGAACATAGATTGCATCTTCTCACAGCAACCCGAAGGCACGTCCCTTGGTTATCCCTTTCTACAAATATTGGTTGGCTTGGTCTATCTGGGAACCTTCTATGATATATTGGGTCTAGCATCCCACTTCCCTATGCTCCAACACCTAGAGGTTGTCTTCCTCAAATCATCTGGCCATGACTTCTCTTGGGAAGGAATCCAGAAACATTGATTGGGAAGCCCTCTTCTACAAAGAGACCACGGCTCACATTCATGACTCCATTGTTGCAATGGAAAATGAACTCTTCATGGAATTCAGGATTCGTCTCGATCCATATGTGGTGATCACAAATTACTGGTGGTTAAAGTTTATACTCTCTGGAGCTATGAGGGAGAGAGAAAGCTTTGTGACATGGTGAAACTCACTATTAGCATCTTTAAGGAAGATGTTGACCATAATCTTGCTCACATGACAGACATCATTCATCTCTCGGATCCACCCTTCCAGCATCTTCAGGGAACCAACCAAAATTCCAAGGGAGAAGGAACCATCAAATCTAATGAGGACGAGGCCAATTCCACCAGGAAAGGCTAGTTGATCTATCCAACTCTATCTGTTTTTCCCTTTGTTTGATATGTAAACGGTTCACTGCGAGACCAATTCTCCCCTTTATGTTTATATACTTGATAAGCTGCCAATGTATAATGGTTGAGAATCTAAAATTATGTTTAGACACTCTGTTTGGACCTTGCTGCACTGTACTCTTTTTTCGCCTCGTGACTACAGCCTGACTCCTTGTTTTTGGAGTCAGACTCGAATATGTAACTGTTTTCTTTTTCCAAGTTAAGTACTAGAATGAACTCTTCTTACTGATTAAAAAAAAATGTGCTACTAAATTTTTTGAAGATCAAGGAGTAACACTAAGTATTTATCCAATATTTCAATTTTATTGGGTCCCAACTATAGTGTCATCAACACTTAAACACTATCATGCATTCCAACTAGATAATAGTATAATTGATTTTTTTTAAATATGGAATCAGATTAATAGAAATGGCATTAGTGTTATGTTATATCTTTTAAAATCATGGATAATTTTCTAATTATCTATGCCTAGGCAATGAAATTTAAAATTTATATTAATTAGTGGAATGTTATTGGGCTTGACTAGAAAATTTCACACCTATTACATGTTTTTTGTTTTTAACTAGACACCCTTCATTAAGCACAAGTGTCATAAGTTTATTTTATGTCCCATACAATAGATTACTACATGATGTTGTTTATACTATTTAATGTCATGCTAATGAAATTCCAACAAATGATTATATAGTCACTCATTGGGATTAGCTAGTTATACTGGTTATGTCTGATAGTCATGACATATACATAGAACTAGTGATGAACTAGACATAAGTAGTATTTTTTTTAAATTCCCGATCGTTGTTGAATATCCGACAGCCCTTCCCACGATATCCGACGAGTATGCCATACCACCAACAACAAATGTCATCGGTCTTTCTCTTTTTTGTTGGTATATGTGTCAGATATCTTAATGTCATGTGGTCGGATATCCGATGACCTTTCCCATGATTTAGACTATCACGCCATACTACCAACGACAAATTTCGTCGGTATTTCTCTTTTTTTGTTGGTGTATGTGTCAGATATCCGACGAGTATGCACCGCATATCCAACATGTATATTAATAGATGTGTGGCTGTATATGTGACAATGACATGTCAGATATCCAACGATACCATGTGGTTGTCGGAGATCCGACATTTATAAAAGGAAAGGCTTGTCGAATTATCGACAGCTTGATGTCGAAAATAGGACATATAAGCCGTCGGATTTTGGGTTCATATTTTCATGTGACATGATCTTGATTTGGCATTGAGGTATGCATCCTTGGATACATCAAAATTCACTATACAAAACCCATTAGCACACAAGTATTTGAGTACCTCTTCCTAAAAAATTTATTTCTAGGTTGTTGAGATCTATTGTTGTAAGCATGTTAGATTGTCCAAACACCATTGAACCTACCAAAACCACATGGACTCATTTTTGAGATAGGGATTCTATTGGAGGTTCTTCAACATATCATGATGAACTTCACCACATATTTGAATGACTTCACATGCAGAAGGGTTGAAGGTTGATTTTGGAGGGGCACTTAATCGACAAGCTTTGATAAGTAAATGGGGGTTCCTTAATGAGACAAACTTGAGGATATTGTAGATATCCTTACAATAAATGACATGATGGGATGGAACATTGTAACAACAAATAATAAATTAGGTCCTCCCCGTTGTTTCCATATATTAGTTTATATGATAATTTTTATTATAGGAGAAAAATATATATCTCTTTAATTGATTGTTATTGTTTTTAATCAATTAATTTTTATAACACTATATATTTGAAAAAAAAATGAATATCTAATTTTAATTTTTTTTTGGCATAATATTAAAATGACTTTACTTCAACCATATTAATTCTAAGAAATGGGGGGATTCCACATTCCAACATATGAGAGAGAATTGTTGGGACTACTTGCGTAGAGTAAGTCATTAATGCATGAACCATGAACCATGCCTCGTGAGAAATAGTCATAATGCCTATATTTCTCATGATATTGAATACTCCACTTAACACTCATTACACTAGGTGATGCTCACATGGGTTGAGTGAGATTGAAACTGTTGAAACGAATCACACAACATTAATCATCGCCTTTGGGGCTTGAAAAAAGTAATTAGGAATTCCCAGAAGGTCTCCCATCCCAAAACATGTTTTGCCTTAAGCACATTTAACTATAGAGTTATTCCCATAATCAAAGCCACTTAGCTTACTACCCATTTGAAAAACTTTGAAAAGCATTGTATCTTATGAATTAATTCTACTTACATTTTAATAATTCTATGTATCATAAAATTATTATTTGCTTATTAATGATAGGTTATAAAACAAAGATTATGTAACCACACTTTTTATAAATAGTATGATGTGTATAATAATATATAAAACATGTGGAGGGAAACATTTTTGGTTTCAAATGCATGCAATTTAATAAAAATAAAGGGAAGGTTAGTGGAATCCAAATAGAATGAAGGACTGGTTTAAAAAAATTCATTTTTCTTTACTTGATGATAAAAATACTTATCTTATCGATATAATTAAATTTATGACTTTTTTGTGAACTATCTTAATCTCATATTTCACAATAGGTTCAGCTATTGGTTTCAATCATGAAACCTCGATTGATGGACCATGGTTTTTTATTTGATCTTACCCATTAACCCAACCTTGCCTTACTTTGCAATAAGATTAATATTAAATTAAGAAAATATGTTGGAGGATGTCCTAAGGAAAATTCAAAGTCATAGGGAAGAATATAAAAAATATGAACCATAAATAAATATTCTCCCATCTAATAGAGGTTTTATTAAATATTAACGGAGAAGCATGATAGTATGGAACTCAAAATCATCACCTCATACTTAAAATCCAATGTGTTGACTATCTATCATTCACTTTATCTTGGAAATTGAAATGAATCCATTTATAATTATTGCGTGCTTAGTGGATATCTACAACACATAATCAAATATTTAAAAAGAGGCATTCATATACCCTTGCACTAGGGATTTTTTTTCTTTTCTTTTTCATAGTGCATTTTGATAAGAATTCCTTCCTCAACTTAGGCCTATGGTTCTAAAAAAGGCTAGTCAACACATGAACCTAAAGCTCCAAATTTATAACCCCCTACAAACCCTTTCCACTAATACGATATAGGTAAAGTAACCTAACCTTTCTCTTCAATTTTCACACTCAAGGGAGATAGGAAATGTTGGGCAAGTTCCACTTTTGAAGTATAGAGACAAAGCGGAAGTACATCACAACATTGTCTCACATTTTGTGTAGATATGGATTTCTCCAAAGGATTTCCAATAGATGTTAAAATTATGGCTAAAAAAGACAATACCTAACAGTAGAGGGAAAAAGCACATTTAGTCCTAAGGAGACAATTTAGTGATCACAAAGCAACTATTGTAGTGTTAAAGCTACTCATAGTAGTTGATGTTTTCCCCTCATTATGTTTGTGGTATTTTTCATGCAACTAACATCCTAATTGCCAAAGTTTTAAGCATTGTGAAGAGGGATCAATATAGATTGCGTTGCTACACAAATTTGTAAATGGATGATTCTATGGTTGTCATGAAAAAAAATGATGCATACTACCCTTGAAAATTGATCCCCACCCATATATGCCTATGTTGCTCGAAATTCAACTCACATTTGAGTAATATATGTGGTATATGCACCCAAAAATAGAGTAATAAATGTTGTATAGGATCCAACGATGTATATCCCATCATTTATTACTCTGATACAACATTTATTACTCTTTGTGATTGGGTGCATAATGTTTTCCTATTTCTACAAATTTCATAATGAAGCAATAGAATAAGACCACATGCAACATGTACCATTGGCTTCATTCATCCCTGGTCAAAAAAATTGACTTCTTTCATCCTATTTCAAAGTGTATAAGCATGGAAAATTCTCAATATCATTTGAACTCCCGGCCTTTCTTTGTCTAATGACTTTGATCATATTTTGCTCGCCATGCATTCAATATGATTATCAAGACATAATGTGACTTTAGGCTAACATCAATTATACTATCCATATTGATGTCCTCAAACTACATTCATTAAGTATATAACATCACTATTTTGCAGGAAACATATAATACTCTTGAGGACCAATGTATTTTTGCTATCACATTAACCATGTGCCACTTAGAATAAATATTGAACTAACCTTTCGGCCCAAGGGGACAGTAATACTATAAACCTAAAATCAATATGCTACAAATTTCAAAATTTTGATTGGAAAAATTGTTAACATGTGGTTGTGGATAAACATATACACATCTTTAGTTGTTATTGGCAAGTCTGATATACACTAAATTTTGCTAATGTTCTTCGATGCATTATGAGTGGATGCACACATCAGGTTTTGGTAAATGTGCATGTATTAACATTGAATTAGTAACCTAATTGATGTTAAACATGTTTCATTTGTCCCTAAATGCAACAAATTGGAGGACCCAATACCCTCTATAACATTTCAAAAAATATTGAATTGAAATGTTGCATCTTTGCACTTTGTAGAGCAATTAATAGCTCTCATATAGAGTGAAATTGACACAGATGTCACAATTATGTTGATTAGTGGGTTCTTATTAATATGTAATACCATTTTTTTGACCCCTTAATATAATGAGATATGTAATAATGAAATTGGATAGATTCTAGATATAAATGGTCTAGGATGACCAAATGTATGTAGATATGCACAATGATATTTAATATAAAAATATTTTATGGATGAAAATGAACAAGTGCGAAGAATATATGGGGGGGATATGATTTCGCAAGTGGGGGAAGTGAAGGGAGACCAAGGGGGAGATGAACCTAGTGACTTATTAAACTAATTATTTATCCTCGTAAAATTTATTGAGAAATATACCCTAAGTTCCCTAAAACTATGTTTATAAAAGTGGCTTAAATACCTTATTAATTATCCTAAGCTAGAATTAGAAGAGGAAGAAAGTGGGTACCTCATGATTGTCACATGGTTAGTTCTAAACATGCATACTAAAGGTTAGGAATTGAGTTCAGTGGATAACTCTGGTAACCATTTTTCACCATGTAGGATACTAGTACATAATAGAGGAAAACCAGAGCTACCATATCCACTCATACCAATTACCTAGGGAGTTGGTGCTAATGGGCGTGTGCCCTTGTGAAAGGAACTTTGCCTACAATTGAGATCCATAGAATCTCAACAAAAATATTCCCTAGTCAACTTGTGATGGAGAATTGGAAGAGAATCGAGATAGCTCAAGGGATTGCATGCAGTGAAGGGGATCCCATTCCTTGTGTTGTGCAAGCTAATGTCGGAGGAGTGTTAGTGGACCAAGATAGATGTAAAGGGTGTTTCAACACTAGAGGGTTGCATGATTTTTGGTTGAGTATAATTCTTAGGTATTTTCACCCTCATGGACTAATGATGACAACTTGGTGATGGCCTCTATCATAGACATAACTAGTGAGATATACATCCTTCAATCGCAGATCGATTGGATAAATATTTCTCCACCAGCATTATTCTCTTGAAAATATAAGACAATGTGAATATAATAAAAGGATGATCCCTCCTACCCCACGTATAGCTAGTTTTCCTTGAGATGCTCCATCAAAATAGTCCCAATTGTATGTTTTGTCTATAATTTCTATGGGGATCCTTCTAACTACCTTAGAAGTTGGGAGTTGCAAGAAATATTTTTGGATAGCTATGCCATTGGAAACCACGATGGATGGAGAAATAAATTTATCCTAGAATACAACCGTGTTCCTAGATAAGCAAATGCCACAAATAAATATGAGCGGAATAGCTTTGTGACCATCAAAAATAAGATTAGAGAACCATAAGAGAAAATATTCATCTACGCATTATCATTCCTAACTAAATGGTATGTCTTCAATCATGGATGCCATATTCCACACCTTTTTGAGAAAAGGGTAGAATATGAAAAGGTGAGAGATGATCTCATTATGGGTTTTGCATAAAGGACACCAACCAGGGCCAATCAAATACATGGTGTTCAGATTTTCCCAAACAGGAACCTTGTCCATCAAAGTTAGCCATAAGAATATTTTATTTTTAATGCACTATTTATATGTCAAATCTTCAAAGTCCACCAAGAGGCGAGAGGTATTTCTACTATAGATCTAAGTAACCTGTAACCTAGACTTGGAATATAATCACCACCAGCCAAGTTTCTTGACCATATCAGTTTGTCTAGGAAATTTTTGAGATGTGCATGGTTGTGTTGAAGAGCAGTGATGTAATTGTGCCACATTTGTACATGTTCCCCAACCAAAATGAGATCACGAGCATATTTCCAAGTCTATCTAGCAGGTGAAGAATTTGCAACATCTTAAATATGGTAAAGGAAAGTGATACATTGTTCCATGATCTCATTAACCAGAATATATGGAATCCTATGATCATCAATGCTTCCCACCCATGGGTCACATCCAATGCGCATGCTACGACCATCGCCAATAATCCAAATCAAATGATCTCTAATTACATGAAAAACTTGAATGAATGATTTCCACATCACCAAGGCGTTCCTACAATTTTTATGGGGTGACATAATACAATCTTTTACAGGATAGGGGATGGATATATTTCTGTGTAATAGTATGAACCCAAAGGCCACTATCGTAAATGATTCTCCAAATAACTTTGGCCTCAAGGGCCTTTGAAAAAGGAGTCATAGGTTTTAATCCCCGACCTCCCAAATAATTAGGGATGGCAATATTATCTCAAGAAACCCAATGAAAAGTGTGCTCCTATGATGATCCTCTCTATAAAAATTGCTAACATATCCTCCTAATATGTTATAGGATGTCCACTGGGATATGTTCAATTGAAATCCAATAAATTGTGTTGGATTTAAGAACAACCTTCATCATAATGAGTTGACCTCCTCTAGAGAGCCAATGGTTGTACTAAAAATTAATTATACTTTCTATCTTACCCACCAGCCCAAACTAATCCTTTTTCAAATAGTCATTTGGTTTAATAATAAAACACAAATATTTTAGTCCCAATTGTATAACAACTTCAATAAAATCAAATTGATTATTAATCTAGTCAATAAAAGTCTGATCATGGTTCATGAGGGACACGTATGATTTTCCAATATTTATGAGCATACATGTGGCCTCAACGAAAAGAGTGAGCATGACTTTCAAAATATGTAACTTTTGGAACCTTTAATGAAGATAAGAATATCGTCGACAAAAAGTAGGTGAGTGATAGAGAGACTGCCTCCAGTCTTAATCCATTTAAAAGAGCCACTCTGTTTAGCATGAAGGATTATATTGATCATTATTTTTGTAACTAAAAGGAAGAGTAGATGGACAAGGAAGAAGCCTTGCCTTAAGAACCTATCCGATATAAAAAGTTCGAAGCATATATGTTGATGAGCACTACAAAGGAGATAAATTGAATGCATTATAGAGTCCAATTGACAAAAGGAAACGAGAATTCAACCTGAAGAAGAATCAATATGATGTAGGCCCAATTATCATGATCATATGTCTTAGATAAAACAACTTTGAATATCACAGCTGGTCTATTTCTATTTTTTGCAGTGTGGATAAATTCTTGTGCAGTACCAATGGCATCGTGAATATGGTAACTAACAAGAAATGAAAATTGTTCTTTTGATACTGCCTCTGATAGGATATCTTTGATTCTCCTTGCTATGACTTTGGTGATCATCTTATAGATACAATTACAAAGGGAGATATTACGGTAATCATCAAAATAAGTAGGCCTGTCTGATTTCGGGATCAAAGTGATAAATGTAGAGATAAACATTGTCAATATCTTTTCCGTAGTCCTTGATTCTTCAACAACTGCAAGGAGATACAATTCAAAAAATTCTTGAAAATATTCAAAAAATTCCACAAGGAATCCATTCGGATCGAGGCTTAGGTATTTTTGAAGCGAGTGTATGGCCCCTCTTAATTCCTTGATAGTCACACTCTCCATAATGAAAACTTTTTGATATTCATTCACATACTCTGGAAAAAGAGCCGCCATTCTCATAATTTGTGTAATGGAGGCATGAGCATATTCATTCAAACGTTTCTATAAATGTGAAACCCCTGCATCTGTTAAATCCTTGAAACCCAAAATCTGAGTGTCATCTTCCCTATCAAGATGCCAAATGGAGTTAACATGCTTTCTTTGTTTCATATGGATGTGAAAATACTTGGTATTTTCATCCCCCTTTTGGAGACAGATGGACCAACTTTTGAGTCTCCAAAATCCTTCTTTCTCCATAAGGATGTTCCTTCTCCTCGTCTCAATATCCAAAATTTCTATTTTCTCTTAAACAGTGAGAGGGCCCACTGGGAATTTAGTATGAAAATTTTCCAAATGAGCTTTGATTCTGCAAAGATTAGCTTCCATATGAATCTGTCTATTAGCTGCCCATTTGATATATTTATCTTTAATTCTTGATAGTTTGTCATGAAATCACTTAGCCTGATATATATGTAGATTCCTGTCTAAGGGGGTCCATGTGGATCGAACCATATATCTATAGGACTCGTCCTACAACCATGTAGAGAAAAATTTTAAGGGATTGGGTAGTGCATCTCTAGTATCTGCAAGTTCCAAAAGAATGGGTTGATGATCTGACATCCCAACTTTGGCAACCCATTGTTTTATGCCCACGAGAGCATGTAGAAGGCCTTCATTAACCAAAAAGTGGTCCAATATTTTAGAAAAAAGACTCAGACTAGCATGCATATTCCTTCAAGTGAGTTTAGGATTAATGGGAGGGGTATCAAATAAGGAGTGAACACTAATACGCTTGAAAAAATAGTCCAAAAGTGGGTCTTTTTTAGTTAAGGGGCCCCAAGATTTAGCCTCTCCGATGGAAAAATTCAGGTCTACCCCGAAAATAAACTCTCTTTATTAAGAATACCAGGACTGAAAAACATTTCCCAGAACTGAATCCTATGAGCATTTGGTCCATAAATGTTGAGGATAGATATGGCTTGGAAAAATCCCTAAAGAACAACACATTCCCTAGGCTAGATGTGAAATCCAATTGTTGATACATAAGCATAGAGTAGTGTGTCACCCTATAATCATTCCACGTGATCAACCTATAGCATCGCAGGCAGTGAAATCCCAACCAAGTAGCAAATGTCTCAAATCAGTAATAATGGCATCCCTTGTTTCCAAAGTCTCTTGTAATAAAAGAACAGGTTTTTTGTGAATCTCTACCAATATTTTGAGGCCTATATTTTTTTACGATAGCCCCATTCCTCTGTAGTTGATCATGAACAAGACAATCATGGGGAATCCCGCTTAGGCTGGGATTCTATGCTTTAAGAGTCCCTTTCAAAGTGATTTGATGTCCAGCTTGTATATTGAAAAAGCATGTTCCCTAGTTGAGGCCATAATAGACACCCTACCCCTTAGCCTTGAAGGGGTGGGGACAAGGAGAACAGTCCCCCCGTCACAGCAGGAAAATGATTTGATGTATTACCAAAAAAAATAAAAATTAGAGTGAGGGGTCTTTAAAGGAGGGTCAAAATTCTCCTTAGGGGTAAATAAAGCCTTCGCTCTCGAAAGCGGGGTAATATAACCCTCAGGTTGATCATGGGTGGTCACAGTAGAGGGAGAAACAAAGTTAATAAGAGGGAGGGTGGGGAGAAGAAACTTAATCAGAGTGGGAAATGAGTAGTGTTACATTGCACCTGTACCCAGTGCACCTTCAGGTGTACCCCAGGGAGAGAGGGCCAATTTTTTATGGGAGGGGTGTTATTGAGCAATGGTGGTCATGGTTGGTCCCTTTGGTCCTCCTTTAGGGGTATTATGGCTTAATTTCACTGTTGACTTCCCTTTATAGATGTCTTTAACCTCAAGGTTGGTGTCTGGGGCCCTTAAGGGTTTACCACTGGGTCACATGGCTCCATATCATGTTTATGTGCTCTGGTGGCCTCTACTTCAACTATGAGACACTCGTCTTAATTCGTAGCCAATTTGGACACCCTCCTGACCCTTCAATCAATGGGCCCTTTCTCTCTCTGGCCTTATCTCCTCAGAGTAAAGGGACCCCCCATGTCAGGACTTTTCATGCTTTGAGGAGAACATTGAGGGATTTTACAGCATTCTAGGGGTTATATGGGGTATGACGCCCTCCCTCCAACTCACTCCAGCCTTTCCTTCGGAGTGTTTTTCTTATTTGAGCATGTTTTGTCACCTAAGGGTATAAATACCCCTGGTAGCCTACCTTCAGCCTAATTTAGGCCATTTTTTTTATTATTTTGTTTTAATTTTCTGTTGACATTTTATAATTTCAAATTGACTTATTTTAAGGCATGTAGGCCTGGATATTTTGTAAAACGTGAGTGTGAGATCATAGAAATATATCTCCTCACTTTCATTTCAAAAACAGAACTTATGGGATAATACATTATGCACTTGTTTTACCCCTGTTAGGGTTTCTTTGGATGGATGTGTTCCTCTTGAAGAATATTTATGGTTAAGGCAAGCTATTTTCTGGTAATTCATTAGTGAATCTCTGCTTTTGCTCATGCTTTGATTTGTTGGATGAACATGAGCACGAAGAGGTCAGGCGTCTTTCCTTTTTGTTTGCATGTTGGTGGATGTGCATGTTCAAGTCTTAGTGGTAGCTCTAGAGACACACTTTTCCCTAGGATAGGCCATTACCTTCCTTCTTGTCACCTTAACAAGTTGATGCATGTATCCTTGTGAGGGTACCCTAGGGTTTCTCCTTAGTTTTTCTGGGCTAGTTGCTTGACCTAGGAACCCTTCCTCACTAAGTTATCCATCCTCCCTAGAATCCCTATGTTGGGTAGGTATTTTGCTAGGTTAGGGTTTCCCTTGGTTTTCACACCTCTTTTATTTTAAAAAAACCTAGTTCTAGGGTTAGTTTATCATTATTTTTAGGTTAAATTTAGGTATGAAATTTTATGTTGAAAACCCAAAAAATAAAAAAATTTGCATTTTTGGCCTCCCTGAAATTTTGACCTCCTTCCCTAAAAATTCGTCCTAGCCCCTAGATCCCTAAAAACCATAAGGCTGAATTATAGGGAACCCTAAAAATACAAAAAATCCAAAAATCTCAAAATTTTCCTTGAAGGTCCTAAAACAGTCATAATTTTACCCTAAACCTACCCTTCTTCCTTCCTCGCTCAAATCCTCACTCCCTAAGACCTCGGGTCTATCATAGACCAACCCTAGGCCTAACACTCTATTTGTTTCCCTCCTAACAACCCATTGCTCCTTTCTACCCTCGATGCCTTTACACCATCCCCTTTCCTAATTTCGGGTCTACCCTAAAGGCAGCCTGTGGGATTCTCCTTCTTCGCTGGAAGTTATCACAGTCACCCTAAACAATGATCATTACTACCCTTGGGCCTCTACCCTTTTTGTTGTTCCTTTGTTACAACTAAATGCATATCTTAGGGTTTCCCTTTACCGTGGCAGCCCTATGTTGGGCTATTGTACGTTTCCTTAATATGCACCATGATAAGAAGAAGGTCAGTAAAGGACTCTCCACTCTTTTAATCTACAACACACATAGTTTGCAAATTTTAGTGTTATCTCGTATTATTGATGTTTAAATACTGATATAGAAGACACCATATGTGCATGTTGACTTGACACAAAACATCGTTCAAATTGTTGCACTTATAAATACATACATATTGCTTATTATTATGGTGTAAACACAATTCTTGTTGTTAAGTCATCCAATGTACTAATACATTATTTTTGTGCAAAAAGGAACCTAATGTAACTATGGGTACATGAATGATTACACTATTGCTTGTGCTACGTGTCACTAATGCAAATAATGCCACTGTTGTCCACATTCTATCTTAACTAACATTTACATACTAGTTGACAATTCATACTTGAAGAAGTATTAGTACTTTGGCATATTACTGTATGGAATGTAAACTCAGAAAAATATCAACCTATTAATACAAATTTATAATGTTGATGTTGTTACTAGTAATCATGGTCTGAAATATTGTTCTAAGTAGATACAACCGGTTGACAAATGCTTGGTTGTATGTACATACTTATATTTTACTATTAATGAATGCATGTGACTTACCTTTTTAGTCTTGATTACAATGATATGGTGAATGCATAGTTTCAAACACATTTTTATCTACCCATGTGATAAAATACTTGCATGAATGAATGACACATGCTTTGGCAGATATCCACATTACTACAAGTACATATGAGCTTTAATTGCTTAGTGGTGATGCTACTCATGTGTTTTTTTATCCTTGCAAGTTACAATTGTTGTTTACTTGCTTATTATTGAATAAATTGCATTATTGAAGTATACCCCATATACACACTTAACATGACATTTTCACTCTCATAGTTGACTCCAATAAGGCCTTAGTCTCTAATAACCTTGAAAGAGGTATTGTTTGGTGTTTAGTGTCTTTTCTAGAGTTGAATTAGTTCTCTCCCCTAGGAGGATTTGGCTTCTCAAGTAGTTGGGGACAAGTGACTAAGGTGATAGTGGTCAATTTTCCCTTACATGCTTATCAGTGGCTTAGACTGCAATTTCAACCGGTAACATTTTGGCGTCATTTCTGGGGATCATTTCAAAATTTGAAGCGGTTGAGCTAGAATCATTCACACCCCTGGCAAGAACAACATTCAGTAAGAAAATCGAGGTAAGTATTTCTTGTTATTTTGAAAATATTATTGTCAAGGACTAATATTGCAGATCTTACCTGATGACTCCACAAAGAAGGATCCTGGAAAGGCTTAACATTTTGGGGTCTTTGTCGGGGACCTCAAAGTCATTGAGGTGATTTACCCGGGAAAGAACAACACTTTGGTTAGTATTGAAGTCATGATTATATATGATTGCATACATTTTTTTTAAAGGACTAACCTGCAGGCTTACCTGCGACTCCACAAAAAACTCAACCCGTCCCATTTATCCGGCACGCCCTTGTTTCATTTAGTACTTTGGTAATATTTGCTTAACTAACTTGGTAGGTATCTCCTAGCTACTCCAATAAAAATAAAATAAAATATTTACTCTACAAAGACAAGGAAACCTGAAGAGATGGCATCTAATTACGGAATGTGGATGGATATATTGGATTTCTTGTGCATTCCATGATTTCCACACAAGTATGACATTCAATATAGTGGTAAGAAACTTTTCCCATTGTTCCAGTAGTCTAAGATCCATGCAGCAGCACATGTGCAAGAATTCATGGAATTTCTCTGGACAAGCAACATCGTACACAAAGACATCAGGATGAGACTATTTATGCTATCTTCACCTAGAAGACAACTTATCTATCAGGAATTGGTATGAGGGTTTTTCTCACAAACGTTTTTCTTCACTTAGGAAGTTCATCGACGCATTCAGCATGGATTGGGATTACGGTGTCGAGGAACATGAAAAAAAGGCCATGATCAAAAGAATATGGGAAGAAACACTCAGAAGCATCCAGACACAAGTAAATTCAAGCAAAGGAATCAAAGATGACATTCCATTTGAATTCAAAGATCATGATAATCCGATTGATACCTAAATGGAAATAGGTTTCACTCCTCTTGACTTATCAGACTTTCCAATATATTCAGATGAGTTACCAGAAGCGTTATGGCATGCCTTTAAGGGTGGCCATGATAATTCCATGCATCATGTGGAATGGTTTATGACTTTTGCTTCAGAATGTGGTATTAAAGAAAAAGAAGATGTTTACATGCAATCATTTGTCCTTCACCTAGGAGGAAAGGCCCTTGCTTGGTTTGTTGGCCTAGATAAGGGAACAATATCATCCTTTTTAGAGTTGATGGAAACATTTTTTAGCCACTGGGATTCAGAACAACGTGACAAATGGATACCTCATGTCAAGCATGCAAGGGACTTGTTCAATAAGGAATCCCAAAACAAGAATCAGGTCAAAGCAGCCATTCTCCAAGACCTAACTGATGATATCTCAAGGACGATAGATGAAGATCCCAAAGCAGGTGAATATGATGATAGTTGTATATACGAAGATCTAGAAGTCCTAGTTGAAAGAGTTGAAGAACAGAAAGGTAGGGCAAGTTCTCCCTTCAACCATGTAGAAGCTCCTTGTGACCTCTTAGATCTCTAGGAACATAATTATGGGAATTCTGAGGACGATGGTTACTGGACATTTATAGGTCTACCTCTCTATTATTCCTCGATACCGGGTAGCGTTGTCTCCATACGTTGCAGTGAGAAAGAGAATCTTGATGAAGTTACTCAGAAAGATCTATAATTGAACACTATTTGGGATGAGGAACTTTCATTCACCTTAAGCAAGGATGATGAGGACATGATTTATGAAGACCCTACGGAACGAGATATGATTGTTCATTATCCTTATGAGGTTAATGATGAAGAATGGCTCAACCCTTTTGCCACTATAATTGAAGATGAATTTTCGCCAGACTTTGCAGATAGTTGTTATATGCAGATGGACCATTATGATGAAAAGTTCGAAGATTTGGGACCCCGTATCTCTAGTGATTCTTCCATGATGTCTCCATCATACTCATACTACAGCAGGGAAGCATGTTGCACAAAGGATTCTTTTGTGGATATTCATCATTTGATGAGCCTAGGTTACCACTCTCAGTTGTGCTCCTCAAGAAGCATTGAATAAGTTGTTCAACACACTCTACCCTACATTGGTAAGCCCTTAATGATACATCTCAAAAAGACCGAGGACGGTAGGTGGATAGGTATGATTTTTATCCCTCAATTTCATAATATTTATTATTTATCTTTTCATTTGAATCATGAAGGTATGAATTATATTGTTGAAAAATTCAAAATTTCAAGGATTATTGGGGTTACTAACATGATTGTGAAAAAGATAAGCAATGTACTTGTACGTTCAAATAAATGCTTGAGTAAATGCAGATACAGGATGCAGCTCACATATGAATATTTGCGAGGTCCAACTCTACGAGTAGCCTCCCAAGTTCAGAATTTATAGGCGAGTTTTAGGAAGATTTTTTTCTTAGAAGACATCTATGATGAAAGTGTTACATAAATAATTCCACTAGAAGCATGGATCAACAAATCTTGGCAAACCAATGCTTCTCCGTGGCATCAATTTCAAGTATTCCAGGTTCTTAAGAAGGTTTGGTTTCCTGCACTCATCCAGATGAAGACCCTCGAACGAAACCAACATATCATCGATGAGGTATTGTCATGGATTACATTAAAGGAAAAAGGTAAGATATCAGGTATGAACTCCTTACTTAGATGGTTACATTGGTGGTATGATTTCACCTAACCTATTTTGACTACTATGTTTAGAGTAGGCAGGGTTAGTTGCATTAGGAATATTTCTGTGCATTGCATTTGATGTATTTTCATTGTTTAGTTAGTTTTTATTGTTCTTAGTTTGTTTCCCTCATTTATCGAACAAGGCAGGATGAAAGTGTCTACCCTTATATGCTTTTAATCTATCATGCATTTGATATGTGTTTAGGTCTGCATGTACCAGTAGATCCACGGGTTCTCAACCACTCCTAAGAAGAGCACTTGTCCCGAAGTTAGATCCATTGTGATATTGCGCATGTACCCAATGCACCTTCAAGTGTACCCCAGAGAGAGAGGGCCAATTTTTTTGACCAGGAGGGGTGTTATTGAGCAATGGTGGTCATGGTCAGGCCCTTTGATCCTCCTTTAGGGGTACTATGGCTTAATGGAACTATTGACTTCCCTTTGTAGTGGTTTTCAATATTAGGGTTGGTGTCTAGGGCCCCTAAGGGTTAACCACTGGGTCACATGGATCCATATATCGTTTACATGCTTTGGTGGCCTCTACTTCAGCTATGAGACACTCGTCTTCATTCGCATCCACTTTGGACACCCTCCTATCCCTTCAGTCAGTGGGTCCTTTCTCTCCCTGATGTCTCTCCTCAGAGGAAAGGCACCCCCCATGCTAAGCCTTTTCATGATTTGAGGAGGCTGTTGAGGGATTTTATAGCATTCTAGGGGTTAGATAAGGTATGATTCCCTCCCTCAAGCTAACTCTAGCCTTTCGTTTGGAGTGATTCGCTTATTTGAGCATGTTTTGGCACCTGGGGGTACAAATACCCTTGGTAGCCTGCCTTAAGCCTACTTTAGGCCATGTTTTATTATTATTTTGTTTTAATTTTAAGTTGACATTTTATACTTTCAAATTGGCTTATTTTAAGGCATGTAGGCCTGGATATTTTTTAAAGTGTGAGTGTGATATCATATAAATAGATATCCTCAATTGCATTTCAAAAACAGAACTTATGGGATAATACACTATGCACTTGTTTTACCCATTTTAGGCTTTCTTTGGATGGATGTGCTCCTCTTGAAGAATTTTTCTAGTTAATGCAAGCTATTTTCTAGTAATTCTTTGATTAATCTCTGCTTTTGGTGATGTTTTGATTTGTTGGACGAACACAAGCATGAAGAGGTCATGCTTCTTACCTTTTTGTTTGGATGTTGGTGGATGTGCATATCCAAGTATTAGTGGTAGCCGTAGAGCTACACTTTTCCCTAGGATAGGCCATTACCTTCCTTCTTGTCACCTTATCAAGTTGATGCATGTCTCCTTGTGAGGGTTCCCTAGGGTTTCTCCTTAGTTTTTCTAGGCTAGTTTCTTGACATAGGAACCCTTCCTCACTAGGTTAGCCATCCTCCCTAGAATCCCTAGATTGGGTAGGGTTTTTGCTAGGGTAGGGTTTCCCTTGGTTTTCACACCTTTCCTCTTCTAAAAACCCTAGTTATAGGGTTAGTTTAGGATTAGTTTTAGGTTAAATTTAGGTTTGCAATTTTATGTTGAAAACCCTAAAAATAAAAATAATTTTTTTTTTTGCATTTTTTATTCCCTAAAGTTTCGGCCTCCTTCCCTAAAAATTCGGCATAGCCCCTATAGCCCTAAAAACCCTAAGACGGAATTATAGTGAACCCTAAAAATACAAAAAATACAAAAATATAAAAATTTTCCCTAAAAGGTCCTAAAATAGTCCTAGTTTTACCCTAAACCTACCCTTCTTCCTTCCTCCCTCAAATCCTCATTGCATAAGACCTTGGGTATGTTTTAGACCAGCCTTAGGCCTAACACTCTACTCGCTAACAGCCCACTTCTCCTTTCTACCCGCGTTGCTTTTACTCCATCCCCTTTCCCAATTTCGAGTCTACCCTAAAGGCATCCCATGGGCCTCTCCTTCTTCGCTGGTGATTATCACACTCACCCTAAACAACGATCATTACTACCCTTGGGTCTGTACCCTTGTTTTTGTTCCTTTGCTACAGCTAGCCCCATATCTTAGGATTTCCCTTCACAGTGGTAGCCCTCCATTGGGAAATTGTACTTTTCCTTAATCTGACTATGACAAGAAGAAGGTTAGTAAAGGACAGTCCACTCTTTTAATCTACAACACACACAGTTTGCAAAATTTAGTATTAGCTCATATTACTGGTGCTTAAATATTGATATAGAAGACATTGTATGTGCATGTTGACTTGACACAAAACATCATTCAAATTGTTGCACTTATAAATACATACAGATTGCCTATTATTATGGTGTAAATGCAATTCTTGTTGTTAAGTTGGCCAATGTACTGATACATTATTTTTGTGCAAAAAGGAACCTAGCGTGACTATGGGTACGTGATTGATTACACTATTGCTTGTGCTACTTATCACTAATGCAAATAATACCACTGTTTTCCACATTCTATCTTAACTAACGTTTACATACTAGTTGACAGTTCAGACTTGAAGAAGTATTAGTACTTTGGCATATTAATGTATTGAATGTAAACTCAGAAAATATCATCCTATTAATACAAATTCATACTGTTGATGTTGTTACTAATAATCACGGTCTGAAATATTGTTCTAAGTAGATACAATTGGTTGACAAATAATCATAGTCATAACTATATTTTACTATTAATGAATGCATATGACTTACCTTTTCAGGCTTGATTACAACGATATGGTGAATGCATAGTTTGAAACACATTTTTATCTATCGTTGTAATAAAATACTTGCATGAATGAATGACATATACTTTGGCAGATATCCGCATTACTACAAGTACATATGAGCTTTAATTGCTTAGCAGTGATGCTACTCATGTGTTTTTTCTGATCCTTGCAAGTTACAATTGTTTTTTACTCACTTATCATTGAATAAATTGCATTATTGAAGTATACCCCATATACACACTTAACACAACATTTTCACTCTCATATTTGACTCCAATAAGGCATTGGTCTCTAATAACTTTGAAAGAGGTATTCTTTGGTGTTTAGTGTCTTTTCTAGAGTTGAATTAGGGATCTCCCCTAGGAGGCTTCGACTTCCGAAGTAGTTGGGGACAAGTGACTAAGGTTACAATGGTCACTTTTCCCTTACATGCTTATCAGTGGCTTAGACTTCCATTTCAATAGGTAACAAGTTGGAAGGGGTAAAGTTGGATCATGGGGATAAGGGAAGGTGGAGGGGGGCCTTGAGAAACAAAGGAACTACCAAGGGAGCAGTAGCACAAGGAGTGGTCGAAAAATGGGGAGAATAGAGATAGATGTCGTCAAAGTTTATGGAGGGGTAAACAAGAGAGGTGGGGGTCCAGAAAAGACAACCACTGAAGCTGTCACTAAGAGCAGCTTTGTGAAATAATCATCCATGTACTTTGGATCCTCCTCCAAAGGTGGTATAACAAGAGACAAATTAGAAACAAACTCAAAATGGGTTGACTCACCTGAAACCAAAATCCCTCTATCATATTCCAAGTTGATCTCCTCGGATCCCTGAGAAGAGATGATCATGTCAATTCCAACAGATGGATGATGGAGGGGAGCATCATGACCGCTAGAGCAGTTCTTATTTCTCCAAATCATCTTTGAAAACTTCATTCTCCAGTGTCTAACAAAATGATTGTATTCATGACACCTATTGTAGCGGAAAGGAACACCCACATAGTCGAGGGTTTGTCGAAAAACATGCTCACCTAGCGATATGGTCATGTCGGTGAAGATACCTTCCCTAAGGTCCATTTCAACTAGTATCCTTGCTACAATCACAATGTCGGACTCTTGAAAACTAGAATCAGCTTCATGAAAAACCCCTATGGAATCCGCAAATATTTCTAAAATATTTTGTGTCCAGAGTTCAACCAAGAGGTTAGGTAGTTTAACCCACACCAGCAGGACATAAACCTTAGTCCTGCAAACGTCAAAAAAAGGATTCCATCGATTTAGAGAAATGGTTGTTGGCCCCATTTCCAAATACTAGATTTTAGCTTAGATACATCCTCTGATTGTTTGACTATAATTCCCAAACACCCTCGAGCCAAAGAAAATACCTTCAGGAAATAACCCAGGAAGGGCGCCCAAATATCCAAATCCCATAACCGGAAAGTATATGCCACCATATAACATCTGTATTACTCCAAAAATTTGTAAAATTTATAATAATAAAAAAACCATAACAATAAATGTTTACAACTGTCACATAAGAGGGACATTTAACCGTTAGAAGCTAACATAATAAGGTCTTAACTAGAACTAACCAATTCCTTATTAAATTCTGTATTTGCATACTTAATTTTTTGCTTTTATAAATCAGTTTTAAAAGTTGATTTAGTAGGTGATAATCTGAAGTACCATGAGCTGAAACATTTGTTGCTTACTATGTACTAAAGTTTGTTTTATTGTTTGTAAACATCAAGGAACTTCAGTTCATGTCCGAGGCTTACTTATCTTTTTAGCTAATGCAGTGAAGTGATGCTTCTTTTACAGGTCTTTTTACAGGTAAGACATTTTGTAACCAGTTTCTAGATCGAGATTAATTATCTCAACTAGCATAAATAAAAATGCTAGTATATTTGTTTAATTTACAGTTTGATCAAAATAAAGGAGGGATCATCGACATTGTATATTTACGTTTTATTTAATTTCTTGTAAGCATAAGTATTTGGAGAATATGAACATAAATCTAGATGTTCTTCTACCTAGCTTCGACTATAACTTGTTCATCAAACTTTCATTTATTTATTATCAGATTTGGTCCTATATACAATTCTAGAGAAAGATAAATTTGTATACCAGGTCATTTGATACCTTATTACTTGTTACCAATGGTAGTTCATAAGTATTTGTCTCAATCATGCATTCTCATGTTATAAAAACCGGTAAAACCTAAGTCTAAAGAAATGTCATGTAAAACAAAGAAGCTAACGAGTTTTCAAACAGAGTAAATTTCCTTTTCTGCCTATCCAATTTCCATTTGAGTAAACAAGAAGAAAAGACCTTACTTCGTTATATAAGTTTGTATAACTGCTTTGGTTTTAAGGGTTAAAGAGTTCATTGCTTAATGAACCTAACTACTTCCAAACTCTTGCATGGTTTAAATCTCATTAAGAGATGTTATATGATAAGATTTATTATCCTATTTATGCAATTTTAAACTATAAAAAACTTTACCCATGAACTCTTACTTGAAATATTACTTGAAGAAGTATTAGTACTTTGGCATATTAATGTATGGAATGTAAACTCAGAAAATATCATCCTATTAATACAAATTCATACTGTTGATGTTGTTACTAATAATCACAGTCTGAAATATTGTTCTAAGTAGATACAATTGGTTGACAAATAATCACAGTCATTTTCTATACTTGAAATCTTACTTGTAAGCCTTTTAACTAAGGTTCTAACCTATGTTACGAATAGTCTCTCTGCATAGTCTTATTACTTGTCTTAAGGATGTTTGTATCCATATTAAACAAGGTTAAGAGTCCTTTTGCACATACAACTATCATTTACAAGGTCCTCATTCTATAACTAAAAATTCTTATTTGAGTGAGGGTTATAACTATCATACCCTTTAATTTACATTATGCATCCTAGGAAAAATTAAGATGTCAATCAATTTTCGAAAGTGTTTATAACCAAGGGTTATGAAAATCTTTTTATTTTGCAGGCTAATCCAATGCTCTCAAAACTATAGAGCAAGACCCATAAAATCGCATTGAAGGTGGAGTCCACGTGGTTGTTTGATAGTGGCTAGGGTTTTGACTTTGGTACTTTACTATTTATGCTCCCAAAACCCTAAAATCCTGCGATTAACCTATCTTTTTACTACTGTGGAGAGGGAGCCGCAGGCTTACGGCCTCATGGCTTCACCATTGTTTTTTTGTTGCATGTAAGAGCCTTTGTCGCCATGGCTCACCTCTACGCGTGAGGGCCTTTATCTCATTTGCTTAACTCTATGTGTAAGGGCCTTTGTTGCCACTTCTTTGCCTCTAAGAGATCTTCTCTTCATGCATTTGTTCACTTGTGAACTCTGTCTGAATTAGCAATGTGCTTTTTAGTTTTTGACTTCATCATGGTTTTTGGTTCATGGATTAACTATTTCGTCGAGTGTGGGCTTACCTGTCTCTACTGCCCAGTTGCTAATGTAAAGGGGGTTTTACTTGGTTGAAAACGCTGTGTAATCAAGTCAATGAGTGACTGGTAGTGAAACTTCTCCAGGTAACTCATCGTTTCCTTTCTTGTATTGGCCATAAGTGTATATGCTAGTTCTCTCCTTATATATATATACATAAAGCTTAACCAATATTTAATGGGTGTGCAAGTTAGTTTACAAGAAGAGTTTCCAGACTGTAGCTCGAAGACTCCGTTGAAGAGGGGGTCTCCACGCTCCTTCAACAAATGGGTAAGCCTCGGTCCTTGCCTGAGGTTTCCTCTGCAATGGTGTGTGGGTTCAAGGGTGATATTGTTTCACTTGGTTTGAAATACTGCTTGGTCGTGGCTACGATGTACTCTGTTTGTTTTTGGGAAGGTCGTATGGCCATGATTTAAATATTTTAATGAAAACTTTGTGAAGCCCTTGCAGCCGTAACTTGATTTAGAGGAATTTATCTTGGATAGGCTTTAAAGTCGTGACTTCTGTTGGGACAGGCCATTAGGTCGTAACTTAGTTGGAAACCACAGTGGTTTTATTTATAAATTAAGTTAGGGTTTTAAATTGTTGACTTGTTTAATGTTAACCGTAAGGATCGATCAATGGGTGGTTAAGACTGATAAATGAAAAAGACAGTTTGGTTTTGAAAAGGCCCTGTGTTATTTTAATACAATTTGCAATCTTTTGAAATTTCAGTTTTTGATTCTATGGTGTTTACATTGATAAAAAAAAAATGTATTTTATCTAGACATTAATATAGGGTTTTATTCTTATGAAATGTTAGTAAAGATGTAATTCCTCTTGGTAGAAGGGTTCGACCCCGTGACCTGGTCTAATTTGTTATTTCCATAAATTAGTTTTTAATTTGATTATTAAAACTCTATTTATTCTTAGTATAATTCTACTTTACTATGTAAAATAGATTTGGTTTACTTTATTTATCTTTCCTTATTTTATTGCAATATAATATAATAAACAGTATATTATTGTTTTCTATGAAATTTGATTTTTAAACGTATGCTTTTATAATATGAATATTATATTTAAAAATAAATATAGGGATTTAAGTAAGATAAGAAGGGTGAAAACTGCAATACCCTAATCTGGAAAAGAGAAAGTAAAAGAATGCTAGTTGACTGTTCTTCATAGATTTAGGGTTTGTATTTTTTTTATTTTACTTCTAAACCCTGCATTATTTTTGTTAACTATAATATGGTTATTATTTGATGATTACCTACAATGTTAAATAAAAATTATTTAGATGTAAAGACTAAATCCTTAGTGATTTCTATACTTCATTTAACTGTTTATAGGTTACTGCTATTTATTTTATTTCCTGTTTCTATAATATTTAATAACTATATGTATACTTATAATGTATTAAACTTATAAACAAATGTGTTAAGGGGCACCCTTATACAGACTGTGTACTGTTTTTTTTTGTTAAGTTCTTTCTTGAAGATAGTTATGATTATTTTTAAAATAATGTACTCTATCTAAGGAAATTTCTGAAATAGAAAAACTTTCTTCAGATTAACCCTATAAAAATCTATAAAAAGTAAATAAACATATTCCTGCATACTTCATTTGATTTGTCCATCGGAATTTAATCTAACCTTTATGTATTAGAGTACTACCTTCTTGAAGGTGTTGAAAAATACAGTTAGGTATTTTACCAATCAGTAAATTTGAAATTACTCTAATCATTCATTCATAATTCATCTATCTTTCCACAGTAAAATACTTCCTTCAATAATTTTAATAACAGATGAAGCAGACAAATAACATATTATTTCCTAAATCATTCTTTCTTGTTCCTAAGTATGCATAGAGAAATTAGAAAGAACATGTAGAACCTGGAAATGTAGCAGAGGAGACAACAACTTAAGGATCTGGTTCCTCCCAACCAACTCCTGGAGATAGCTGAACTGCAAATCTCAGGACCCCCGAGCCTGTCTACTGGTCCACCTGGTTGAAAGCAATAGGTGAGAGAACCGGTTTAGAAAACCTCTGCAACTCTACTAAGAAATCAGCAATAATCTATTATGATTGTAGCAGTATGAAATCACCTTAAATCAACTACACTAGTTCAGAACTTCAGCACTTTTCACCCAAAAGAAAAAATTATGCCAGTCCCCTCCATCGAATTTCTTGTACACTAAATTCACTCAAAATTTTCACAAGTAAAGAATGAGCAGCCTCAGCTAAATTCAATGGGAAATTTTATTAGCATGCCTAGGTATTTTGGGTCGGTTTTCACTTAATGAGCCACCTACTCTTGTTCCACTTTCTTGGGGAACATGACCACAAAAATAGGGAAGTTACCTCCTGCAACAGCTAGAAGTAGTTTGAGGATGCTGCCAAGTGTCAATCTGCTCTCACCCCAGCCTATTCCACCAAGTGACCAGTAAAACACTCATTTAACAGTCTCCTTAAGCTGTTGTCTCATCTTTCATTTATTAGTTAATAAAATATTCAGCAATTACATGCAATTATCCTTGACCCCACTTGGTCATTAATTACAAACTTTATAATAAAATTATAACATAATATCTCTTAAAACATAAAATGTTTTTACAAATTTAGGGTATGTGACAACATCCCCCAAATCTTCGAACAAGAACCTTTTTTAGAAAGGAATCACACCATTCATAAAAACATCTTCACCAAGGGCCACGTTAAGATGTTTACCCTTTCGTTTGATGCAATTATTGGATATGTTGTGTGTAGAGACTCTCGGGTCCTTGGAAACGAAAGTCTTTCCAACATCATAGATCCCACTAGTAGCCAGAAAATGCAGACCAAACAGATCATTAGAAACAGAGAAATCCTCGAGGGATGAGAAGGGATGGGAGGAGGCCCTATTCTATGTAGAGAGGGGGGAGAAATTGCCTGAGGGGTTCCAGGGATGTTTAAGTCACCTCAATGGACATTTTTTGGAAGGTGTAATAAAACCTCGTGATTCCCATATCCTTTTTAACCATTTGAGGACAAAATCTGATGATCATGCAACGATCTCCAAGTGGAACAAGAGACAGAAATAAAAAAAGGTAATCATTAATTAAGTCCCACATGCCTCTAAAAAGAACACTAAAAACCCTAAGAAGCAATCAAATCATTAATTAAGAGAGGTCGATTGGAAATCATTCTTGAAGCTGGTTGAGAATTGTTTTGTCCCCAACAAAAAAACAACACTTAACCATACTCAAAACCATAAATCAAGAAAGATTCAAAAGCTCGAAGAAAAATCATTCAGGGACCCGCTAAGTGTTGATTTGATCCCATTTGTAAACAACCATCTCTTTGCCATACACAACCTACACAACCTAGAAGCTCAAAACCCTAGCTTAAAAATGAAGCGTTGCAAGTGTTATCGAATCTTGGCACATTTTGAAGGACGCAACTTTAATCAAATATGACAAGGTGGATTTGCTTTTTTAACCCTTTAAGTGAATATGAAGTGGTAAATTTCTCTTTTCGGCCCCTTTATTTGTGTTGGCATAAGCTAATTCAACCCTTTAAGATTAATTGATTGGTACAAGTTACTTGTTTGTGTCGTATCTTAATGAAATATTAATTGTTCAATGTTGTATTTTTTTAAATTGAGCATGTAGCATACAAATCTACAATGTTTTTTAATTTCATAAAATTGATATTGTAAATTTAGTTTATTTTAAAATTAAAAGAAGAGTTAATTAAGTGGATTTATATTTGTGAGATGTGAGTTCGAGTTTGATGATTTATTACAAGAAATTTTAGTCTTCTCACATAAACCCAATAGATACTTTAGAATATCTAAACCGAGGTAATAGATAAGTTAGAACATTTAAACCAAGGAAAAGAGTTTGAATCTTAACCACTTATTCTAACCCTTTAAAACATTAACACCTTGAATTTGATCCCTTGGTTTGACTTCAAAAAACATTAATGCCTTAAGTTTTAAACTCTAATCTCAACCTTAGTATGTCCCCGACATGGGACAATATAGTTTTCGTGAAACCCATATTAAGTGGGGTCTAGAGGCTGTCTAGAGCCTATAATTTTCTTATTTGGCTATAGTTGAGGTATAGTTTGAAATATTTTGTATTAAATTGGATTGTTAAAAATTGAATTTGTTAAATTGTTATTGGTTGCAGCATGGTGACATCGTCCTCGATTTTCCCTCCCCAAGAGGGGGTGACAGGATGACATCGCGTCCTATGCAGAGGACTGGCACTACAACTTGTCGTAATTTCTGCAATTAAATTCCTTCATTCTATTACTTAAAAAAACAAGTGCCTCACGTCCATCACCCCGAACGAGTAATGATTTTTGTTCCAACTTACAATGAGAACGCTCAGATTTTATGCACTAGCGCACATGATCACACCTTGGGAAATGAAGACACGAACATGATATTCTCCAGGTTGCTCTGAGTAAGTGTTTTGATGGCTATTTCCATTACTTAGAAAAGATCGACAACAAAGAGGCATAGATGTGTACACTAATGTTTTGAGTTTGGTCCACTATCAATGGCGCATAGTGCACGTAAAGGGAGGCTCGTACGATATTAATGCACAACCATGAAAACTATTTAATGAGGTCAGTACTCACAAGAAGGGTGATTGGACTTAGCAGAGTACCCACTCATTAAACCTATAGGACTTCTCCATTGAATATAGATTAGCCCATGATCTATGCAAAGTAGTAGCTCAACGACAAAGTACCCATTTACGGCTTCCATTGTTGACTGGATAACAGATCTACTATCTTGTCGAAATTCAAATATGTACCTATAAAACAAAATCATCACGTTGTCACAAATGGATTGGCAACCACTGCAAGATACAGATTTGTGGCCACTGCAACATATGGATTTGCAGCAGAAGACAAACTTTCTACAAGTTCCCTTTGGTTTACACATCGTGCACGAGACTACCTCCCTTGAAGCCAAAAAGTGTAGATCATAGAACCCGACCCTCAGCTCAGGGTCCTTACCATGGAGTAATGACGAAGGAGGCATTACCTGCCTAACCAACTGAACCTTCAAAGTGCATGAATCAAACTACTCATAGATATCTATGAATTATATGCCAAATTGTTTAGCATTCCCTCCAAGCATCCACATGCGTTCGACTTCAATTGTTTCCATAAATAGTGCTACGAGGAAAGTAACTCATTATATGCAACAACTTATGCATAGTTTTTACCTCCCAATTCACTCATGAAGAATGCCAATATTGATGTTGTACACACTTATTCCTTTTTTTGTCTTCCACTTGGTTGCTTTTTCAGATTCTTTTATTATAAGTAACAAAACCAACACTACCATTGAAACACAGAAGCCTTGCCACGTAAATTTAAACAATATAATATTTGGTATGTTCTAAATTATGTGCTTTTGTTTATGTTGGTTTGATTTTTAACCCAGAATCTGATTTTAGTGAATGTAACAAGACTTTAGCTGTAATATTTTGTGAGAGTTAATGTGTAGTGAGGTGTGGGGTTTGGTCATCATCCATTCGCATTCAATAAATGACTTTCTTAATACTCGTTGGACAGGAAAATGTTTAGTCTTGTTCCAATCAAATTCTCCATCATTCTTCACGGAAAAACCTTTATTTCTAGATCGATATTGTGTCAACAATTTTTTTTCATTGGACCGATATTAGAGACTTTCATTGCATTTGATTTTTCTTTGTTCGCAAAGAATCTCGAGCAATATAGAAGAATCATATAACAATATTTTAATTAGAATTAAATTTGCAAACTATCTACGAGGACACGTTGCCACTTTGTGGCTCTTCTTATTATAAATAGACATAAAGATAAAATTAATATTCAACCTTATTATAAATAGACATTAAGATAAAAATAATATTCCACCTTATTATAAATAGACATGAAGATAAAAAGATACTCTCCTTGTCCCTAATATTCAACCTTATTATAAGTAGACATTAAGATAAAAATAATATTCCACCTTATTATAAATAGACATGAAGATAAAAAGATACTCTCCTTGTCCCTAATATTCAACCTTATTATAAATAGACATGAAGATAAAAAGATACTCTCCTTGTCCCCTTTCATGGACCATGATATGAAAAATTTGCGTTGTCATCCCTTTTGGTTGTGCATGTACTAGTTGGATCCTTTTAATGAGCACTCTCTTATATGGCTCGATCAGGGTTATTTTGATCTCTTTATATGGTACATTTTTACATACTTTACATAGTAGAGAATGTGATTTTTTTTAATGGTTAATTTTTAATAAAGAAGGTTAAATATTTTATTAATTAGAATTTTTCATTTTGTCATCATTCAAATTTAATTATACAATCCTTCACATTTAAGCGTGCAATCTTTGTTATATAATTTTGGATTGATAAATATGTTGTTTAAATGTAAATATAAATTTAACATTCTTGAATATCGTTCTTACAATTTCATTATATAATATGAAGATATGATATTCTTTTTGAATTAAAAAAAAAAACATTTTAGATTATATTAATAATTATAAAATCAAATTTATAAAACATTTAAATTACAATATCTTAAATTAATATAATTGATATTTAGTTGAACTTATCATATAAAAATCTACTATAACTATTTTAATTTGTACAAAATTGAATTAAAATTATTATATATAAATTTATAACAATATTTTAATTTCTATTTAATTATGTAATTAATATTAGGGGAATAGGTTAGAAGAGTTCTTTCGAGTTTAGAGTTGCCATGATAAGGATATATGAGCAAGAGAATTAAGGGGTGGTCAAAATATATAAATTGTAATATTGGTGTTAAGTAAGGTTTCTCCTCTCTCCTACCATTTTCGGTATATACATTGATAAGCTAGAAGGTTTTTTGGAAGAAGCATGATTTATTGGTACCCTCTTAGTTGGGATAGTCGACATCCTTCTTCTCTATGTTGATGATATTGTTCTTATGGCAAGGTGTCCATTTGATTTGGGTAAACAATTAATAATTCTCAAGGACTTGAGCTCTAGTATAGACATGATTGTTAGCACAAACAAAACAAACAGTTATGATTATTAAGTCCAAGAAGGTCACTTACTCTAATTTTGAGTATGACAATATCGATTTGAAAGAGGTGTCTTCTTATAAATATCTAGAAATTGATATATTCATCATAAGCTCAATTGGAACTATAGCATTGAGAAAAGGATTAATGAAGGGTGGAAAGCTTATTTTGGCCTTAAAAACAATTGTAAATCAACAAAGCTTGTGATGTGGGATAAAAATAAGTTCATCTTTCAAACTCTCATCACTCCCATTATCTTGTATTGTTGTGAAGTTTGGGGTTACAGTATCTATAGAGAATTTTGGAGAAAGATTGAGCAAATCTATAAGCGTTTTATAACCTATAAGCATAAAATTAAAAGCATTACACCTTCTCCTATTCTCCTTTTAGAAGTGGGTCTTTCCCCTATTGAGAGCAAGGCTATGACTAGGTTCCTAATGTACAAGCAGAAGATAAATAACATGAGGGACCAAAAACTTACTAAGCTAGCCCTAAAATCCAATCAAAACCACCTTTGGCACAAGTGAGGTTGGTATAAAGACGCCATGACCTGGTTAAACAATTGAGAGATTGATGAAAATGTTACCCTACAAAATATTAATAACATTAAAAATATAAGTACTTCTAAGTTTAAAGAGAAAATGTGGTGAGAAAAAGAATTAGAGGTCAAAAGAAAATTAAGATACTATAAGAAGGTCATTAACCCTAATCTGGAAGTCCAAAAGTATCTCTATGTTTTAACTAGTTCAAAGAAGAAAATTAATATAGCCAAGATAAGAACGAACTCTCGTGATCTATATAGTGAAATAGAATGTTGGTTAGTTCCTAAAACACCATGGGAGGAAATGATCTACCATCTCTGTGGTACTATGAGCATTGAGGACGAAAATCACTTTACCTTAGAGTGCTCTACTTACACACACATTAGATCTCAGTTTTCTAATATTTGCAATACCGACCTTCCTAGCCTTTTAGCACATCAAAGTTATGGTGATTTCCGAATGCTTCTATCCAAGCTTTTTGAGCATACGAATGCAATTTTAAAACAATCTAAATAATTCATTTCTTGTATCTGATAGACCAAAGTTGATCTCAGTAAACGTTAATCATCATCATTATCATAAAATCATACACAATTAAAATTAATATTTATTTTAACTTAAAAAAAAAATATTACGACAATTTAAATTCATGTACATTTAAAAAATTACAATTTTTTCATTGAAATTTTACATTTTTTAGACTATTATTTACCTAAAAAAAATACTTTTTTAAATAATATTACGAAAAAATGCTTTAAATTAAATTCTTATCTTCTTTATTCGGGCCTTATCTTCTTTATTATTTATTTTTGAGAAACACGAAAAGAACATTATGTTTGTCACATTTAGTGGGAAAGGGTGACTGGATTTACTTTTTTTTCATTCCTTTTTATCCATGCGTAAGTTATACCCTTTTAGATGAGCCCTCGAGGTAATTTAGAAGAAATGATTTATTATGAAATCATTTTATTACTATTAGGATTTTTATATTAATTGAAAATTTTGATACTTTTGTAAGTGTTATGTACATATGGTTATAGGTTTTGAACCTAGATGGGGACAATGGTAAGAGATTATCCCACCACCTAACTTACAAGAAAAACCCTAAAATTTGGATTTTATTTATTAACTCTTACTTATTTATATTATGCTTTATGGTTGACATTTAATTATTAAAAATTAATTTATTTATAATTAAAATTTTGCATAACAATATATAAACATATTTTTTTTATATGTTAAAAATCAATTATATAAAATAATTAATACAATATTTATATCAATAAAAATAATTAGTTATTTATTTTTATTTGTTTATAATTAAATAATAATTTATTTGTTTAATTTTAATAAAAAATGAGTAGCCACTTTCACCACTCTAATATCTATTAAAAAGATGAATAATACACACCATAAAATATTATCGTGAATAATATTTACAATATGTTGTATTCTTTACAAATATTTGTTTTTAAGATGATAAAACCTATCATAACTTAGTTGTAATGAGAGTAACCATCATTACCATCCATGAATGTGGGCTAACTCATCACTACTATTCAAGGAAAATCATGTGATGTAGGAACATCATTGAGCTCACATAATTAGCATCACATATTTATTTCCAATATGCATTCTTAATTTAATTTGCTAGTAGGATGAGATAAGGAGGTGAATATTGCTACAAGAGAGAGGAAACGTAAAGCTTAAACATCCACGCATTATTATGGGAGTAAACAATAAATACTCAAGATTAAAAAAAAAGGAATATTGGAATTAGTTTAAGAGAAATTGAGCACACACTAAGGATGGGAAATCATAGAGTCAATGCCAAGAATATCAATCATTGTAAGGACTACTGGAATCCTAGGTGAAATGAATGGCTACAAAGAAATTATAAATTGAATGTGTATGCTTGAAGAGAGGTTCAATTCCAACATGCTACAACATAAGAGCAGGAGCGCAAGTGTTGATTTAGGGTTCAGAGTTTGAGATTAAGAATTTGATCTTGCCATTCAGACCTCTAGATTGTAAGCCAGAGACTAACAATACCATACTACTCAAAAAAAGAGTTATATTATGTCCATTACCTCTTGTTAAATTGTTTGCATTTAATTATATCCATAATTAGTTATGTAGTATTTTCATTTGTATGAATGTTTAAGTGCATAACTTATGTAGTTGCTACACCATGATAGTGTCAATCTAGTTTTGTAGTTATGTTGGTAACCTACAAACCTTGGTTGTGCATCAAATGGTATCATAACTATATCTAGCTTTGGGTTGAGAAGATGAAGAATTATTAGATCTAATTTTCTCATGAGAATTGAGTTTTGTGAGTTCATGTCTTGTGTAATCGCGGTAGAAATGACACTCAAGAGGGTTGTTTAAGATAGTGACTGTTGGAAAAGGTTTGGTGGGATGTAGTGCCAAGAGAGACCTGTGAATGGTGGTCTGGTTGTAAACTCTAATACAACTCCCAAGGATGTCATCACGAAAAGGAGTATCCAAGGAGGTGTGAGGAACCAAGAAATTGAGGAATTGAGGAGACGAATTGAAGAGTTAGAGAATAGAATAATTAGAGATACTGAAGTCATAGCAGATTCATAATTAGAAGACAAGGTAGAGGAAGAAAAACATGTTGATGAATGAAACCCAGTCGTACGTTATTTATTTTCTGAAGGATAGAGGTAATGCTAGAGAAAAAGTTTCTTTCTATTATAGTAGTTTGAAAGCAAAGAGTCTCATTGATTGCATAGGATATCTTGAGAGATACTTTGAGTATGAGCATGTTTAAGACCCTAATAGAGTTCATTTGGAAACAACAAAGCTAAAAGGGCATGATGCACTTTGGTGGGATGTTGTGCAGAAAGATAGAATAAACAAGTATAAGGAGAGGATTAAAACCTGGACGAAAATGGTGAGGAAGATCAAAGAAAAAAAATTCCTATTGATTATCAACAAAGTTTTGTAGATAGACCTTGAAAATTTTCTTGCTCAAGCCTTGAAAAAATGAAGGCATTGCTACCAAATGATTTTTTGGTGTTTTCAAATCATAAGGTGCTATAGTACATAAATAGTCAAGGTTAACTGAATCATAAACATTTGAAATGGGTGGGAATTTTGTAGAGCTATTCATTTATTTTGAAACATAGGCCTAGAAAGTCTAATAAGGTTGTAGATGCATTAAGTCGAAGATTGATACTTTTGAATACCATGTTAGTTAAGATTGTTAGTTTGGATAGTACGAAAGAGTTGTATGCAGAGGATACCAATTTTGTAGATACATGGAGAGTGTGCAAAGAACCATGGGGTATAAATAGGACACCATTTTTGGATTTCCACATCCAAGAGCGATTCTTATTAGAGAAACAAATGGTGCCACATTCCACAAAGTCCATTGAGATTTAATCTCATTCAAGAAATCCATAACAAAGGTTTAAGTGGACATTTTGAAATGGGTAAGACCAAGTGATTAGTGGATGAAAGGTAGATTTGGCCTAGCATCAACAAAGATGTCAAAATGTTTGTTAAGTGTTGTAGAATTTTTCAATTGGCCAAAGGAAGGAGTCAAAATACCAGGTTTATACTCCTTTATCAATACCTGAAAAGCCATTCGAGGACATAAGCATGGATTTTGTTTTTGGACTACTCAAGACACAGAGGAGTTATGATTCAGTGCCATTTGTGGTGGATATATTTTCTAAGATGGCACATTTCATACCTTCTAAGAAGACCAATGATGCTACTCATGTGCTTGCGTTATTTTTCTAGGAGTTTGTGAGATTGCATGGACTACCTATGAGTATAACTTCAAATAGAGATATTTGATTCCTCAAACACTTTTGGAGGACTCTTTCGAAGAAGATGGGATCCAAGTTAGAGTACAACTCAATGCATCATACATAGACAATGGCCATAAGAAGGTGGTTAATCAAAATCTAGGAAGCTTGCTGAGAAGTTTGGTTGGAGATGAACCAGCTCAATGGGATTTGGTTATAGCTTAACCTGAATTTGCTTACAATAATTCAATGATAGATCCATGGGTAGAATTCCATATTAGGCAATGTGTGGCAGGTCCTAAACTGTTTTGTAGACTTGGTTGAGTTATTGAAAGTTTCCACGGTTAAAAGAGTGTTAACGCAAATAGTTTTGTAAAGAGCATGCAAGAGATCGATGAATAGGTTGAGAAGTTAGCCCAAAGTTGTGATATTTATAAGCAAAAGGCATATTTGAATAAGAGATTAAAGGCTTTTGAAGAAGATGATATAGTGATGGCACATTTGAGGAATGATAGATTTCCTAGAGGAACATTATTAGTTGTCCATGCTTTGTTATTATTGTCCCCAATTTAAAATTTTACCTTATATATTTGTTCTCTAACTTGAAATCTTTATCATATGTGAAATTGGATTTAAGTTATTCGGGAAGAATGATGTTGAATTTGTTTTCGTAACAGTGTCACTCTATGCAATTTAAAAATAAAAGTAGAACCCTACCCTAAGTTGGTTCATTATAAGAATTTTAGTATTAAATTCTAAAAAAAATGAAACCTTTTGTGAATTTGTTCTATGCAACTAACTCGCTTTTTCTATGGCATATATTTTCATTGCAAGCTTTGGTTGTTAAATTTGAAAAGAGAACCAAGCTCAAAGGAATAGTTCCATTAAAGTAGTAATCGAGATTCAAAAACACCTATCACACAAAAATTGCCCAAAAATTTGGACATTTTTTCTATGACTTTGTTTCATGCGACCAATCACTTTTGCTATGACTATCTTTACCCCACCAAAAATACAGAAACAATAGTTCATTTTTACTTTTATTTAATCTTTAAAAGGAATAATACGACGACCCTACTTTAATTTTTAAACTTTTATCTCTAACTTTATAATGTAGTTGGAGAAGAATACGCCCTTTGACCCCTCTAATGGAATATGATGAGGGGCATTTGCGCTCTTTAACCCTTTAATGGAATATGATGAGTTTAAATTGCTTTTTCGTCCCCTTTAGTTGTGTAGGCATAAGTTAATTCGATTCTTTTAGATGAGCTAATTGACTCGCACTTTACTTGTTTATGTTATGTTGTAATGGATTTTTAATTCTATAATATTAGTTATAGCTTTTTTATTAGGAGAATTTACAGATGTTAGTGGTATTTGTTTGAGAAGATTAGGGTTTGAGTTGGAAGAAACTATTTTTATAAATTTGAGCACAACATTTTAGCTCATAATAGTTTATAAGTATATTTGATAAGTTAATCTAGTTTCAATCCTGAATATAGCTTTAATATTAATTCGTTGAACACTTTTATAAGCATATTTGATAAGCTAATCTAGTTTCAATCATGAATATAGCTT
Source organism: Pseudotsuga menziesii (assembly GCA_001517045.1). NCBI lineage: Eukaryota > Viridiplantae > Streptophyta > Pinopsida > Pinales > Pinaceae > Pseudotsuga > Pseudotsuga menziesii. Next base: position 77,954 of record LPNX010120984.1, read on the forward strand.
TAATATTGATTCATTGAACACTTTCTAATATTGTTCAATCTTAATCTATTAGTTATTATTTAATTAAATAAATTGATACTATGAATTATATATAATTTTTAATAGATAATAATTAATTAAATGAACTGCATTAATCTCGATCACTTTGTCAAATCCATAAAAGCTTTAACACCTTGAATCTCAACCACTTATAAAACATCAAAACACCTTATTACCTTAAATTTTAAACTCTCGTCTCAACTTTATTATGTATTCAAGGTATCTATGGCAAAGGTATCTATTATCTTTATCAAGTACATGACCCCCATAATTCTTCTTGGACTAGACAACAATGGCGTTTTGCTAAAGAGTCGGGTTTTGGAGGCGATCATTTGATTCTTTAGGAAATATATATTTCAAAGCTTGCACGCTACCACATTTTCCTCACAGATTATGAGGATCAAATGAGATGGACTAAAAATGAAGCAGGTGGATATTATACTCCTAATCTTGGTTATTTAGCTTACAAAGATTAAGCAGATAACCCAGAGCCCCTTTAGTGGCACCTCGCCATTTGGAAAATCAGCTATCCGTTGAAGACTAAATTATTCTTTTGGCTGTCCTTGAGTGGGAAAATCTCGATGTGGGATAGACTGATCTCTTTCTTAAGCATTGGTCCTAACTGCTACCCTCTCTACTGTGAAGCTGCTAAATACATTACTCATATGTTTATTCATTGCAAATGTATCAATGAAATGTGGCATTTTGTTGATCACTTCTATCGTAGACAATTCATATGGGTAGGTAATAGTTTAAATGAATCTTTTCTTCTTTGGTTCAATGATTATGCTTATACCTAGGGAGGTAGGTACAGGTGGGATTATCTTCGATCTCGGAGGAAACATAGTAATGTCTTATGCTTGGGGAATAGGGCATAGAAACAACAACGAAGCAGAATGGCTCACGCTTCTCCTTGGGTTGGATATGGCAAGGCAAAACAATATTTCAAACCTCATAGTTCTTGGAGACTCGAAGCAAGTCATCCAAAAAATGAGATCTAGATACAACTGTGTTGCAGTCAAATTCAGAAGAATTTATGACTGTGTCAATCGCCTCTCCTCAAATCTACAAGTTTCCTATTTCCATATTCTCAGAGGTAACAAAACCAAAGCAGACAAATTCGCTAATGAAGGAGTTAGGACTGAAATGGGATTAGCACTAATCAAGGGTCAATTTTTATTATTATTATTATGTCCCTTAATTTCCTAAGATTTTGCACTAGGAAGGGTGATTCGGTTTGGCTCTCCCATCCTTCACAATTTCGGCCACTTTTCAGGCCTCGGGCGAACAATTGTCCATCACTAAGGACAGGTGGAGTCTTGGCCCATGCGATGAGCTTAAATGTAGGGTCAGCGGATCTTACCTCTGTCCCGATGAAGAGATCACCTGCACGCATAATGGAGGAAGGCGTCGGAATGAAGATGCATCTCCAGCACCCAGTCGCTCAATGTGATTTAGAAGAGGACTCTTGCATGTTTCCCGGGCTCTGGTCCTTTGCAGAAGCCTTGCAGGTTCAACTTTCTTTTGCTGACCTCCCTCGTTTTGATGATATAGAAAGCGGTCGGTTCGACCCTTTGTTGGTTTAGTTTTCCCCTTCGGCTCTCACTGACTCTCGCTCCTCCCAACACTCCATGGAAAACAATGGCAGGAATGTGACATTAAATGATATACATTCAACTTTGCAGGATATCAAACAACACAGGTGTTGGTTGTATGAGCTTCCGAGTATGGGCATGAAATAAGGCAGTGTAGCAGCAACAAGCATGAAGTATCTGGCCAACCAAATGTGATGGCATGAATCTAGTATTGATGACAATAATAGGGATTCGCACGAGCTCATGGGAACAGTCGACATAATTAAAGAAGAAGTGCAGAATTTAACAAGCATGAACCAGTGTAGCCATTGCCAAGAATATACGGCAAAATATCAATCCAATGGAGGAAACTTCTGTTATGCAACCAGTCCATGGGCCAAGTGAAAAGAAGAAGCAGTAGCTCCATATTGTTATGTATTTCATATGTTTTTTTGTACATTGCTTAACAGCCAGTTTATTCGTCTTTAGCCTACGATGGGTATCAGTTGTTTTTTTTTGCACAGAAGACCTTTTTTGAACAATGTAACTAGTTTAAACTACACAATATTTTCTCTGCAAAACAATCTGATAAGCAGGTTCTCCTTTTTGTATGCATGGTTGTGCACAACCTTTTTTATCTAATACAAATATATTCTCTGGTTTCTGTTTTAAAAAAATGATTATGCTTATACAAACTTCAGAGCTTTACATATCCTTATGGTCTGCTGAGTATGGCTTGCTCGGAATCAAGCTATTTTTCATGATAAAATTATTCCTCCTTTCTATTATGCAAGAAATAGTATGGCTATTCTTGAATCTTTCCCTCAGGACATTGGACAACCTCATCAAAGAATTGTTAGAGAAGAGATTATTGACAAGGAGAGAAGTTGGGCTATTTTGATGGAGCCTCTTAGAATGGAGATGGTGGAGCTGGATGTGTCCTATATTTATCTGAAGATAGATGGTTAAAATTTGTATCTAGAACAAGGAGAGCTACCAATAATATGGTAGAGATGAAAGCTCTCAAGTATATCCTCATTTTGGCTCTTTCTAAAGGAGTTTGGAAGCTTTAGATCTTTGGGGATTCTCAACTTGTGATTGATTGGTTCAGACTCAAGAAGCCCCCCAAAAACATCATCCTTAGGCACGTCTTTGAAGATATCCTTAGATACATTGGATTATTTTAGGACATATCATTCACCCATGTGTACAGGGAAAGGAACTCGATTGATGATGCTCTATTCAAATTGGGCATCATGTTTGATGATAACAGGTGGAGAATCTGGTTCGGACTGAATGGTGCAAAGAATGAATATGCTTTAGCAAATATCCCTATTTAAGTATTTTTGCTTTTTTTATTGTGTTGGGAACTATCATAGCTCTTTTTTGTTGAAAATAATTAAGAACTCTTTAAACAACTCTTTTTTGAAGCATATATATGACTTTTTAATGAAGTTTGTACATGCAGACTATGTAATAACTGGCTACATGCAATTTTGCACGATGTGATTAGTCTAATGAATGGACTGAGGTTTTTTTTCTTGTGAAAAAACTTTATTATGTATCTGGTAATAGACACAAAGATAAGGACATTTTCCTTGTCCCTTTAATGGACCATAATAAGGTAATTGGTTGTGTATACATAAAGATAGTTGGACCCTTATGGATGAGTATTCTTAAGGAAATCATTGTAGGGTTATTTTGACCTCATCTCATTGTATAAATTTATATACTTCATACACAATATTATTTGGGTTTTATTTACTAGGTTTTTTTTGTCTATGTTACGTTTAAAGGTTGATTTTTAATGAATAATTTTATGAATTTGAATTATTTTTTCAAAGATCATAAAATCTTTGAAATAAATATAGTTTTGGATTGATAAATAGATTATTTTGAATGTAAAAATAGTTTTATCATCTCAATTGAATTATGTAATACTAATACTTAATATTAGTAATTCTATTTATTCAAAATAATTGTTAATCAAATTTTACAGTAAAATATTTTGTTTCTCTTCACATTATTTGAGTGGTAAGAAAAAAATCTATATAGTATTTAAATTTATTTATTTTTAATTATCCAAATTAATTCATATACAATTAATAATAAATGATTTGTAAATATTCAAAATAAAAAATATAAAACATTATTATTATATAATTCATAATAAAAATTATATATATTTGAAAAACATTTTTTAAATTTAAATCTTTTTACTCAAGATTTATTACCATTTATTTAATTTTTTTACAAATTTATTATATATTTTTTAAATTCTATAAAATTAATTTTCTAGAATCTATCATAACTTTGAAAAATAAACTTCTATTTTAAATTTGAAAATAATATTGAAAGATAATACTATTAAAAAATAAGTTTAATTTAAATTATCATCAAACATTTAATATATTATAAGTTTATTTTATTTTAATTTAAACTTTACTTTTAATTTTTCTCAACCTTGAAAATGATAAGCCTTTTTATACGAGTTTATTGTAATATAAATTCTTAGTTTAAATGTAATATAATAATTTTGAAGTTTATTTTTATTTAAATCTTTATTTTCTTTAAAAATATTATAGGACATGTTCATGAAATTAGATTTGTTTTCATTTTTATTTTATATAAAAAATATTATTTTCAAATTAAAGTATTTATTCTGCATAGTTTCATTTTTATGTTATATATTTTTTAAGTATTGAAAAAAACAAAATATTAAATTTATTATTTTGAATATTAAATATAAATTTCATTTTTTCAAATTCCATTCATTCTATTTTTTACTATTTTTTAATTATTAGATTATTAATTGGACATAATAATAACGTGTTGCTTTATTTTTAAAATATTAAAAAATAAATTTAAAAGGTGTTGCTTTATTTTTAAAATATTAAAAAATAAATTAAAAAATATTTATTATGAAATATTTTTTTTATTTTTAAATAAAAAATAAATAAATTTAAAAGGTGTTTCTTTATTTTTAAAATATTAAAAACTAAATTTAAAAATATTTATTATGAAATATTTTAAAAGGGTTATAGGACAATTTTAACGTATTGACTTTTGTTTATAAAAATAATAATAATAATTCATAGCATGTTTAATTATAAAAATAAATAAAATTTATTTATTTTTATGAGAAGTTTTTTATTAATGCATCATATTTTATAATAAAAAAATTAGAAATTCTATTATTGAAAACATAATACATTGTTTAGAGGCTTGACATCCTTACAAGCGCATAAGCACATATGATCTATGCTCATAGAACAGGTAGTAGTTATAAAACTACATCATTAAAATCCTATTCCAGGACAACTAACTTAAGCGTTGAGCATCAATACAAAAAAACTACTAAAAAAGAGCAATAAAACAGAAAGAGGCCATATAAAAGCCATATGTAGAGACCTAAAAACATCTTTCCCTGCACAAATAATAGAAATCGTTATCACATATCTTGTAGTTGTCTCGTAGAGTAATCTTGTACATGATGGCAGAGGGGACAGAAAACTAAAGCCATGAACCACGAAAACCCTAAGCCCCAAAAGATGGATGGTTGTCACACCGGTTAGGATTCCCTTCGCTTTATGCCACTTAATTCCCAAGTGACAAAGGGGGAAACCCAGACCTATCCTAAAAGGATAGACCTATAGTTAATCACCAACAAATAGGGAATACGTAAGGTGAGAGCTAGAAACCCTAGATTTAAGGGATAAGCCACAAATTAAGGAATGCTTGAGTATGGGTGTTTAAGGATGGTAGAAATGTTACTCAAGCGAAATGGATCAGTGACTTATGGAATTACAATCAGATCTAGGACCAGTGTGTTCGTTCACTAGATCCAGCCCAGGACCCTAGGGGATTTAATTAGAAAATGGAAATTACCCAAGTTGTGGTTGAATCAAAGAATTGTGTCTTTTAACACACTCATTTGGATAAGATATTTGACAGTACAACAAAATCCAAGCAAAACTAGAAAAGAAACAAGGGGAAACTGGCTACCATGTTAAACAGGGGCGCTTCTCTCCCTAAGGTTCAATGCCTGTAGATGGGAAGATGGAGTCTATAGCTGAAGCCTGGGAGGGGCATGAGGTTTTTTGGGATGGCCGACAAAACCCAGATCGTCGAATTTACAAATTCCCAGTGCAAATCGATCCAGTGATTTTTCCTACTTCTAGTAAGGTTTTTTTAATAAAAATAGTTGATGGGCAATACATAAAAAAATTAAATGCGTAGAAATTGGTTGAGAAACTCACCTGAGAAATGTATATTCCTGCTTGGATAATGAGGATTGCTTCCTCACATATCAAATGAGAAACTCGAGCAAGATTTGATGAAGTCGTTTTTGACCAATGACCCTAGCATCCTCTCTACCTGCCACACGAAAGAAAATCAGTAAGTAATGGAAAATAAGTTGGGATAAACAAGAAAGAAGTTAAAGATCGTGACGTAAAAAGTCATAAAGAAGTAATCACTCCCTATTAAAACTCATATCTGGAGCAAGACACCAGGATGAAGATTCACCAATGCGCCCCCTTCTCCAAGTCGCCTTCTTTGCCTGTAAATCAAACGGATCTAAAAGATACAACAAATCTATGCCAAAGTAACTCAGTGCAAGAGAGAAACAGTTTCAATCATTATCACAATCATTCATCCACATATACACAAGTGCAGAATCCCAGAAATATCTCTTTATCCAGAAGTTCCAATGCCAGAGCTCATGGTTTACAATGGGGGGATCAACCCTCTTAAATAGCTTGAGAGTGTGTCCACATTTTACCTAACTATCATCCAACGGTTGAGATTAAGACATCATCAACAATTGATATCATCAATACAAGGATCAATACATGGATCAATATGACCAAATCAAAGGGGGGGCACTTTCCTCAAGGATGCCTTCTTAAGGTGAAATTCACAACATAACATAAGATATAGCATGATAGTACATCAAAGGGGGTCATTAGGGGATTAATTCACCCTATGACCCATTAAAACCTCCAATCATAGGATATAACAATATAACATATCAATTATCCAAGTGAGGGGCGCGCCCCTTGGGGGATGTCCTCACTAGATAAGCCAAACAAAATAATCCCGGACCAAATGCTTACTGAAACTGCTGAAGAACTGGTCAAAGAGCCAAAATACATCCTCTGAGAAGTTTCCCTACCATTTCCTTGACCCAACAGGCCAAATCAATTTTTCCTGTGAATTTCCTAGTTCATTGTTGGTGGTACATCCTCTGAAACTGAATAAAATCATTGTAATTTTGTCCAGGCAGAGAACTGGGGCAAACTCACTATACTGGAGGATTTGGAGACAAAGAAGAATGGTATAAGTGACTATTCATACCCCCTGGAACACTACAATTCTCTAGGAGAACCAAAAAGTCTACAATCTGTAATAAAAGTTGATCGTTTGGCCAATAATAAAGTGATAATAATCATTGATCATGAGATCCAAGGCCAAACTGTGAAAACTGAGACCGCGGTATTGGTCTTGGGTATGTCTAGAGCAGATATAAGCATTGTTGTTTTTTGAGTCAATGCCTTGGGAACCGTGTTTGGCTCGGTCAACTGGGTTTACTAGGTAAAAATACCCAAACTTCAGGTGAGATATTCTACGAATATGATCCCGCATGTATCCAAGGTAAGAAATGATCCAATGTTGTATATCAAAACCCAACATAAATCATGTTATTCAAAATCATGGTGACAACAATAATAGTAAGCAAGATATACCTGTGCTTTTGAAAGATCATAGAACCTTCTGAAAGTCTTTTGTGCATGCCATGCTTACAAAGTTTAAATAGTTTTCTAGTGTTGGGTGGAGGTGGAAAACAAGGCTTAAGGTAAAAGGGGAGTGAATTATGACTGAATTTGACTATGTGATCTTTCTTAATGATAACCAATATAATCAACCAAAAAGACATGCATGGCAGATGGTAACAGGGAATGTCGATGTCTCACAAATGGATAAAGTACTTGGGCTTGTTTCCTTCAGACTCTAGCAAGTTTTACCTTTCATTACTTTACAATACATGTCAACCTTCAAAGGAAGGTGCCCTGGAATCCTTCTGGGCTCCAGTACTGACAAAGACATAACCTTTGTAGGCTAGTCTCACCCTGTTTCCTTGTGGGGGAAATGATTCAAACACCATACAAAGAGTGAGTGTTCATCCTTTGACCATTGACCTTTTTCAATAACTTTCACATTTCACATAAGATAGTATCCATCCTACAAGAGAAGGTGCCCTGGAAAGCCTTATGGGCTCCAATAAATGACTAAGGCTTAGCCCCACTGCCAACGAGCAGTCCATAGCCCCGACGGGTTTTCCTCTCCTTGTTGCCCCTGTGGAGGGTGGATGAGCCTTACATTATACAAAGAATGAGTGCTCAAACCCTTGGCCATTGAATACCTTTTAAACATTTATACTTTTGCATCATTTAGATATAGCATTCATGTGTTCTTATGCTTTAGTGTTTAGAAACACTGTTTAGTGGAGCATTTATTTTGAAGGCTTAAAAAGAACTACCCAGAGAACCCAGCCACACTGGCCAAGCCACATACTTCATATCCAAAGACACATAGCAACATGGATTATATCATGCATAGGGGTCAATATGGGGAAAAGATCTTCAATCTCACAAGTCTCTGTCAATCTAAGTCATTGGATAAAATTCAACAACACATGAACTGGATGGATGGGGAAAAATGACATATGGGACCAACACAACACTAAGGTTTAATAATTTGTGTAAAGCGTGGCATGAGCAATAGTCTTCAACACTGAGTCCTTTGATCAATCTTAGCACAATTTCAAGTATTAGTATATATATAAGCATAGGTCACCATGATCATCCTAGCAAGACAAGCCTATGTGTTTAATATACATCACGGAGCAAAAACAAACCAAGGAAACATATACATGATCTCACCATAAATACCTGTCTCCATATGATAATCCCTTCTGTAACTATGTGTACCATATTTGATCTACTACTCTGTTCAAATGAACTAGGTCATCACTGAAAGCATCTCAATGGACTAGTGAATCTTAATTCTAGCAAAGAAACACCGTTGAAAAATGATTTGAAATGGCTCAGGCTATATTGATCCATGCTAAAACCACATGTGAATGAATAGCTTGAAAAAATAAAGAGATAAACATGTATGCTGCATCATGGTAGTCAAGATTACAAGTATACAACTCAACAACCTTTCGGTCCTCTCTTGCCATCAGTGATAATGTGCAAGATGCTTGCTTAAATAGAAAAATGAATGAGGAGGGGCGCTTACACAAGTGGGAGTGAACAAGGCGTGAGCTTTGAGTTCAAAGAGATAAATGAGGGATATGTTGGACTTACACTTCATTTTAAGTGAGGAGGTAGGTTCCACCTCTCAAGTGGTGCGCCTACATCACATTGGATCCCTCTCCAACCAATAACAAGTCTACATATGCACCATCCTTAAAAGCTACACTCGCCACCACATCATATCAGCTTTAAACAAGTCTCTAACTACTCCACATTTAGTTGACTTTCCAACATGCTTTCCACTTGCCACATAACCCATGCGATCTTGTTAGATGGTAGTGGCGCACCTCCCTAAGCTTTAGATATTCGCTGCATTTCAAAACTCAAAAAAAGGTGGCGTTTTTAACATGAGGAGTCGCCCTCATCCAATGGAGAGAATGACACCTTTCCCGATTCAAACCAATCATGTTTTGTCATTTTCCCAGTGACATTTGACTTTGTCACTTTGTGCCATTTTGTCGTATCTTTAGCATTATTTTAATATTTCATCGCTCCTTTAGAGAAAAAATGCTCTACGTGATGATTTGGTCGCTCAAAACCTAGGAAAAGTGGGTCTCGGGGTAAAGAGCGTAGAGTACGCTCTGAGTGTGAAAACGAGCATCCCCACGCCAAAATCGGACTCTGTAACACACTTTGATTAAATTATATATCAAGCCTACTTGCACACCACTGTTTTAGAGGCAAACAAAATATTCGTTCTCGGCTAGCCTAGGCAAGCTAACCGGATCTAAAAGAAATCAACGACATATCCTTCCTCCTACTTATTCTATTCATATACTACTTGTATTCCTAAATATATTTAATAAGCATAGTTCAGAGAGAGAGCATAGTTAAATTCTCTATAATAGGGATAACCAAACTTATTTATTTCCACTCAGTCGTGTCGGGAGAGGAAGCTTACAATTTGAATTTTTCCATTTAAACCATTAAAAAATGGGATAATTTTGCGGGAAATTTTATTTTTCTCGAAATTGAATAAAAACTCAGGGGGGCTAGTACATGTCCATACGAATCAAAATTGATTCCTGGCATGCTTATATATATTGACACGTGAACTTTAATAACGTCGTAAGGCCTAACCACCAATACGACCATTCCATCTTTGGAGGAGCAATGAAAAACTCAAAAATTATACATCGCGTATTCAACATTGAATAATTGACAAGGGAAAAAACACCTTGGAATGATCTGATTGACGTCTAAGTCTTAGGAATCCAATTCCTTTACAAAAGGTTTTCCATGCTAGTACATTTATTACAATTCCCTCAAGGGGGTATGAACATGTGGTGTAAAAAATAAAAGGGCCAAGAAGGCCTGATGGACTTCTAAACTCTGATATGATCAAGTGTGCTTTATGATTCTTTGTCAGCTCGCTTGAAATTCCAACTAGGTGCAACTTAGTTGGTAACTAGTGGAAAGACTGGAAACAGGGCTCTCTATAGTATTTTTGAAATATGAGCATGCTCCTGGTTAATAGTGTCTTTTCCTTGAAACTTTTCTTCAGGGCCTTCTAAACAAGTTATTGTGTGTCAAGTCCAAGCAAAAAACTCTACTCTTCCAGCCATGAAGCTTCTAAAGCCTTTATAAGTTAACACCAAAGTTGAACAAGTATTTTTTATTGGTCTTTAAGTATGGGAAGGTTGCTTGTAGATAAAAGATTGACAGAACTAGGCATCTAGAACTTGTGCTAGCTCCAACTGCGAGTGTAGAACTTTGAAAATCTTGTTTTGGCTTTGTCCTTTAACTAAGTTGTCTTGGGGATGGAAAAGTATCTATGTTGTGAATACGTCTTGATGTCTATTACATAGAAGGTAGTGTTGTTAGGATATCACCTTCCTTGTCCATAGATTTTCATTGTACTCATGCGAGTTATAAAGTGCTTTATTGTTTTTGGAAGGAACATAATGAAATCTTATTTAATAAGAATGATCCTTCACAAGCATTCTTGTGACTTGACAACACTCATTCTTGTGATGGAAATGAAACATTTACAACAAGTCCATGACTTTGGGGTGGATCCCCTGTAGCATGAATAAAGTCTCACTTTGCCCCTTTCATGCCTAGTCATTTGACTCACATTGTGAAGATAGCAAGTTGTGCCACGAGGATGACAAGCAAGCAGGAGCATAAACATATCTAGCCTCCTTCTTTGGCATGTAATGACAAATTCCCAACTGTAGCTTTGTCCAATTCTAAGACTTTGAAACCCCTCAAGCATCGAATGATGGATCGAAGTAGCCTATGGTTGATAACAATTTTTTGAGCTCTAGTAGGGGTCTAGCCCCACTTGATAATGAATAGCTTATGTTGACAATTCACTAGTTTATCTAGTGTTTATGCTTTTGGACATTATGCCCTTTGTTTGGTGTTGCCTTAGACTCTTGGTATTTTTGGATTTGTGTTTAGATGTGGTTATATGTATTAGGTGTTTTGGCATAAGCCAACTCGATTCTTTGATTTTTATTTGCTAGTTCTAATGGAGGCTACATGCGTGGTTTTTTGTGTAAAATATCTATCAGTATTGTTTATTAATAGTCAAAGGAAGTATTATGTCAAAATTGTCCATATCTCTCCATTCTTAATGTCTATCCAATGTATCCATCCTCTCCCACATCTTGTCATTGGGCGCAAAAGTCCTTATATGCATATCTAATCATGTTGAAGCTGATAACATATGTTGAGCCTTAAAAATATCCATTTGTGTGAAAATGAACTCCAAATTTGATAATAGTATGTCAAAATGGTGCTAATTGATGCCATATGATGTGACTTTGATGCAACTCAAAAAAGTTTGAATACCACATCTTGATCGTGTTTTGAAGATTGATTTGGATTACCACAGGTGCTTCTACTTATAAATGATGACGGGATTTATTTCCTTGAATTTTATCTTTTTCTCAGTTCCAAATTTTCCCAACTAGTTTGAATTTAGGTCACATGACATTGAGACATATGGACATACGACAAGTAGACCCCCTGGCCCAAAATGCATGACAAGGGGACAAATTATATACACACACGTGCGCATGCGCACACACACACACACACACACACACACACACACCAAATACCACATCTCGATTGTGTTTTGAAGATTAATTTGGATCACCATAAGTGCTTCTGCTTATAAATGATGATGGGATTTATTTCCTTGAAGTTTATTTTTTTCTCAATTCCAAATTTTCTCAACTGGTTTGAATCTAGGTCACATGACATTGGGACAAAGGGACATAGGACAAGTAGAGCCCCTGGCCCAAAATGCAAGACAGGGGGACCAACCAACCAGACCACCTCCACATAACACTCACAGCCACAACCATCAAGACCACCTCCACAACAAAGCGCATAACCATGAACCTCCACCATGCCTAAAAAATTGTTGATGTCACCGCAAATAAACTTGTGAAGCTCCTATTCTCTATGGGTCATTGCGCAAGGGCACCACACCCTGTCCTTAGGAAAAACACTGCTAAAATCCCACAATCAACCCTACGATTGACCACTCAAAGGAGGGAGGGATGGGTGGCTAGGGAAGGAACCCTAGATGACACCTGATTTAGCCTATATATGAATCTCAAAACCCTAACTCGTTGTTGCAGAGCTCGAAAACCGAAATGACCAAATATATTATTTTTATAATCTTTTGATTTCTCAATTACATTCCCATGCTCTATGTTCAACTTAGGACTTATTTACTTTCTCAGTTTCTAATCACTTTGTGGCATATTCATGTGTTTGTGTGTAAGTTAGTTATACCTTTTATGGAAACTCTCTATTATATAAATAATCTAGGAGACCATTGTATGGATTATTTTGACATTATTTTATTCAATAGAGCGTATTTCGTTTGTTTTAGAATTGTATTTCTGTACTAAAAAAGATTTGACAAAAGCATCTCTAAATCCCCATATTTTTTATAAGTTAAAAGGTTAGGAAAATTGGTATTCTAACAAATATATTCAAATTGCTATCTAATATGGTGTACATGCAAGACATTCTAAGAGAAAGTTATTTTCATTTTCAAACCTCTTAATATCATAATGATGACAAATTATTTTGCCCCACAACGTTTTAGGAATTACCCAATTCTTCGTTTCGTTATGAATCTAGTGATAGTTGGCTCTAATTTTAGCAATATTGATTTTCTTCTTTAAGCTAGATAAAAGAAAGAGATATTTTTGATCTTCTAGATTATGGTTGATCACCTCCTTATAGTATATTAATTTATCCTATACTCTAATTATTTATCGTGGCACAATTTCTCCTTAAATTTAGATGTAATAATATTTAAATTAATATTGATGTTATTATGCAGAATGACATCTTCCTTGATTCCCTAATGATTTAGCAAGACTTGGTGTCTTTACTCCAACCCGAATTGAGTTGCATGTGGTTTTGATTGGAGTTTGAAGAAATCTTAGAAAACCTCTTGTCTTCCACGTTGTTTATCTTGCTCTTGTACAATAGGTACCTAGTCATAGTCATGTTCTCAACGGGAGAAAGATTTGATTCTATGAGGAGGATATGATAGGGTGTGTTGCCTTTAATTTTGGTATTTTAAGGTTAAATTCTTTTGGATTTTCTCTATATTCCTCTACAATTATATTGATATGTTGTAGCACAAAACTTCACAATGATATAAGTTAACAAGAATGACAAGAGTCTCAAAGAGGGATTTCTTCTTATCCTAGAGAAAAAGGTGAGTTGATTTACAATTGTTTTCAAGTTCATAAGAAGATTTCCACTCTCCATTTATCCTTTTCGCAATGACATACTTCCAGTTAAGCTTGTCATGAAGATCAATTCCAAGATAATTGTATGAAGTCACTTCCTCCAAGTTGTCATTGTCATATGGATGAAATTATAATAAGTGATATTTTTGGATTTGATTATACTAGCCTTTGTTTTGTTAGTATTAACAGTCATACCTATACTAGAGTAAAAATCCTTGAGAAATTTTAGTATCTTGTTAAGATCATATGTACTCCTCACCATAATAACAATATCATCAATGCAGACAAGAAGGGTGATATCTAAATCAACTAGAGTTGCACCGAAACAACCTGCTTCTTCCAAACAACCCTCTAACTTGTTGATGTATATGCCAAAATGAGTAGGGAATAGAATACAGCCTTGCATAACTCATATATTACAATTAATTTCTTCTAACTAGACCTCAGTGTTGTTAAGTTCTATGAATCATAGGATCATCATCCTCCATGAATTCAAATGAGAAGAGAATGTTGCAGAAGAGAGAGAAGAATTTTGCATAGACTATTCAATTAATCAAGACAAAAATGCACACACATGGAGACAAAATTGGAATAATATGATTATATTCATGAATCAATAATTAATATGGAATACATTGGTTGTACATATAGGATAATTCGAATGCCTAATATAGGATTTGAGTCTACCAACTCAGACTGACTCCAGAGCTAACTCAGTGTGGGAAAATCACCATTGGAGCTCATTGATGCAACTTTGGATAACTAACTTAGTCTACAATCAGTTAACTGATGAGGGTAAGTGAGAACAGGCTCCCACTCTCCCTTAAATCGTGCAAATTGGCGCTATGTTAACTAATTGTGATCTAACTAATAGTAACTGGAACATAATTGAACATGACTGATTACCTAATAAGGTCAACTGAAGGAGACTACTGGTGGCACTCAGAGTGGGTTCCTAAATTATGGGATTGGTCCCTGGGGATCTTAAACTCATACAATCAAGTGTAGTAAGTTGCATATGTCCCCTAGGTGTGTCCCCCATGCACTAGTGGAGTGATGAAGACCTCCTAAGCTAGGAAAATAGACAATTAGACTATGTGGTCAAAGGGAGGATTAATAATAATCCCAACATCCCCACCCCCCTTAATCCTGAATTTGGATAAATTGGGCCCTGGAAACTAAGACCAAAGGTCACCCATACAAACTAAATGAAAAATGATAACTGCTAAAAATCGAGGAAATGGGGAAAACATCATGGGAAAACCCAGCCTCAAAATAAGCAAGAAAATCGGGATCAAGCTTTCATATCAAGAGAAAAAAAATTCTTGAAGAAAAAAGTTGTGAAAATATTTTTGCAACTTGCATCTCAATGGTGCAATGAAGCAGTGTGATAGTCCTTGTGTGTACTAGTTTCTTGGGACTGTGCATGTGAACCTCTCCATATTCTTCCAATCCGATGATAGACAGGAGAAATAATGTTTCCTTTGTCTCTTCTTTCTGGAGGAAGAGCGACATGATCCAATTTGTTCTTTTGTGTGTAGGGTTGTTGATCAATCCTTACCATCATGTAGAATCTCACTAGGAGCTTGTTGCACCTCTCTGAAGGAAGTGAACTTGCTTGAAATAGCTCAAGGTTCTCTTTTTGAAACTAGGATCTTGTTCTCCTCATGTTAGATGGATCTCCAGTCATGTTACCGGCTTCCTCAATAACCTTTTGTGCCCATTTAGGCCTAGGATTGGGAGTAGGGATTAGATTTGGATATGGAATACTGTGAACTTCATATTCAATTTCATCAATTGATTCAATTAGGTCCTCTGCTTTAGATACTGAATCTAAAACACTAATGGAAACATTATCATATGTAAAGGAGTAGATAGAATGGTTTTTACCTCTCCTTTTAAATGGTAGCTGATATTGTACTGGATCCAAGTATGGAAGAAAATCTGAGAATTCATATGCCTTGGAGGCATGGTTTGCAACACCCTTCGCTATAATCTTCCTAGTTGAGATATTTGATATCTCCACTGAGTCGGGACCAAATACCACTCCCTTTGGTGGGCTAGTATGTGTCATATGGTATACACATAACAAATTTGCATCTAAAGAGGGAACATAGAGTACATCTTTTAACATTCCATGTTTTAACTTGACCGAACCCTTTCCTTCAGCTCAAATTTGAGTTTCATCACCCATATGAATACTTGGACCATCAGTAAGTTATAATCAAGAGAATGATTCTCTGGATGCAACCATATGATTGGAGGCTCGTGAATCAATGAGGAATGCATGTAATTTTGAATATCTAGCCTTCATTGCATTGCATCTCTCATCATGACCTTCATTATTTTCTCCAAAGTCAGTATTCCTTGTGCCTTTAGGGAGTGCAATGTTGTGCCACTCAAGGATTTTTTCCATCTTATCAATGGTCTTCTTCATACAATAATTATTTGTATGGTTTCCTTTCTTACAATAAGAGCACATTCCCTTGTCAAACCTTTGATGTTTGTCCTTCCTAGATCTCAAGGCTTCATCTAATGGATCAAACTCATCTTTAGGTTCAAATTCAGTGCTTCTTTTCTCTTTACCTTTTTTCTTCCTTCTTTCTTGCGCATTCCTTGTCTCACTAGCTAGGAGAGCTTGATTTGGAGAGTCTCTAAGGGATCCCATATGTATCATCTTGTATTGTTCTCGAATTAGAGAGTCTATGAAGGAATCAAGGGGTAGAATTCACCAATTAGGAGTATTCAGTCTCCCAGAGTGAAAAGTAGACACAAACATTAAGAATTCTAAGCCAAGTTAGCTCAGTATGGAGAGCACCAATTGCTCATCCTTCTTCTCAATCCTGCATTGATTGCATTGCATGACCAGTTTTTGAATTTAGTGAGTAATAGTTGTATTGTGTCAAAGTTACTGGGTTGTAGTGCTATCAACTCATTCTCCAGGATATTGCCCCTCAGCTCATCTTGTTTTCCAAACAAGGAACAATATTATCCTATACTTCTTTCGGAGTCTTGAGTCCATCAATATGGAACAATATATCCCTAGAGATGTCGATGCACATGTAGCCAAAAAATTCATCAAGCCTATCCAAATGCTTCGATTTTTCAATTTATTGTCGGAGTTCGACTACTCTGTCCATGGCCATCCTGTACAGACCTTTGTTGCGAAAGGGAATCTACATATATGCCCTCGAATCAAGGTAATTGAATGGTATAAAGATTCTGGGAGCAAGAGCTCCCGAATTCTCCATTTCACAGCTATATTGGTCAACAATTCTTCAAGAAATAATTGAATGTACCTACAAAAACAATGCAAAAAAATCCAATTCACATTAATTAGCTCAAACACCCTTCACTTCGACATGTGCACTTTCTCTGAGTACATCACACATGGATAGACTTCTCTGGACAAAATCTAGAGGGAGCAATGCAGTTATTCCAAGAATTTTGTGGAAACTCAATAGCTTCTGGTGCATCAATGGAAGTTTTTGAGGTTTGAGGTGGGTTCGAGGCAGGCATGGATACCTGCTTTGATACCATGTTAAATTCTATGAAGCATAATATCATCAACCTACATGAATTCAAATGAGAAGAGAATGTTGCAAAAGAGATAGAAGAATTTAGCATAGACTTTTCAATTAATCAAAACAAAATTGCACACACATGGAGACAAAATTGGAATAATATGATTATATTCATGAATCAGTAATTAATATGGAATACATTGGTTGTACATATAGGATAATTTGAATTCCTAAGATAGGATTCGAATCTACCAACTCATAATGAATCTGGAGATAACTCAGTGTGTGAAAATCACCACTAGAAATCATTAATGCAACTCTAGATAACTAACTTAGTCTATAATCAATTAACTGAAGAGGGTAGATGAGAAAAGGCGCCCACACTCCCTTCAATTATGCAAACTGGTGCTAGGATAATTGGTTGCGATCTAACCGATAGTAACTGGAGCATAACTAAACACGACTGATTACCTACCAAGGTCAACTAAAGGAGACTGCTGGTGGCACTCAGAGTGGGTTCCTAAATTATAGGTATTTTACCTCGGGGATCCTAAATGCATGCAATTAGGTGAAGTAAGTGGAATATGTCCCCTAGGTGTGTCCCCCATGCACTAGTGGAGTGGTGGAGACCTCCCAAGATAGGAAAATGGATAATTAGACTATGTGGTCAAAGGAAGGATTAATAATAATCCCAACAAGTGTTCCTAAAATCAAGAATCACATTCTCATCAACCTTATCACAACATCTATCAACTCGAAAGAAACATTTAACTCTTATAATCTACTCCAAATATTAGTTTTGGACACTATGTCAAATTATTTCCTAAAGTTAATGAAACAACATAGGAGATAGGTTTTATTATGGTGACACTCCTCCGTAATGATCCTAAGCGTAATAATATGCTCTAGAGTTGAATGATAGCTCCTAATTCCAATGATTTTTTTAGCTCATTTTTTGTGGATTTCAAGCCATATGTTGTGATTATTTTCTAGAATAATTCTGTATGGTTTGGATAAAAGGGGGCTAATCATAGTGGCGTGTTGTTTTTCTTATGAAATATAATGCATGTGTTCATTGATGTCCAAAATTTTGCATTGGGTCACAATGGCCAAATCACATTTTCCATATTCATGAAAGTTGTCAAAGGGATGCTAAAACTCAAATAATTGCCAAGGAGTAAAATCACTAGTTTCCTAGGTTGGGGTGGAAGCTTTGAGATTTGGAATAAGGGGGATAATAAATGATATTTAGACATTATAAGAGGATAAATATTTAATAATGCATCTTATTAAATAAATACAAGAGAAAAATGAAATGGCTATGGAGAATGGAGACACATGGAGATGATGGGGCCCACTCAAGCTATAATTCCTATGTTAAATGGCATCCTCCTCTTGTAATTTTGAATATATGGGAAGCCTAATGTTTTGGGATGTATTATGAGGTTAATATACTTGTCCATATACTTCATAGGTCTAATTTGGGATGAATTGTAACTTACATGGGAGAGAAAAAGCCAAATGAGAGTTTCATGGACACTTGGCTAGATTCCCCTTACATTTATGACATCTATGACACCAATGATGGAGATTCTATGATAGTTACGACACAAGTCAAATCTGAAGGTTGACATAATGACATACTGACTGTCAAGACTGAATAGAGCATATTAGAGGTCAAATTTTTATTCTAATGTAAATTTTCTGTTCTTCAAGTTCAGAAATCTCTCAGGTCAAAAATCCAAGATATCTCATGTATTATTGTCCAATATTGAAGAAACAGTGCCATTTCCCCAATACCTTGTTGTAAACTCTTGCAATATTGATGGAATCAAATATATGTGTTCACAATTGATGATTTATGAATGAATGAACTGTCATTAATGTATAATATGGGTTTCATGTAGAGTAAGTGAGAATTTGTGGCCATTGGGCCGAATTTCATATCATTTGGAGCAAACTACATCTCGTTTCCCTAAGGGTCTTATCTTTGAGGGAGCTTATCTTGCTCCAGTATTTTGTATTCTGATGTAAATTCTCTGTTATTTAAGTTTAAAAATATATCAGGTCAAAAATCCAAGATATCTCATGTATTATTGTCCAATATTGAAGAAACGGTGCCATTTCCCCGATACCTTGTTGTAAACTCTTGCAATCTTGATGGAATCAAATATATGTGTGAACCATTGATGATTTATGAATGAATGAAATTTAATTAATTTATACTATGGGTTTCATGTTCAGTAATTGAGAATTTTGGCCATTGGAACGAATTTCATATCAATTGGAGCAAACCACATCTCGTTTCCCCAAGGGTCCAAAACTAGTTTTTTATATCTGATTGAATGAAGTGATAACAGCCATGGGAGTTCGATTGGTTATGCATATGAGTCTCTTATAATATATTCTACCTAGAACCTGATTCAATTTAATAATTTGAGTGGGTTTCTACACATTTGGGAAGCCATTTATACCACTTACCCAGGGGGATTTGAGCCCAAAATTGCCATGTAAAATCATCCATCTTGTTCAAAATTTAGTACAAACTTGCAAAAGTGTTTGGAGGGCCATAATATACCCTTAAAAATTATAATTAACTTATTATATTAGTCATACACCTTCTCTAAATATTTTGGAGCAATTGGGCTGATTTGGAGACCAAGACACTAAAACTAGTCAAGAGCCAAAATTGTGAAAAAGTGGAAAATTGGGCATTTTAATAAAATTTCATAAAAGGGGACATTACATTCATGTTAATACTTTAGATTAGTAAAGGGATTCTTAGCATTGTTTATTAGGGTTTCCAGGGTTTCAAGGCTTCTGCTCCCGAATCTATGGATCCTACTCCCTCGCTGGACCCAGATCCAGATGAGAGGCACAATGCTCTGAAAGTTAGTTTAAAAAAATTGGCTTCTATTCCCAGTTTGAGTAAGACGACCACGCAAAGAGAGGTCATCCCACAAGTAAAACTCTCATCGGTCACTTCCAGATACAAATTTGTAGTACTGTCAGATAAAGGGTTGGTAGGGTACTTTACAAGTCTATGGCCATCCCCATGTTCCATAGAAATATAGTTAAAAAAATTGGAGGCTATTGATTCAGGGATAAGTCCAACAAAATTTCTGCAAAAGATATTTCTTTATTTTCCTCTTCGATCTCATCTTCTGAAATGGGCCTTATTTCACGGGTTCAAGAGGCATGTATCTCAATGAATGGGGCCTATCCTTCAATCTTGAAAAACATATTCCCTCCACCATTCCAGCCTAAGTAAATCATTAGAGGAAATTTGAGGTATAAAATGGGCCTCCTAAGGAAAATAATAAACTAATAGTTAAAATAATAAAATAATAGTTAAACTAATAAAATAATAGTTATTAATTTTGGAGGAAGAATGAATAAAACTACTTTTTGTGTTCATATTTTTGACATATCTCCCTATGTTTTTACTCAAATTATGAGCGGGAGAGCTCGTTGGATGCATAATTTAATTCGGCATCCAAAGAGTACCCACACTGCATACTTTTGACGGACCCCACTATCGCAAAAACAAAAAATACCTGAAAAATGTGATGATGACATCATCATCATCACGTTTTTCAGGTATTTCTTATTTTTGGGGTAGTGGGGTCTATCAAAAGTATGTAGTGTGGGTACTCTTTGGTTGCGGAATTAAATTCTGCATCCAACGAGCTCTCCCGCTCATAATTTGAGTAAAAAAACAAGGAGATATGTCAAAAATACGAACACAAAAAGTAGTTTTCTTTTACAACAAATATGTCAATTCAACCATTATGGTTGACTCATTTTATTGAAATTATATTGGTTCTTGAATTCCAACTCACAAAAATTATTGTTGGCGCGTTTTCTTATAAGGCCCATTTTAGACCCTAAATTTCCTCTAATGTTCCTTCGTCTCCCCTTGCATTGTTGGAACGATGAAGATATAAGGGTTATTGGGAACTCATTAGGGAAATATATTGACAAGTTAGACCCAAAATCTCCTATGTTCTCATGTGCAAGAATTTGTGTAGTAGTACACAAGGAAAGAGGTCTTACATAGGAGATTAATATTTCTATGGACGGATGGAACCACTTTCAAACAGTTGACTATGACCAAATCTCGTTTAAATGCAAGGTTTGTCACAAATATGGACATTTTGCTAGGACATGCCTAAAAAGGAAGCAACAAGATGCAAAAGGAAATAAAGAGGTAGAGTGGAATGAAGTTTCAAGGAAAAAAGAGAATAAAAGGAACCCTAACCTGCAACAATACCTTGCAAAAATTAAGGATTCTAAAAACATTTTTCATGTCTTATCCTCATAGAATAAAGAAGAAGAAGATGGAGAGGCAAAATAAAATGAAATGGAAGAATTCAAGGAAATTGAAGGTGACCCAGTGGTACAAGAAATAGATAAGGAATCATAGTACTTCCCTGTCATTCCGAAGGAACCATGTATCAAAGTAAGATCGAAAGCTTCGCAGAGCTCAAGGGACTTAGTAACCAGATCCATATCTAAGGCGTAGTGGGAAGAAACTTCTAAAAGCAAGGAAGATGATGCATAGCCAAAAACAAAGAAAGGAGGAAAACATAATAGAATAATAAGAGATATGGAAGCAACCCGTGAGAAGGAAGTAGGTAAGCAAACCCATTTGGACCAACATGTTATAAACATATCATCATGGAGGCAAACTCAAGGGAATATAGAGGATAAGAAGGATAATAGTATTCCCTCCACTCAGAAGAAATAATGAAAATAGTCTCCTGGAATTGTAGAGGGATGTGAGGCAAACAAAAGATGGAAGAAGTTAAAAGAATGAAAAACTTAGAATCCACAACAATATTCTTGATCCAGGAGACTAAAATGCTTGAGTCGAACAATAGGAATTTAATGAATAGATTATGGCCTAAATGGGAAGGGAAAGCAGTAAGTTTGGTGGGAGATTCTAGAGGGATTCTCACTTGGTGGGATAAATCCCTCTTTAGACTTCAATCCTTCACTGAGAATCAAAATTGGTTATATGTGGAATTATAGGACTTGAACAAAAAGGAGACCTTTTGGGTCGAAAATGTATATGGACCGACGCTCCATGGAAACAAAGGAGATTCTTAGAACTCCTTAGAATTGCAAAGGGATGGGAAAATGCAAGCAACTTGCATCATTGCAGGGGATTTCAATGTCACAATTTCAATAGAAGAAATAAAGGGTGTCTCTAAAGTTTGTGATCCCTTTGGAGAAATACTTGCAGATCTCATGGCCTCCTGGAAATTGTTATATATTAAGCCAAAGAGGATAAAATTCACATGGAACAATAAAATATCGGGTACAAGACAAATTGTAGCTAAGATAGATGGATTTATGTTAAGTTCCTCCTTTCTTAACAAACCATTTATTCTAGACTCCAAAATTTTGCTCTTTGCGGTCTCAGATCATAAGCTTGTCTCCTTATTCTTTTCTTCAATTGCAAATTTTGGACCTATGCCCTTCCAATTTAACCCAATATGGATGAATACCGAAGGTGTGCTAGTCATCATTAAACATGCTTGGAATACCTATGTAATAGGATCCCCAACTTTCATTTCGGAATCCAAATTAAGAAATGTGCAAGGGCATATTAAAAATGGGTTAAGGATCATTGTCAAGATCCAGGAAAGGGAAAAAAAAGGAAATCGAAAGAGTTGGGGGAATTGCAACAGAAAATAGAATAGGAACAAGTCACTGAAGAAATATTGATACAAGAAAAATATTTGGACAGAGAATGTCAAAAGAAAATGTAGGCCTGTAACCTTCCCTAGCACCTCCCAACCACCCGTATATAATAATTTGATCTCTAACTTTTGTACACATATGGATCTTCCAATTGAATGTACAAAGACACTTATTTGAAAGTTTAAAGCCTTTTTTATATACCCTCAAATGTATCTCTTCACCTAACAGTCACGTATCTTCATTGTGATTTTTCACAAACAAAAACCATTTCAAAATTACCTCTATGTTTTAACTTGCGAAATTATCAGTGTGTAACACTCATTTTTGCAACTAAGCTTCTGCAATTTTCTTCCACAAAATATCTTTTCACAACGACCTTTCCACAATTAAACTTCTACAAAGTGATGTCTGCAACACTCCTTTTCGTAACTACCTTTCCTCAATTAACCTTCCACAATTAAGCTTCTGCAACGATCTTTCTGCAATCTGTGGGAACTCCTTCCTTCTTCAATTGCGGGTTGCAGATTGTCTGCTTTTCAACTTTTCTCAAGACTGCTTCCGCAATTCGTCTCCCATAATAATTCTTCTGTAATTGCGGATTGTGGTTCTGCTTTTCAACTTTTCTCAAAACTGCTTTCTCAATTCGTCTTCCGCAATTGTGGATTGCGGATCTACTTTTTGAATTTTCTTGAAATTTCTTCCGCAATTCATCTTCCGCAAAACTTCTTGCACAATTTCGGATTGCGGGTCTGCTTTTCATAAATTCTCAAAAATTATTTACGCATATATCTTCCACGATAGTCTTCCCTTGGCTTTAACAAGATTGCACCTTGGCATTGGAAAAACTATTCTATACCATTGGTCTTTTTCTCTCTTATGATCTAGGCCGTCCAAATCTTCAATTTATAGAAATTTGACGTTAGAATGCTTCTGACTCCGCTTTAGCCAACTGTTTTATTTTGTCTCAATCTTTTAGATTATTTCATCAATGTTTCCTTATGATATTATGTTGACAACAATGCCAATTTAATCAACAATCTCCCCTTTTGGAATTGATGGCAACATTTTCTTCTTTAGGCAATTTTTCTCCCCCTTTGAAAACAATAACAATTTTTTGAGGAAAAACTCCCCATGTGGGTGTGTCTCCCCCTGTCAACATTTATCCTCTTACTGTGACAAGGTTTTCATCCTTTTAGTTATTTTTTTAACGATGAGGGATAACCCCCAATTTCTTCCTAAGATAGGCAAATGATTCTCTAGGTAACGACTTAGTGAAAATTTCTGCAATTTGTTCCTTCATATCAATATACTCCAATTTGACCACTTTTTGAGACACTTGCTCTCTTAAAAAATAATATTTGATTGGAATATGTTTTTCCTTAGAGTGCATAACAGAATTTTTGGATATGTTTTATAGCACTTGTATTGTCAACAATGGGGTCCTCATATTTTACAAGTAAATATTCCAATGTTTGTTTCATCCAAATAACTTTTGTACCACATGATGCAACAACAATATACTCGACTTCTGTTGTAGACAATGAAATGGAAGACTGCTTTTTGCTTAGCCATGACACCAAGCAATCTCCTAAGTAGAATGCTACTCCACTAGTGTTTTTTCTATCATCAAAGCTTTCGACCCAATATGCATCAGTAAATGATTTTAGAGTGAAGTTATTTCTTTTCAGATACCATAATCCATAATCCACGGTACCTTTTAGATATCTAATAATTCTTTTTACTGCAGCCACATGTGTTTCTTTTGGGGCTGATTGGAATATGGAAACCAAACCTACAGCCTGCATTACATCTGGTCTTATAGTTGTTACATATAATAAACTACCAATCATTGAACTATAGATAGTATGATCTACTTCTAAAGATTCATAATCCTTGCTCAATTTACAACCAATGACCATAGGAGTACTAACAGGTTTGGATTCTTCCATTTTGAACGTTTTCAACATCTCTTTGATATACTTAGTTTGAGAGATGAAAATCCATTTTTCTGATTGAGATACTTGTAATCCTATAAATAAAGTTAGTTCTCCTAACATTGACATTTCAAATTCCTTCTTCATTTCTAAAGCAAAGTTTACACTCAGAATTTGTAGATCACTTCCAAATATGACATCGTCTGTGTAGACTACAACAATGATCATATTTTTGTTTTCAAACTTTATGTATAAATTACTTTCAGTGGTCCATCTTCCATATCCTTGCTACTTTAAATACTTGTCAAGTCTAGAAAACCATGCTCTTGGAGCTTGTTTAAGGCCATAAAGTGCCTTCTTAAGTTTGCAAACACAATTTCTATTTTCTGATAATAGAAAACCTTTAGGCTACTCAACATAGACTTCTTCTTCAAGTTCTCCATTAAGAAATGCATATTTTACATCCATTTAGTACACTGTGAAGTTTTTGTAGCATTAAAAAGCTAGAAACATCCTAATGGCTTCAAGTCTTTTCACGGGTGCAATAGTTTCTTCAAAGTCAACACCTTCTACTTGAGAATCTCCCTTACATCCTAATCTGGCCTTGTTTCTTGTCATATGACCATGCTCATTGACCTTGTTTTTAAAAAACCATTTGGTTCCAATAACATTCATGCCTTTAGTTCTTGGGACAAGTTCCCAAATTTGGTTGCTTCATTAAACATAGTTCTAGCTACTTCATGTACTATCCTATTCTTTCTCTCAACAACTCCATTTTGTTGAGTTTTTGCTGCTGAAAATTGCCTCTTGATTCCATGAATTTCACAAAACTCATTGAAATCATTTCAGGTGAATTATCCACCATTATCTGATCTTAGACATTATTTAATCTTACGATTTGCTTTATTTTCAACAAGTGCATTGAAGGCTTTGAACTTCATAAAGGCTTTTGATTTTTCTTTAATAAATGCTACCCACATCATCCTTGTATAATCATCGATTAATAACATAAAGTAATATTCACCTTGAAACATTTTAGTCCTTGTTGGTCCACAAAGATCAATGTGAGTTATTTCTAATGGCTAAGAGGTTGTATGTTATTTGACTTTGAAGCTTGTTCTTGTTTGCTTCCCATGAAGACAGTGTCTACAAACATGATTTGGTGGTTTTATGATCTTTAGCAAGTGCCTTACAACTCCCTTATTACAAAAATTTACAATATTTTCAAAGTTCAAGTGCCCCATCCTTCTATGCCATAACAAACTTTCATCAATTTGACTCATATAAAATAGTTCTTCATTTTCTAGAATATTCACATTGCTTGGAGTTCTCATAGCAGTCCCAACAAGTTTCCTGAATCTTTTCTTTTGATTTCACACTTCTTGGAATCGAATACACATATGTGTCCTTGATCACATGTTTGGCTCACACTTAAAAGATTGGGTTTTAAGTTCTTTACAAGAAAAACTTTTTCAGCTTTCATCTGATCTCTAAGAGCCTTTGTACCCTTCCTATTTATTTTAGAGGATAGATTATCTCCAAAAGTGACTTTTCCTTTTTGATTCATTTTTAGGCTTATAAACTTATTTGGGTTTCTTGTCATGTGTTTTGAGCATCCACTGTCCACATGCCATAGATTTTGTTTTTTTTGTTGCACATAGAACTATTGAACATTCCACATCAAGGCTTATTCTTCCAAACCTTCCTTTCCTCATTGCATTGATATTTTGTGGTGTCATTCTCCATAGGAATAACTAGTTTACACTTTCTAGCAATGTGTCCTTGATTACCAAATTTGTAACATTCTATACTATAACTTTGTAGAGGAGCAAAAGAATAATAGTTTCTTCATTTTTGGATTGCTTTTAGTAACATTCTTCTTATATAAAGGATATTGTGATGTAATACCTTTCCCAATAGGAACCATTAGTTTACAATTTCTAGCTATCTGTCCAAAATTGTTATAGACATAACAATTTCCCAAAAATAGTTGGTGATGTCTACTTGGCACATTATCTATCCTGCTTTCATTTGAGGGAGAGCAATTTTTTGACTGTATTCCTTTACAACTGGTCTCATAATTGCATCATCGTAACTTCTTTTATTTCCTTCTTTATTTATGATGGAGGATTGTTCTGTCTTCTTTCCATTGTCATAACCTAGTCCAGTTTTATTCCTAGATTATCTTTGACAACTTAGGATGCCATCCAGAGTTTTTGAACTGCTCTTAAACTTTGATTAAAGGGATTCTTCATTTGTATTATTCTAATAAAGATCAATTCAGCTTTGAACTTTTATAATTCTTTCTCTCTTTTCTTGAGTTGCTGTTCTAGATTGTTTTCATCCTTTTTGGCTTCTTGAAGCTGATTTTTTATGTCAGCAATAATTATTTCTGCATCATTGTTTTTATCTTCAAATTCTGTCATATGAATTTTTTAATTTTTGTACATCCTTTTATACTTCCCTAATTCTTCAAGAGCACTTACAAGTTCTCCTTCAAGATCTACCACACCTTCTACTTCTTCTTCAGATATTTCGTTCTCTAATCCCATGAATAGTACTTCAACATCTTCATGTTCACTAGACTCATTTGAGCAGTTATCATCCATGGAAAAAAGGTCTTCTTTTTGTTTTACTTATTAAAAATCCTTTTGTTCTTCTTTGAATCTTTAGGGAACTCGTCATCACCTTCTTGTTTGGGATAAGGGAATTTGGAAGCATAGTGACCAATTTCCCCACAGTTAAAACATTTTAAGGGTAATTTCCATTTGTAATTACCAGTACCTCTCTTAATATTTTTAACAAGAAGTGCTTCTTCATCATCAGAGTATTCTGATTGAATATTTGTCTTAGATTTCTTAGCTACATTAGATGCTTTAAAATTTGATTCCTTCTTTTGAGAATTATCTTGCCCAATCCTCATTTCATAAGCTATGAGGATCCCATATAGTTCTTCCATGGTGAGTTTGTCAAGAGTTTCTCTATCCTCTAGGGTGGAAATATGTGGGTTGTAAATCATTGGAATTGGTCTTAGTACCTTTTCAACTATTTTCTTTTCTTTCAATTATGCTCCTAGCACTTGAATTGTATTAACGATTTCATCAATTCTCTCAAAATATTTTGAAGTGTTTTCTTCTTCCTTCATTTTTAGACTTTCAAATTGAGTTTTAAAAGAATGGAGTTTAGCCAAAAAATTATTCACTCACACAATGAATTCACCAAAAGACTTGGTAAATCAGATAAGCCACAAGGCAAGTATATATTAATGATAAGATAAGAGATGATATGTTACAATGGTGGCCCTACCTTAAATATGGCTTGGGCATTTGAAATGAGGAGACGCCTCATTTCATAACCTAACTTAGTTAACTTAATTATTTAATTATTATCTTATTTTATCTTCATTACATTGCCACTCTCTTAGAAAGGCTTTGTCCTCAAAGCCTTCATAATGTTTCTGCCTCTTTTTTTTGTAGTGTCGTAGCTGATGAAACATGTCGATATGAACTGATAAGATTGGAGCATAACTTACGATATGTGGATGAATCAATCCATCCCAAATTTATTTGTTGTGGATTGTTGGTATTACATATTGATCTATCGTTAGGAGCTTTGGCCACATTGGTACCATTAGCTTTCGATAGTTCCCACTTTTTAGGATATCGGTTTTTATGGTTGGGGTGTCGATAAGGACTTTTCACGATGTCATTTTATTTTACGAGTGTCGTCTTGTGAGCATTGACCTGAGTTGGAAGTTGTATTTTCGTCCCTTGAGGTTTTAAGGTTTCCTTCTGTATCTTTTTCAACTACACATAATCATTTTGAAACTTCTTAATCACTTTTACTTGCGTTTTTCTGTCATCTTCAAACTTCTTAAGTTGTTCCTTAATATCTTTGTTATGACTACTTATGCAACTATTTTCTTCCTGCTTGACTAGAAGTTTCCCTTCAATGTCTTCCATAGATTGTTCTGTCTTTCGACTATTTTTCAACTTCTTAATTTTCGTGACTAGTGTTTTGTTATGATTCCTTAATCTGAAAATTTCTTCGGAATTGTTGGATAGTGTTTTATTAATTTTTGCAATTTCCGACTTATGAGTCTTTTTAGAGTCGTCATTTTGTTGTTGAAGAACTTTCATCTGTTGTCGATATTGGTTGATCACTAATTCTTGATTTTCTAATTTATGTCGTATCTACGTTAGTTCTTCATCCTTGTTGCTAATGATTTTGCTCAACCGTTTTATTTCCGCTTTGTAATCGTTTATTTCTTTCTTTATATCTTGATTTTTCAATCTCTGATTAAAATCGTTTTCGCTTTTTAATTTCTTAATTTGGGCAGACAATTTTTCTATATGATTTTTCTGATCGGAAATTTTTTTGTTCCTTGAGCTCTTTTTGCATCTCATGTATTTTAATTATTACTTCCAAGTTCGTATTTGTGTCTCGTAATTATTCATTGTCTCTTCGATAACATTTTAACTTGGCTTCTAATTTCTCTATTTGTAGTCGCAAACCAGATTCCATGATCTCTTATTTCTTCCACACTAGATGATGATGGTGTTCGATTTTTTTTCGATTTTGTTTTCCTTTGACTTCCCCACCTAAGTTCAATCTCACTTGCTTTTTAGTATCAATTATTATGCACCCTTTTTATCTTTTATTTCCCTTAAGTTTTGTAAAATGTGAATAGATTGGGTGGTTGAGAGGAATGAGTGTTATATTCCCCACCCAAGTTCAAATCTCACTTGCTCTTTACTAATAATTATTATGCACTTTTATATTAAAAATCAAACCCAGTTTAAGAAACCAGGTGTGGTTTCACTTTTACCCTCTCTCTTTTTTTTTTTCCTTTTCCTTTTATCTTTTTTTTTTCTTAACTTTTCTTTTTTAACCTTTTTTTTTTCCTCGTTCTTTTAGTTTTTTTTGTTTTAACCTTTTTTCACTTTTTTTTTAACTCTCTTTTTTGGGGGAGTTACTTTTACCCTTTTTTATTTTATTTTATTTTTATTTTTTAAGGACAAAGTCCTATTTTTTTGGGAAACCCAAATCTACACAAGGTGTAAATAATGTGAAACCCAAAAATTTAGGGAAACCCTAGGTGATGGCTAAAAACCAAAAATATGGCCAAAGGTCGGGATCTAGCCAACGAGGCTCTAATACCAACTGAGCCAAATAATTATTCGCTCACACA
The DNA here is from genome assembly GCA_001517045.1 of Pseudotsuga menziesii. Lineage (NCBI taxonomy): Eukaryota > Viridiplantae > Streptophyta > Pinopsida > Pinales > Pinaceae > Pseudotsuga > Pseudotsuga menziesii. The sequence continues at coordinate 107,980 of LPNX010120984.1, forward strand.
ATGAATTCACCAAAAGACTTGGTAAATCAGATAAGCCATAAGGCAAGTATATATTAATGATAAGATATGAGATGATAAGTTACAATGGTGGCCCTACCTTAAATATGGCTTGGGCATTTGAAATGAGGAGACCCCTCATTTCATAACCTAACTTAGTTAACTTAATTATTTAATTATTATCTTATTTTATGTTCGTTACAAAATATCTGGGTTGTAAATCATTGGAGTTGGTCTTAGTACCTTTTCAACAATTTTCTTTTCTTCCAATTCTGCTCCTAGCACTTGAATTGTATTAATGATTTCATCAATTCTCTCAAAGTATTTAGAAGTGTTTTCTTCTACCTTCATTTTTAGACTTTCAAATTGAGTTTTAAAAGTATGGAGTTTAGCCCTTTTTACCTTGGTGTCTCCTTCATAGATAGTGTGCAATTTGTCCTAGATATCTTTGTTTTTTTACAATGCATCACTTTGGAAAAGACTGTTCTGCCTAATCCAGCCAACATTGCATTAACAACTTTAGCATTGCATCCAAATTGTTTTATTCCTTCAACATCTATGGGAGGATATTTTGGATATATATATCATGTTTCTACATACATCCAAACATCTAGTCCAATATACCCTATATGGCTTCTCATCCTAATGCTCTAGTACGCATAATATTCTCCATTGAATATTGGAACCTTGGAAGACATTTTTACTTGTTGATGTATAGTGATAAAAGATCTATCTTCAAGTGTTTAAAATTTTAGTGAAGAGAGATTTTTTTCATCAAGTATACTGTCATAACATCTATCAAGTCTGACCAATATATTTTTCCATCACTCGCTTCAGGAGTCGCGCCCCAGCGCCGACCTGCTCGTAGGGTTTTGCAGGTGCTCGATCTTCTCAGGCCGCCCCATGGCTATGCCTGGGGGAGGGCTCTCCCCTCCCTCTGCTCCTCCCACCGTCGAAGAAGCTTTCAGAAGGATACTTAGGTTTCCTAGTCTCATCCCGGCGGTCCCTTCCATCCCGAAGTTCATCAAGAAGCTTGATGCAGTTCATGAAATTGACCTTCCTTGTGAACAACCCATCAAAATCGCTCTAGCTCTGGTTGAGCGAGGATTGGTAGGCCAGTTCATGGGGCTTTGGCCTTCATCTAAATCCACAGACGACTAGATCCAAAGGAACTGGAGACCCCAACTAAAGAGCAGTGTCACTTGCTACCCTGTTGGTCGAGGGTTCTTCATATTTGAGTTCATTACTAAAGAAGATCACGATCTTATATTCATAAATGGCCCATACTTCATGGGTTCTCAAGGGTTGTATCTCAATATATGGACTCCATATTTCAATGCTGAAGTAGATGTACCAAAGGAAGTTCCAATGTGGGTAAGGCTCCCAAACCTCCCAGTCCACTGCTGGAACACTCAAACCCTGGAAAAAGTTGGGAAAGCTCTTGGGAGATACATTGACAAAGCTGAAAACAATGGCCAATACTCTTGCGCCAGAATATGTGTAGAGGTCGACCTTGAAGCAGGGATTTCGGAGGCAGTAAAACTAAAAGTTGGAGATTGGCACCATTATCAAAAGCTTGACTATGAACAGCTTCCGTTCAAATGCCGCCAATGTCACGAACATGGACATTTTCAGAGAAATTGCCCCAAAACGCGGGTACCTGAAGAAGGAGATGGATGGCAAAAATTCAAGAAAGGGAAAACAAGTACCAAAACTTAGGAAAAAAGATCTGCAGTGGATATTCAAAATCAGCCTTCAAGCTCAATCAAACCCCCCCAGGCAGCCACCAAAGATGCACCAATCGTAATCCCAAATGATGAGGAACTACAAGAAAACAAAGATCAAAAGGGAAAGGACCCAGCCATGGCAAGCGTTGATGGAATCCGAATGGAAAAGCAAATTAGCAGAAACAAGGTTGACTCCCAGTTCATAGATCAACTGGAGCCAGGGGAAATTCCTAATCTGAGGGAGGCTGAGGCCCCTGGCTCCTCCAAAGAAGCTAATGAAGATCCATTGCCACCAAAAATGGATCTAGGTGAAGAAACGGATGAGGGCTCCACATCTAGCAGTCTACATACTATTCCCATCAAAAATCCAAGAGGGAGGAAGTTGAAAAAAGAAAAAAAAAGAGGAAGCAACATATCTAGCTGTCCTTGAGGGGTCACAAAAAACTCTAAAAGGTCTCATGCACACCAGATCTAAAAAAGGAGCACCCTCGGCCTTAAAAGAGGCCAACCCCTTCTCCCATAGTCCCTAATGCGGTACATTTCCTGGAATTGGAGAGGCCTAGGCTCTTCCCTAAAAGAAGAAGCAATGAAAGACCTTGTTCGAATTCATAAGCCTGAAATTTTGCTTGTCCAGGAAACAAAAATGGAGGAAACAATTATCCTCCAAACTAGGAAAAAGTTCTAGAAAACAGGTTCTGGGGTTGCCAACAGCTCCAGAGGTGCTTCTGGAGGAATAGCCACCTTTTGGGATTCCTCTGTGTATGATATTGAAGCTGAGGTACGAACATTACACTGGATTTTCACAAAGCTCATCCACAAACTGTCTGGACGCACTGTAAGTCTATTCAATCTCTATGTCCTCGTTTTGCATTCAGAAAAAAAAGACTGCTGGCACTCTTTAGAGTCCTTCCTTAACATGCAGCAATTAGAAAATATCATAGTAGTTGGAGATCTGAACGTCACCCTGGCTGCTAATGAGAAAAAAGGTGGAACCCCGGTCAGAGATCCATCGAGGGAATGGGTTGAAGACATCATCCTTGGGTGGGATCTGATGGATATAAAGCCTGTCAAAGGAAAGTTTACTTGGACGAACAAGAGAATTGGACCTGGCCATGTCGCAGCCAGGCTTGATAGGTTCCTAGTCCACTCTTCTTTTCTCTCCATGGGCCTCTTAGCCTCTTCCAAAATCCTCCCCCATTGCACCTCCGATCACAATCCCATCCTTCTTGACCTTACTCTCGATCAAGATCTTGGCCTGATTCCCTTCCGTTTCAGTCCGCTCTGGATCCAACATGATGATTTTTTGCATGTAGTCGCCTCCTCCTGGAATACCCCAACAATTGGATCACCATCCTTCGTCTAGGAATCAAAACTAAAGAGGCTCAAAATCAATCTGAAAGAATGGGCCAGGAGCATCACCTCACCAATTTCAAAAAGGAAAATCGCTCAAGCTTATTTGGAAACGCATCAAGACCACATGGAATCCTCTCCAACATCTGATCTTCTTCTAAGAAAGGAAGAAAACCTTCAGAAAACATACTTTGCGGCCTGTAGAATAGAAGAAAATTATTGGAGACAAAAATCTTGAATCCGCTGGCTCCTGAGTGGGGACAAAAATACAAAATATTTTCATAAGCAAGCTGAGGCCCGTAAGAACCACAACGCTATCTCTGAAATTAACTTTGAAGGCGAGCTGATAAAATACTTTGTTGGCATCAAGCAAGCTGCTGTGGAAACCTTTAAAGAGCTTTTTACAGCCCCCATAGAGGAACCGATTGACATTTTCTCTCATCCTTTCGATCTCATTCCTCACCTTATCAGAACCCAAGAAAACAACTTTCTAACTGCGCCTATCACCATGAATGACGTTAAAGATGCCCTTTCTATAATGAAACCGGACAGCGCTCCTGGCTCGGACGGTTTCACCACCAAATTCTCCATGAACTGCTGGTCAATAATTAAAATTGATCTCTTAAAAATGGTCTGGTACTCGCAGAAGGTAAACAAACTGGGAGGCAACACCAACTCTTCCTTCCTTGCTCTGATCCCGAAAGAAAAAGGTGCCACTACCTTCAATCGGTTCAGGCCCATATCGCTGTGTAATACAGGGTACAAGATTATTACCAAAATTATAGCCGCCAGGCTTAAAAGAATACTTCCAAGAATTATCCCGAAAAATCAAGAATTATTCATCAAAGGAAGGAAAATCCTCGACAACATCATTCTGGTCCAAGAAGCAATTCACTCAAGCTATCAACGAAATGAGAAAGGTATGGTCATTAAACTTGATTTAGCTAATGCTTTTGACCATGTTAGACATGAGTTTCTGTTTGCAGTTATGGCTAAATTTGGCTTCTCAAGAGACTTTATAAGCTGGATCAAAGGATGTATAGGTGATCCCTGGATTGCCCCTCTTGTTAATGGAAGACCCACAAGTTTCTTCAAAGCCTCTAGAGGCCTAAGGCAAGGCTGCCCTCTGTCTCCCCTCCTCTATGCCATCCAAGCGTCAATGCTCAGCTTCCAACTCAACCTTAGTCAGGAACTCCACTTGCTTCCTGGGCTAAGAATCATTAACAATGTCCAGGACATCAACCATGCCCAATTTGCTGATGACACGCTGTTGTTAGGGGGTGCATCCATCCATTCTGCTGAAGATTTTCAAAATGAGTTGGACGTATACAAAAAAGTATCCGGAAGTAAAATTAACTTCCATAAAAGAAAAAAATTTAGCTGGAAGTGCTTAGCCAGAGAACTTAGGGACATCACTAGAACACTTGGGATGGATGGAACTACAGACTGGGACAACTTCATTTATCTAAGCATCCCCATTTGCAAAAACAAAGTCAAGCCAGCAAGATGGGAGCCTATTTTAGACAAACTCAAAGTCAAAATCCAAAGATGGAATGCCAACTGGCTCAACCTTGCAGGTAAAACCATTCTTATAAAAGCTGTTCTAAATAGCATGCCAATCTACCAATCATCTATTTTACTTGCCCCAGGGTCAGTAATCCGAAAGATTGAAGGGCTTCTTAGAAAATTCATCTGGGAAGGGGGCAAAGGGAATGAAAATAAAATCCATCTTGTCAGTTGGGAAAAGATCCAAAAACCACGTGATGAAGGAGGGCTCCAGGTGAGAAGTTTACCTACCCAAAACCTAGCGCTAGGAGCTAAGATACTCTGGCAAATGATCACAGGTAAAGAAACGTGGAGCAAGAAAGTTCTCAGCGAAAAATACTTCCCGGGAACAAGGAAGAGGTGTCTTGACTCGCAGCCACCAGTCAGAAATGGCTCACCAATTTACAAATTATGCATGAAAGCGTTGCAGCCTTTTAAAAAGAATCTTTATTGGATACCTGGGAATGGGAAATCTATCAAAGTTTGGGAAGACTCCATTATGGGAGAAACTCCAATTGGGCTATGCAGGGAAGTAAACAACATCAAACGTTGGCTCTTGGATAAAGGGGCCACCACGTTGTGGGATCTATCGGATTGGAATGATAACAACTGGAATGGATGGGATTTAGGCCATTTCCCCCCTTAACTCAACACCGAAGCTGAAGCTCTTATGGCTCTTCTCCAAGGAAAGTCTCCAATCAAAGAAGATACCAAAGATAGAAGAGGTTGGGGTAATAATTCTGGAAAATACTCAACTTCAGAAGGTTTCAAGTGCATTCCAATAATCTCTTATGCTTCCCCCAACCCTGTGGTCTGGAAATTCATTTGGTCTAAAACCTTCATCCCGAAAATTGATATCTTCTGCTGGTCAATGGCCCACAAAAGCATCCTTACAGGAGACAATCTTAAGAAAAGAGGAATAGCAGGTCCAACCCGCTGCCCTCTCTGCAATCACAATGAAGAAACTTTGGATCATATAATGCTTGACTGTCATTTCTCCAAAAAGGTGTGGTTGAAGGCCATGAACCTAAATTCTGGCATCAATCTCCCTCTTTCGATCCAGGACCTCTTCTCAAACTGGATGGACCTGTCTCCGTTTCTTTTAGCCAAAAAAACTCTGCTTCAAACTGCCTCGAATTGGCTACCAAAAGCCATTTGTTGGAAAATCTGGATCGAGAGAAACAATAGAATTTTTAGGGATCAAGCAACTCATCCTTCGAAAGTCGCAGTTCAGGCAAGAGCAATCCTTGGGGAAGCTCTGGATAACAATCTTTCTATAGATCACTCTCCTAATCCTCTGCCTGAAGAGTCAAATTGGTTAAGTTCGATAGTCTCCAACCTTCAGAAGCGAAACCTGACCAATTAGCCTACTACAGCAATTTGGGAAATAAGGCTGGATGAAACTGAGTTCAAAAGCTGGACATCCACTCTGAATGAGCCATGCCTCTTCTTTGACAGAGCATCAAAGGGAAATCCAGGCTTAGCTGGTGGTGGCGGTGTGATCTTCTCGTCTAATGGAAAGGTTCTCAGTAATTATTCTTGGGGCCTTGGCACTGAAACTAATAATGTAGCTGAATTTTGCGGGCTCTGGCAAGGCTTAAGAATCGCACTCTCCAAAGGAATTACCAAGCTCTTGGTTTTCGGGGACTCCCGACTGCTGATCAATGCCATTATTAAAAAGAAGAGGCCCTCCCATCTTAAGCTTGGCCAAATCTACCAGAAAATCCAACTCCTAAGCAAAAACTTCCAAAACATAAGATTCTTCCACGTTCTCCGTGGGCTGAACTTGCAGGCAGATAAAGACGCCAACAAAGGGACACTGCTTGGCAGAGGTATATTAAGCATTGATGGAAATGTTCAATGATGTGATGCCCCTTAGCTGTTAAAGATTCATGATCCTTTTCCAGCGTTCTCATTCGTTCAGCTCTGCAAATATGGTTCACGTTTCCTCATGTATTTTCCAGGGAATCGCTGCAAATCGCAGTCTGCCAGGAGTTCCTCGTGACTTGTGGCCCCTCCTCTCCTGTTACTTAAGAACTGCATATCTCTCACATCGATACAGCATTATTGTTAAAGGATATGTGGCATTAATCCCAAGTAAAGAAGTCTATGCAACCAAGGTGAATTTGCTGAGATCAGTCACTCCCAGTGCTGCTCGTCCGCGCCCTATGAACCAGGAAAGACTCCCCACAATGGCGTCCCTCGGATACTCAAGCTCTGGTCCATCAGCAGATGAAAGGATAGAGTCGCTGGAGACCTCTATGGGATGGCTCAGAGCTCGTTTAGACAACCAAGACAAGAGTTTGCAAGCTACCAACAAGGCTGGAGAACAAGCCTGGGATCTTCTCAATGAAGATATAAGGAAACTTCGTGAAGATCAATCTGCCTCTACTGAGAACCTGGATGATTTCAAGGAAGAAAATTGCACCAGCTTCAAGGATGTGGCGATCACCCATGGAGACTTTGGGAAAAGAATTAGTGCTTTGGAAACGGCAGTGTCCAAACTGATGGACAAGATTGGCAAATGAAATCTACGTAGAATGCTCTCTAACCTCTCTCTTCTCATGATGCTCCATCTGTTATGCTGTCTCGTAGCTCTGTCTATTTAAATAAATGTAATCAAGCCGTTGGAAGGCTTTGGATTCCTAGTATTGACCAGTTATAGACTCCTGCTCTTCTATGTAACTCTTATCCTCTGTATTAGCCTACGGTAGCTGTTTTACCATTTTCAATATATCCTACCCCTATGTTTTAGTTTAAAAAAAAAAATTTAGTGAAGAGCTTGCTCTGATACCAATTGTTGAAATATAAAGCAATACTAAGAGGGGGGGTGAATCAGTATTAATCAATCTATTTAAATTTTTATCACTTAAAACAAAATCAACAATAAAATAGAACACACAAATTATCATGGAAGCCAAATTGGAAAAAACACCAACACTTTCTATTACTGCAAAATTATATTTACAAATAGTTTACGCTTGCTACTACAAACAAGGATGCTACAACACCCTATTTACCATCAACTACTGGAAGGAGGCTATGAACCCCTAGTTTATCAGCTACTACTGAAAGAATGCTTTGACACCCTATTTACCATCTACCACCGGAAGGAGGCTACGACCCCCTTGCAGGCTTGTAGCCTGCCCTAGCATCTCCCAACCACCATTATATGATAATTTAATCTCTAGCTTCTGTACACCTATGGATCTTCCAATAGAATGTACATAGACACTTATTTTAAATTTTAAATCCTTGTTTATATACCCTCAAACGTATCTCTTCACCTAACAGTCACGTATCTTCATCGCGAGCCCATGAATTTTCACAAACAAAAACCAATTCAAAATTACATGTATGTTTTAACTTGTGAAATTACCAGTGCATAACACTCCTTTCCGCAACTAAAATTTCACAATTTGCTTCTGCAAATTATCTTTCCGCAACCACATTTTCGTAATTGACCTTCTACAAATTGGTGTCTGCAACACTCCTTTCCGCAAATACCTTTTCGCAATTAACCTTCCGCAATTACTCTTCCGCAATGATTTTTCCGCAATCTACAGGAAATCCTTCCTTTCGCAATTGCAGGTATGCTTTTCGACATTTATCAAAATTGCTTCCGCAATTCATCTCCCACAAGGCTTCTTCCACAATTGCGGATTGCGGATTGTGGGTCTACTTTTCGACTTTTCTCGAAATTGCTTCCGCAATTACAAATTGCGGATTGTGGGTCTTCTTTTCGACTTTTCTCAAAACTGCTTCCGTAATTCATCTTCCGAAAAACTTCTTCCACAATTGTAGATTGCGTATTGCGAGTCTGCTTTTCATAAATGATCAAAAATGATTTCCACAAATATCTTCTGCAATAGTCTTCCCGCAGCTTTAACAAGCTTTCAACTTGGTATTGCGGAAACTATTCTAGACCATTGATATTTCTCTGTCTTATGATCTGGGCCGTCCAAATCTTCAATTTATAGAAATTTAGCGTTATAATGCTTTGGACTCCACTTTAGCCAACTATGTTATTTTTTATCAATCTTTTGGATTGTTTCATCAATGTTTCCATATGATCTTATGTTGACAACAATGCCAATTTAATAAACAGAAAATAATGGTGGAAATAATCATTGAGAAAGAAATACATAAGGAGTCAAAGATTAAAAAAAATAGATCATATTTGGGGAGGGAAGAGAACCCACATTTGGGAGCTATGCAAAGCATCTGTTGGTCACATTAAAGACATGGATTATCCAAGGAATGGAAAATAAATAAATATCTGGGAGGATAAAATTTTGGGACACCCTAACCTAGACTCACTGATCAACCTTGAAGGCATTCGACAATGGATGCTTGAAAAAAATTTGATCAGCTTATGTGATATCTCAATCTGGGAAAGATTTGGTGAATGGAAAGGATGGAAAGACCTAATCCCCCCAAGACATCTATATCAGGAATATAGGACATTCTTCTTGAACCTTCACAGGAAAGCTCCAATTCATCGTGGTGAAAAGGATTGAAGAGGATGGGGAAGATATGCAGGATACTTGGTCAAGGAAGGGTACAAACTTTTGGAAGGAAATGTTCAGTCACAAGATTCCAGATTACGGCGAAAGGTATGGAATCCTATAGGTATTCCAAAAATTAATCATTTCTTATGTCTACTTGCTCATAATAAGCTTCTCATTGTGGACAATCTTGTTAAAACATGATTTCAAGGTCCATCTTGGTGTGCACTCTGTAAAAAATCATCAGAGGATGCTAATCACCTATTTTTGGACCGCGCTTTGCCAAGGAAGCTTGGAACAAAGTTTTGGAATATCTTGGGGGGGATATGAATTCCGAACCAAATGCAAGATATGATAGAAAATTGGAAAAAATACTTCCCAGGGAACCTAAGAAGAAAAACGACTCTTCAAAAAGTCTAAGAAGCGGTTCCCATGAATATTTGATACCAAATTTGGCTCGCAAGAAACCATCTCAACTATGACGGAAGAAAATAAAACCCCATAAGAGAAACATTTAAAGCAAAGCACATGATTGAAGAGAGATTGGGAACCAAGGGAATATCACAACCTGAATATGAACCCTTATCCAACCATGAGGCTCGCTGGTTTAAATATTTTTTGAAGCAGAGTTCACTTTCGTCCAAAAGACCAACAAAATGAAATGAGGGTTGGGAAATTAGATATAATAATAAATAATTCACAATATGGTGAGAGACTCTAAAATCCTACACTCTTTTCTTTGATGGATATTTTAAAGTGAACCTAGGGGAGGCAGGTGCGGGAGTGATAATCTTTGATCCCAGAGGAAATATAGTTAAATCCTTTGCTTGGGGACTGGGAATAAAATGTGAATAAAATCTAATAATGAAGTTGAGTGGTTTGTTGTTTTGCATGGGTTTGAACTCATTGCCAAGATAGATATGAACAAAATTGCCATAATAGGAGACTCAAGACAAGTTATCCAGAAGATGTGGAAGGGATATGAAAAAGGAAATACCATATGCAAAATAATTTCTAGAAGGATGTCACACCTCAATTCCAGCAAATAAATAAGCTATTATCATGTCCTCCAGGAAAACAATGAAAAATATGATACCCTAGCTAACAAGGAATCTATGTTGGAGATAGGTTCAGTTTTTATCTTAATGGTGATCATAAAACCCACCATGTTCCATGATCTCACTATCAAAAGCGACCCTTGACCCTCCATTCAAGGTAAGAGTCCAAGGAAAATGCATAACCAAGTCCAACTACTCCGTAGTGTCCTGAGTACACGCGGAAGGGTGCATCTACGAGTCCATGTGATTTTTTGTCATAGCATTAACAGTGATGGGATGAAGCATTTACTTCCTCCCCTTGTTATTTCCGCTCCCACATGTGAAATGGAAGGAGAGCGGTTTTTCTTACCAAGAGGAGGTCAGATCATCCTCCATCAAGCTAGAATACATAGGAAGGTATGCGGCAAGGTTTTTCTCCGAAGTTTTTAGGAAGGTGTGTGGCAAGGTTTTTGCTCCGAAGTTTTTGGGAAGGTATGCAGCAAGGTTTTTGCTCCGAAGTTTTCGAGTATGATTAACTCCTTTCCTTTGTGTTCGCTGGGGAAGATAACATATATGGATATGGAGAAGCGCGAGGAGAAAGGGTGGTTAGCAGGTATTAAAAATGTCAAGGACGATATTGTTGATTTCAAAATTCACTTGAGGAATGTTTATGAGACAGATTGTAGTAGACACAAGAAGAAGCTTGATATCTCTACTGATGTGGGGTATGCTTTAAGCAAGTTATCTTGTTAGGATTCATGACTGGACAACATGGATAGGGATATAAAGGAAATTTTGGGATAGGTTGACAGAGTTGTTGAAGATGTGTATAAAATGGTAAACATGACACAATGTAGCCACTGCCAAGACACAACAACCAACAGAGCGCAACCAATGGAAAAAGTGTCAAACTCAAAGTTGTTTCTAGGCATGGAAGGCGAGAAAAATAAGTAATCTTGCAGCCTTAGGTTTTTGTAGATGTTTTTTTGTATATTGTTAAATTCTCAGTTTATTAGGGTTTATCCCTCCTCTAGTATGGTGAATTCTAGGAAGAAATCCATAGTTTTTTGTAAAGCAGTAGTATTTTTAGTTATGGTTTTCTTAGTTAGAGTGAAAAAAAATTTTAGACTGGCTCTTAGCTTATGTTTTGAATGGTTGTGAACATCCTTTTTGTATAATGAAAATTTTTTCAGTTTCTATTAAAAAAAGGGGGCAGGGCCAGTCATGATGGTCCTATAAGCAAAGGAAATTTTTTTGTCCTCACTTTTAAAATAGGAACAATCAAGATCTGAGTCCAGGGTTTAGGGAAACCTTACTTGATTGTTAAATTGAAGAGCTCGTAGATATAAGGAGATGCCCTTCAATTTAGTTAACGCATATTTGCTTTTTTATTTTCTTTATTAATCCTTGCAAAAATATGGAGTATACTTTTCAAAGTTTGCAAATTAAAGCGCTCATTTTACATTATTTAATTTTCTTGTTATAATTTGTTTTTCAATATTTTCAAAAAACAAAAATAATAAATTGATCATTTTGAAACAAACATAAACGTCAATTTTACAAAATTCCACTCATTATATTTTGTAATTGGTCGAGTATCGATGGGACATAAATTTCCAAGGGTCTTATTTTGAAAATATAGAAAATAAATTTAAAAACATTTAATGTGTAATTTTTTAAAAGTGCCATGTGATAACTTTAACATATTAGTATTGACTTTTGTTTATTAAAAAACAAAAAAACGTTTGTTGTCACTTTTCATGTGACGTTTTGAATATGATGTAACCAAATCTATAGAAATTTTTAGTTTAATCTTTTTACGAGTACATTTTATTAATGTGTCATATTTTGTAAATACTTTCTTGTAAGTAAGTACCCATGGGGGATTTGAACTCATGACCTTCCATTTACAACTTCTCATCTCAATTACTCATTACCAATTGCTCTAACCTCGTGGGATATGTCACATTTTATAAATATTAATGTGTCATATTTTATAAATTATTTTTATAACCTTGTGATTTCTCATTTACATATCAATCTCTTTTTGTTTGTGTTCTTGTTTTGGTTCACAACCCCCCCATCGGGGCTGCTACGTCCATGGGAATAAATCACAGTGGGCCCACCCGAAGGGGCCACACCTCGTTTTCTCTTATTACAGAGCTAACCCAATAGGGACATCAAGTGATGCCACTATAATGTATATCCACCAAAAAATATGACCCCGAGACCTTCTGCTCACAACTTGCAACACTCGACCACTTGAGTTAGCCCACTAGCTTACATTATCAATCTCTATATTTAACTTAAGACTTATTTACTTTCTTAGTTTCTAGTTGCTTTGTGGCATATTCACTTGTTTGTGTGTAAGTTAGTTATTTCTTTTTATGAAAACTTTTTACTATATAAATAATTTAGGAGATCATTGAATAGATTATTTTGAAATTATTTTATTGAATATAGTGTAATTGGTTTGCTTTTAAATTTTACTTATGTACTAAAAAAAAGATTTGACAAAAAACATCCCTAAATCCCCATATTTTTTATGAACTAAAAGGTTAGGAAGGATGGTATTGTAATAAATATATTGAAATTGCCATCTAATATGGGTGTATGTAAGACATTCTAAGAGAGTTATTTTCATTTTCAATCCTTTTAATACCACAACGATGACAAATTATTTTGGCCCACAATGTTTCATGAATTATCTAATGCTTTGTTTGACTATGAAGTTGGTGAGAGTTTATTCTAATTTTAGCAATGTTGGTTTTCTTCTCTATGCTAGCTAAAACAAATAAATTCTTTTGATTTTCTAGATTAGGGTTGATCACCTCCTTATAGTATATTAAATTAATTATATCCTCTAATTCTTAATCGTGACACAATTTCTTGTTAAATTTCGGTGTAAGAATATTTTTAATATTATTGTTGTTATGCAAAATGACCTCTTCATTGAATCCCTAATGATTTAGCAAGACTTGGCATCTCTATGTTAACCCCACTTGAGTTGCATGTGATTTTGACTGGAGTTTGAAGGAATCTTAGAATGCCTCTTGTCTTTCATGTTGTTTATCTTGTTCTTGTACATTAGGTACCTAGTCATAATCATGTTCTTAATGGGGGGAACACTTGAGTCTATGAGGAGGATATGATAGGGTGTGTTGCCTTTAATTTTGATATTTTAAGTTTAAAATGCTTTGGATTTTCTCTGTCTTTCTCTACAATTCCCTAGATAAGTTGTAGCCCCAAACTTCACAGCCATATAAATTAGCAAGACTGACAAGAATCTCAAAGATGACTTTTTTCTTGTCCCAAATCCAAAGGTTAGTTGATCTACATTTGTTTTCAAGTCCATAATAAGATTTCCACCCTCCATTTATCCTTTTCTCAATGCTATATTTCCACTTAAGGTTTCCATGAAGATTAATTCTAAGATAATTGTATGAAGTCAATTCCTCCAAGTTGTTGTCGTAATATGTATGAAATTAGCATAAGGGATATTTTTGGATTTGATTATACTAACCTGTGTTTTGTGAGTGTTAACAATCATACTTGTACCAGAGTAAAAATCATTGACAAATTTCAATTGCTTTTCAAGGAAATAGGGACTCCTCACCATAAGAACAATATAATCAATGCAAATAAGAAGGATGATAATTGTACTAACTAGAGTTGTGTTGACACAACTTGCTTCTTCCAAACAATCCTTTCACTTGTTAATGCATATGACAAAAGGTGTAGGGGACATGGGACAATCTTGCTTAGCTATTATATTACAATTAATTTCTTCCGAATAGCCCTCAGTCTTCTTAAACTTGGGAATCACATTTTCATACAACCTTATCACGCCATCTCTCAACTTGAAAGAAACTTTTAACTGTTCTAATTTATTCCAAATGTTAGTTTTAGGCAATGTATCAAATGCTTTCCTAAAGTCAATGAAGTCAGAGATGAGATAAATTTTAGTATTGTGACACTCCTCTGCAGTGATCCTAAGCTTAACAAGGTGCTCTAGAGTTTAATGAAATCTCTTAATTTGAGTGAGTCCTTTAGCTTTTTTTTGTGGCTTTCAAGCCATATATTATTCTACTTTTCCTCAATAATTTCATATAACTTAGCTAAAAGGGGGGAAATCATAATAGTCATCTAATTAGAGGAATTGCTATTATACCCACTTAAAAATATGAACAATCAAACTCTAAGTCCAAGGTTTAAGGAAACCTTATTTGAATACAAATTTGAAGAGATTTTGGATGTAAGGTGATGCAAGCGTGGTGGGTCAGTTACCTACTAGTTAGAGTGCACAATTAAGGACACACAGACAACTACATGAAAAACATAGATGTGCCAACAAGTATGTATTTTCAATTAAATGAATGAATATCTTTATAATGAGATTTTAGAATGGTTCAATCGAAATGAACATCGATTGTTACAACAACATACGCATGAGGGAATTCTTCGTCCTCGATTCCACACACACTAAATCTCACTCTCACTCTCTGCATCACATGTAGGTCTTATAGCACACACTTGTCTATATCTCTTGGCCCTCCTCTCTCTACTCCTTACCAAATGTTTCAATTCTAAACAACCAAAATCCCCTTCCTCTAAACAAGCTCTGATATTTGTAGCCACAACTGGCCACTCAGTCCTTGAATTATTCCTTCAGAGTTTTATCTGGCCCCCAGGCACTACCATGGATGGAATAAATACACTCTCTGGTTCTCTCTGCAAGGCTCGCCACCTGTCATCCTTCACAAACTTTCATAATTTTTCAACAACCACTACAATTATCCCATCGCTCAACCTTCCTCAAGATTTGGTTAACAGTTGGTCCTTCACCTAACGCAATCAATCAGCTTAAAGTTTCACCTTCTCCTTGGTTTTTGGTCGAAATGTTTTCTCATCGACCACTTCACTCCTTGTCGTCGATCGTCGACCTCTTCTTCGGTCAGAATCACTGTGCCTCCTTAATTCTTCATCGATCCCTTCTTTCGTAGGCATGTTGATGTTTATCGACCGTCGACCTCTTCTTCAGTCGGAGCCTTTGACTTCGATTTTTTTTGGTCTTCTACCTCATCGACCACTTCATAGTATTCGAAACCTTCAATCATTCCTCTCTTCTATTGATTGACTACCCATATGTTGGAGGTCATCGACTGTCCTCTGGGATCTACAGTTGTCTATCAACGACTGTTTCGGTTGGTCCTAGATGCCTCTGCATTAATCTCCCATGGTTGAAAAGAATTCTTCTCCTGCAGTTGGTTGAGCTCTTCTTCTGAAATCATGTTGCCTCTTCCAGGTCCTTGTTCACCCATCGAACCAAGTATTCTTTCTTCTTTTGGCCCCTGTTCCTCCCAACTTCTCGCTCATCGAGCACTTTTGTGACTTCATCCTTGACTAAAATGACATATTCCTCAATAAGGTGGCCATCTCCTCGTCAATCCTTCTTCAAACTTGGATAGTCGGAAACATTAAATGTTGGTGATATAACCATATCCTTCGGCAACTCGAGCACATAAACATTGTCTAATATCTTTCGCAGAATCCTACACAAACCAATCTTCTTCAATTTCAGCTTATCATATGTTCCTCACGGGAACCTTTCTTTCCTTAGGTGTGCATATACTAAATCGCCTTCTGCAAAATATTGTATTCATCTCCTCCTGTCATCTCTCAACTTGTATGTCACATTACTTTTCTCAATTTGTTTCCTCACTTGGTCATGCACTTCCTTCATATGTTTTGCAGATGATTCTACATCTGCACTTTTATTCGTTCCTGTCGGCATGTCAACTAAGTCTTTTACTTCATGCGGACTTCTTTCCTGCACAATATAGAATGGACTCATCCCCATCTACCAGTTCCCTGAATTGTTGTATGTGAATTCTTCCCGCACCAACACATTTTCCCACTGCTTTGGTTGGTCAAAAATCGAATACCTCAGTAGGTTTCCTAAGCTCCTGTTCACAAATTCAGTCTTCCCATCAGACTGCAGATGCTATGCAAAATTGAACTATAGCTTTGTGTCAAGCATCTTCCATAGGGTTCTCCAGAAATATCCCATGAAATTGGTATCCTGGTTCGAAGTAATGCTCTTTGACAACACTTGCAATCTCACAATATCCTTGAAGAACAATACACCAATCCCTGTGGCATCACTTGTCTTCCAACACATAATAAAATGCTCCATCTTCGAAACATGTCGAATACCACAAGTGTGGAGTTATTTCCTTACTGTGTTCTTGGTAATCCCAACAAAAAATCCATGCTGATGTCTTCCCATGGTACAATCGGTACAAGAAAGGGCATATACAGTCCCGTGTTTCAACTTTCTCCTTTATAAAGTTGGCATACTCGACACTATTGAACCCATTTCTTCACATCCTTTTACATCCCTAGCCTATAATACTTATCCTTGACCATTGCTTTGGTCTTGTCGATGCAAACGTGTCCTCCTAATCCTCAAATGTGCAACTCCCTAATCATATTCTCACACACTGATCATCTAGGGATGCAAAATTGATGCCCCTTAAACAAGTATCCCTATTGGATGAAGTAGTCCAATTACGATGTTCTTTCGACACTCCAGTGTTCCTTCGACGCCTTCCATGCATGGACAAAGTTTACATCGACTTCATAGTCAATCTTTATTGAATCTAATCCTATATATTCCACAACAGTCATCCCCAATAATGCAACTCTTCGATTCAATGTGTGGGATACTTTGTTCGTCTTCCCCACCTTGTGCTTCAATACAAAGGTATAACTTTGCATGAACTCGGCCCATTTCATGTGACTTTGATTCAAATTCGTCTGAGAATTCAAGTATCTCGGAGCTTGATGGTTGGTATACAACACAAACTCATTTGGAAACAAATAGTGCCTCCATTTTTTCAATGGTTAGATGATTGTGTAGAGTTCCTAGTCATAGACCGAATATTTTTGCTTGCCTTCATGCGACTTCTCACTAAAAAATGAAACTAGTCGACCGTCATGGCTCAACATAACTCCAATTTCCATTGCACTAGCATCACAGTAAACTTGAAATAGTTTTTCAAAGTATGTAAGAGCTAACACTGGTATTTCCTTCATCTTTTCAAAATCTCGTCGGGAATATTCCATCCACTTAAACTCGCCCTTCTTCATGCGTGTTGTCAAAGGTGCAAAGAATCGACTGAAATCTATGATGAACTTGTGGTAGAAACTAACAAGTCCATGAAAACTTATTACTTTGTGGCATTCGTTGGTACCGACCACTCTAGAATCACCTTGACCTTTTCAGGGTCCATCTTTAGTCCTTTTCTATAAATCACAAAACCCAGATATACAAACTCTTTCTGCATGAAGGAACACTTCTATAGGTTCACCAACAAATTTTCTTGACTCAACCTCTACAAGACTTGTTGAATGTTAGACTAGTGATATTCTATGGTCCAGCTGAAGATCAATATGTCGTTGATATATACCACGATAAACTTTCAAAAAAATGGATTCAACACCTCATTCATTAATCTCATGAACGGGCTTGGTGCATTGGTCTGGCCAATTGGCATAACTAACCATTCATGCAACCCTTCCTTCATCTTGAAGGTTGTCTTCCATTCACCACCTTCCCTTGTTTGGATCTGGATCTGGTGGTATCCACTCTTCAAGTCGATCTTAGTGAAGTATATGTCTCCACTAAACATTTTATCAAGTCGTCCATCCTTGGAAATGGAAACCTTTAATTTATTGTAATACTATTTATAACCCTTGTTTTGGTACGCAATCTCCATTCTCTTCCCTTCTTGGGTGTCACTACAGCTGGTACAACAAACAGACTTGGGATGTCTCTTATCAATCCTTTGTCCAATAATTCCTGGATTTGTCGGTTCAACTCTACATTCTCTGTCAGCATCATTCTATACGACGCCTTGTTTGGAAGACTCGACCCTAGAAAAAATTTGATCTGGTGTGATATAATCCTCATCGGTGGAAATCCAGTCAACATATCATCGACCATTATGCCCTTGAACTCCAAAAATACTTCCTCGGCATCCATCAGAATCCTTTCAGTCAGTCGATCAACATTGGCCCCTTTGGAATCACTCCAAAGCAGTATTTATGGTTTTCCTCCTAAGTTTAGGAACTCCTTGGTTGAACACATCATCAGTTTCTTTTACTAATAGCCACTTTATTTTCCTTGTTCATTCGAATCTTCAACCAAAGGAATTATTCAAAAATATTATGCCATCCTTCTCGACTATCAATGTTTTATTCCCATGGTTTACCCAATAATAGGTGGCAAGTGTCCATTAAAATCACACCACATAATACACTGTTGTGTAACCCACAAATCTTAATATTGACTCAGCACTATTGTGTCACCGTCACATGATGACCCTTCTACAACCATGACATATTATATGCATTCGGGTGTGGTCGACATTCTAGCCCCAACTTGTCGATCACCTCTGTTGAGAATGGATTCGTCGTGCTGCCTCCATTGACTATTGTCATACAACATCTGTCTTGAATATTCACCCTTGTCTTGAATATTTCCTTCCTCTGTGTCTATTCCTCTACCTCATGTCACATCAATTGTAATAGTGTCCACTGGACTGTCGAGTTTTAACCTCTCTCCAACACTACTTCTCTCGACTTTTCCTTCGCATTCGAACCAATTTCGTTGTCTCCTTGAATTTTGGCTTCCTGTCGATTTGTAATATGCAGATGTTTTGGGAACTCCTATGCCTTGTGTCCCCGTTCCTCGTACTTGTAGCATAATATCTTTGACTAGTATTCCCTTCCTACTTTGAAGGTTCCTCTTCGACCACTGATACCTCGACCTTTGGGGATTTCACTTCCCCATTGGTACCCAGACGTGTCAGCTCCGGTCGTACTTTCTTCTCGTAAATAATAGTTACTTTCTTCTCTCTTCACCCCACTATTATTTCCTCTAGAAGTAGAATATTTATAACTTCGAGTAATCGACTTCCCCCTACTCGTTGAAGTCTTCCTCGACAGCTTCTCTTATTCCTTCAACGCTAACTGGTAGGCTTCACTAACAGTTCTAAAATTCAATAAGATAAACTTGTCATGTATGGAATATTTCAATCTGTTTACTTACCTGGCAATTGCCTCTTCTCCCTCGTTGGTCTGTCCCAACCTGATCAACAATCTGTTAAAATACTTTATGAACTCTTTCACAATCGATTATTTCTCTGCAGATTTTTGAACAGAGATAACACATAATTGGTGGGAAGGAACTTATCCTTCAACTTGGAGACCATCCTATCCTAAGTATTTATCTTCAATTTTTCTTTCTTTACTCAGTTTTCCTGTATGTTATCCCACCATAATGAAGCATGGCCTTTTAACATCATACAAGTATATTTTACCCTTCAGGGGTATTTGATCTACTCTATATTGAAGTATTTCTCCATCTCTATGACCTAGTCTATAACCTCTTCTAGGTTTAGGCTCCCTGAGTAGGTAGGCACATCCATCTTAGCATTATCTCACATCTCGACATAACTTTTAACAGTCTATCTTCCTAATCTTCTTCTTCTTGATCCTCTCTATCTTTGACCTCCTCATCACTGTGGTCGAGCATTTCGACGGTAAATCCTCGTCATTGGGCCTCCTTCATATCCTCTAACTCATTTTTTAGTGTCCTCATATTCTGAATGCATTCTTTAAACATTTCATGGTCAACGATGAGCCTTGCTCCTCCATTCTATCTTCTACCACATATATTGACACCTCTTTGAGCCATCTCGCAACTCAAAAATCAAATCACTACTCCCTCAACTCTACCCAACCGCAGCTGGAGTTTTTCTCCACGTCCAATCGCAAACGAAATCCCTTTCACACTGGATAACTTCCTGCCCTGATACCAAATGATGCAAGTGCAGTTGGTCAATCACATGCTGGTCAAAGTGTGCAATGAAGAACACACATACAACTACACAAAACACACAAATGTGCTAAGAAGTATGGATTTTTAATTAAATGAATGAATTTATTTACCATGAGATTTTACAATAGTTTAGTCGAAATGAACATGAACTATTACAACAACTTATGCATGAAGGAGTGTTTCGTCCTCAATTCCACACACACTCACTCTTACTATCAATCTTTGCAACACATCTAGGTCTCACGTCACATAGTTCTCTACATATCTTGGCCCTCCTCTCTCTGCACCTTACCAACTGTTCTGATGCTCAATAATCGAAATCCCCTTCCTTTAAACATGCTATGGTATTTATAGCCAACTGGCCACTTAGTCCTCATTTTATTCCTTCAGAAGTTTCTCTAGCCCCTAGGCACCTCCATGGATGCTATAACTACACCCTCTAGTTATCTTCCCAGGCCTCACCACCTATTATCCTTCACTAGCACCCATAAATGTTCTGCAATCACTCCAACTACCCTATTGCACGACTTTCCTCAAGATCTGGTTAATAGTCAGTCCTTCACCTAATGTTGTCAGACAACTTTAAGGCTCACCTTCTCCTCAGTTTTTGGTCGAAATTTTGTCTCGTCGACCTCTTCTTCTATCTGAATCATTGCACCTCCTTGCTTCTTCATCGGTCCCTTATTTCGTGGGCCCAACATCTGTCAACCTTCGACCTCTTCTTTAGTCATATCCTTTGACTTTCATTTCTGTCGGTCTTCTACCTTGTTGACAACTTCACAATGGTCGGAACCTTCAACCATTCCTCTCTTATGTCGACTTTCTACCGATATGATGGAGGTCTTCGACTATCCTTCGAGCGCTACAGTTGTCTATTTTCTACTGTTCCGGTTGGGTCTAGATTCCCCTGCATCATAAGGGACGAGGACGTTCCTTCATATTTCTAATATTTATACTTGGTATCCTTTGGTGTCCTTAGCTTTCATTTTTGTGAGTTGCTTGACCCCAAACTCTATGTATTCTAAAGGAAACAACATCCCCCTTTATAAAAAGGGTTTGAATATTGTCCATGACATCGGGGGATTCATAAATATTTTTAAGGTATCAATTCTAGTCCCTCAAGAGAATCTTATTTTTCTTTAGTTTTATGAGTTAGAATTTAGGCTTAAGAATTTCTTAGGATCTAGCTTAGAGAGTTGGAAAAAGCTTCTCTTGCTTTCTATTTATGTAGTGCATTTTTTCCTTCTAATTAGGGATTTGTACCTATTTATATTATTGGACTTTAAGGGCTCATTAGAAGCATCCCTAATTACTTTCCTAGAAATTGTACATTCTTTAGCATAACAAGGGTTGACCATTCTATTTGTCTTTTTACATGACATCTTGATAAAGACCTTGTTAATGGAAATATAGAGGGTTCCCATAAAATTATGATAGAGTTCCTCAATATTGTCCTTATTTGGTAGGAGATGTAATTCATTATTTAAATCCTTTAAAAATATCTAAATGGTTTTTTTTTGTTGAATATCAAATGCTTTTGGTTATAAGCATTTTCTTCTATGGAGCTTTTGGTGATGAAAACATTTAGAGTTAAGGTAAAGTTCTAGGAATAGAATTAGGTATGTGGTCATTTAAAGATAAGATGATGATGTTGATGATAGTGATAATGTTAGAAATTTTAAAAAATGATGAGAACTTCATTGGTTTGTTTTAAAATTTAATTTTAGACTAACAAAATTGGAAAGATTTCTTACAATTATAATATTAAAGCAATGCCGGTTTAGGGGGGCAGAGCAAGTGGTAAAGTTGAAATGGTTGTAAATGGAAGGTCTCGTGTTCAAATCCCCCCCAAATTGAACCATGTTCCATGGTTTGGGGTCTGTGGATGCACCTAGGGGTATAGTGGTAACGGGATTGGATCCCCGGACCTCGTGTCAGGCGAGTACCATCCCAGTCCCCAGTTTGTCGATTCCCCTAGTAAAAAAAATATTAAAGCCAATAACATTATAAATATATACAAATTAACACTAATTACATATAAACGACATAAAAACATACAATTTTTTTGAAAATAATATATATATATATATATTCTACCAAGTAACATATACATGAATAAATTTTTATTATATGGGATTGCATTTTTTGTGAAGGTGGTAATGCGTTTTCTTTAATATGAACAATTATTTTATATTTAAAAGAAACCATGACCTAATATTAAAATGTTGTAACGCAGAATCAAGACAAAATATGCATTGATATTGCACTTGATTGTCAATGAAAGTCTGTTCTGTCGCTTATTGAATATATCTTCCTAGAGTTGCTTCTATTATATTCAAAATGGTACAAATTGTCCTCCTAGGAAAATAAATTTACATATCATTATTATAAAACATATTTAGCGAGGGACTTTTCCATCCCAAGCTATTATTTTTCCTCTTAATCTGGAGAGTTGAGCTTCCTTTGATTGGTGGTTTAGGGTCTGCTAGATCGTTCCTTATACCATGGGTTTTTGCATATCTATGTTGTAGTTTCCTACTGAATGAGTTGGGGGAGAGTAGGAAGAAGCCATTTCTTTTGTTGATTTCTTACTCTATTCCATTTGTCCTATTTTTTCCATCACCTCCTTGTAGTTAGATCCTTAATGTCATCCAACTTGTTGCTAGTATTTCTTGCTACAATCTTAATCCTATAGTGATTTATCTTTATATATTCCATTTGGGACTTGTGTTCTTCAATTTGTTCACTCCAATACTTATTCTCTTTCTTCATGGATTTGTTGCCAATTCTTCCAACATTTTCCTAAGTCTCTTACAAGAATACCATGGCACTACTGGAAACTTTTCCATGTGCCTATCACATTTATGGAAGCCACATCTCATCTTAGATGTCTCATAGATTGCACACATGGTGTGATGATGATCCATTTTTCTATGCAAAGAATTGAATCTCTTCACCCTTATGGATCTTGATCCTTCTTGAAATAAATTTGGCTTGTATTATGTGCTCTAAGACTTTATGTGTCTGTGCATGCTTAGTTTGTTTGGATTCCTAGGCCCATTTCTTTATGTTAATGGATTTTTCAGCTCCTGATAGCATTTATTTCCTTGTCTAATCATGAAGGGAAGGGATTATCACCCACACACTTTACTCCCTCTTACTTCCTATTATTTTTCATCAACATGATGGCGAGACTAGTTTGATAATGTCCTTAGCATTGGCTTGGTCTATTATGGATTA
Organism: Pseudotsuga menziesii; assembly: GCA_001517045.1. NCBI lineage: Eukaryota > Viridiplantae > Streptophyta > Pinopsida > Pinales > Pinaceae > Pseudotsuga > Pseudotsuga menziesii. The sequence goes on from LPNX010120984.1 coordinate 131,291, forward strand.
ATTGTCGATGTGACATTTCAAATGTGTGTGGGGTTTCACATTAATTGCTCCATTTGTTGAATTCGTTCCTTCTCACGTCCTTGCTTAGGATAACAACTAACTTCATGAGGAAACTAGATGCTAGGGCTCCCCTTTTTTCCATATTTTTTCTATTTCGAGACCTATATCTTGGTTTGCTTGAAAGTTGTAAAACTTGAAAGTAGGAAATTTTGTTAAAAGATTTTTCAATTTTTTGTACCATCTAGACTTTCTTATAGAGCATCACATATTTAGGATTTGAGGAGTTACTCATAATATTGATGATGGTCATAGAGTCCCCTATGACTATGATGCTTTGAATTCCCATCTCTTGACTAAGAAATAGACCTCAATAGAGTGCTAAGATTTCTACTTGATTGTTGGTTTCCTTCCAAATGCTCCAAGCATAAACTTAGACTTGAGTTCCTCCGAGATCAATTATAATCACCCTTACTTCCTCCACCCCTATAAATGTCGTAGTGTGTTAGACCATTTATAAATATTTAATCTTTTTGGAAGGTATAAATAAGTGATTATAACCAAACATAAAATATAAACATTTTTCATACAAAAATCATCCATGTTTAGTGAGGTATATAACTATCGATTAACACAAATTTTGAAATTAGCCAAAAGATCAATCTTCCCTTATAGACTAACTATATAACAAAGATAAATGATTTTATATATAAACGTTTATAAGTTTGTATTATTGTGAAATAAATTCCAATATAAAGGATCTAATTGTAACTATATATCAAATAGAGATATGGTTTTATATATTGAAGTTTATAAGTTTGTATTATTGTCAAATAAATTCTAATATAAAGAATCTCATTGTAATGATATAATGTAGAACATATTTAGAATTTATTCCGAGCCCCTGATAGGGCGTCTATTGCAGAGATCATGCGTATTGCTCAGTTATTCCCCCATTTTGTGGAGGAGGAGGAAAACTTAGCTTTGATGGAAGAAGTCACTGAAGAAGAACTCAAGGTGGCTTTACACAGTTTTTAGAAGGACAAAAGTCCAGGTCCAAATGGGTGGACCATTGAATTTTTCATTGACCTATTTGATCTCCTGGGGGGTGATATACTAAAGCTGGTAGAGGATACTCGCCTTACTAGCAGGATCCCAGCCAGTTTTAACTCGACTTTCTTAGCCATGATCCCAAAGGTTGATAATCCTTTGTCATTGAATGATTTCAGGCCCATCTCACTTTGCAATTGTATCTACAAAGTGGTCTCGAAAGTCATTGCTCGTAGATTGAAGGGTATCTTTTCAGATCGTATATCATCTGAACAATTTGGTTTTCCGGAGGGAAGACAGATTCATGAGGCCATTGGGGTTGCTCAGGAAGGTTTGCATAGCATGAAAACCAAAAACATAAAGGGGGGCATACTCAAGATCGATCTCTCAAAGGCCTATGATAAGGTAAGTTGGTTATACATTAGTATGCTACTAATTCACCTTGGGTTTGGTATTGCTTTTATCAAGTGGATCATGAGTTGTATCACAACTGTCTCTTTTTCGATTCTCATTAATGGTGATGCCTCACCCTTTTTTCATGTGAAGAGAGGTCTTCGCCAGGGATTCCCCTTATCACCATTAATTTTTCTCTTGGTGGCTAAAGGACTAAGTAGATTATTAAGGGAGGCTCGTAGGGTGGGAAATTTGAAAGGGATTCAGATATCTCAGTACTTGCAGATAACACATTTATTATTTGTGGATGATGTTCTAATTTTATGCTCTAGAACAGTTCGGGATGTGGATACTATCTCGGGAATTTTGGTCCTTTTTGCAACTGCAACTGGTATGGAAATAAATGCAGACAAATCCACCTTGTCTATACATAAGTTTGATACTGAGGAAACAAGACACATCTCAGTCACATTCCCTTTTCAATGGGAAGTTTTGGATGGAGGACTCAAATATCTTGGGTTTTTCTTGAAAACAAATGACTATTTGAAGAAGGATTGGAAATGGTTGTTACAAAAACTGGAGAAGCGACTAAAATCCTAGAGTTACAAATGGCTTTCCAGAGCTGGCTGATTGGTTCTGGTAAAAACTATCTTGGAAGCAATTCCAGTTTATTAGATGTCGCTCTCTTGGATTCCTAAGGGCATACTAGAGGAGGCTAGCAGGATCTACTTTTGTTTCCTTTGGACTGGAAATAAGGAGGCACATGTGACCCCTTAGGTAAGATGGGAGAAGATTGTGGTGCCCCAAAACACTGGGGGAATGGGGTCTCAAAAATATTTTCTTTTTTCCAAATCCCTAGATGCTAAGGGAGGATGGCGTTTGGTTCATGCGGAAAATTTGTGGACTAGAGTTGTGGTGGAGAAGTACATTGCTCCAGACTCTGTGGAGGATTGGATTAGAAAGAACAATAAATTTCATTTGGGTGGCTCGGTCATTTGGAAGGCGGTTGTAAAAACCTTTGATGTTATTGAAGATAGTCTAGCATGGAATATCGGAAATGGGAGGAAGTTGAGGGTGGGGGAGGACTGGTGGGTAGGTTGTAATCAACAACGTAGGCTCTCAGAAAATCTGGTGGAAGCTTCAAGATAGAGAGAAATCTATTACCTTTCCCAACTTGCTGCATCGGTACAGGAAAATAGATGGACTCAATCATGGCTACCGGCAAACTCATTTGAGCTATCTGAACAGGAGGAAGAAGAACTGACACGTTATTTTGGTATACTGAACCTTTCTCAAGTACCACTGCGGTATAGAGAGGACGTGCTCATTTGGGACTCGGCCCCAGGTGGGAAATATACTCCAAAGGAGGGACACTTAAAACTTAGTGTTCTTGGTTTTGAGCAAGGGATTGCATGGTGGTGGAAGATGTTGTGGAAGATTCACAGTCCTACCAAAACAAGACTCTTCGGGTGGGGTGTGCTAGAAAATAAGGTCCCTATTTGGGATAATCTACAAAAGAGAGGTTTCTATGGACTTAGGTGGTGTGCACTGTGCAGGGAAGATGGGGAATTTGTGACTCATCTTTTCTTAAAATGCCCATACTGCTTGGAGGTGTGGAAAGAATGTGTGAATATTTTGGGTTTGGGACCGGAATGTAGGTGGGAAGGAGCTTCGGTTCTTTTATCCTGGGAAAGGTGGAGAAGGTATGAAAACATGGAAGTTATTACAACCCTTCCTTTATTGGTGACTTGGGGCATTTGGTTGGCCATGAACAACAATGTTTTCAATGATAAAATATTCACATCGACCATTACTGCAAGTTTGGCATGTGGGATTGTACAAGCCTTCCCTCCACACATCAGGGTTGCAAAGCAGAGGGAGGTTTTGACACTCGACTTTGACAGGACCACTCCTTGGGTTTTTTTTATGGAGCATCATAGAATAATCAATGTTGGGGGGGAGTGATTCTATTTCTGGCTGAAAATCACTCATTTGAGTTGATAGCAGGTTTGGGCAAGGGTAGTAACAATTATGCAGAACTCTTAAGATTAAAATTACTACTCATTTTTGCAGCAGAGAAGGGGTGTAGAACTTTAAAGGTTTTTGGAGACTCGTTGAATGTGATAAATTGGACTAAGAGGATTCAAATATGCAGAGATTTTCGTCTTGAAAACATTTTACTTTCTATCTAAGTAGTCATGGATTCTTTTGAAATGGTTTCATGTGAACATGTTTACAGGGAAAACAACTGCCAAGCAGACTCAGCCACGAAGGAGGGGCTCCAGTTAGCTATGGGCTTGTGGAAGATTAAGGAACGGGTAGAAAATTCTGCATATGAATATTTTCACCGGCCTTTTATAGAGGTGGCGGCTCCAATATAATTTACACCGGCTCAAAAAACTCTACTTTTTCAAGCTTTTTTTTGTTATACATTAGTTTATACTTAACAGATTTATCATTTCTTGTGGGATTGGTCGGTAATCTCTGTTGCAATGATCTTCTATATTTTGCAGCAAAGTGTTTTTTTGAGTGCAAAGACAGTTTAGTGGTCTGTTTTTTGGACAGAACTATATGTTTGGAGATATTTTGGCATCAGAACATTGGAGAGTGTTCATGTGGACAATTTTTATTTTTTTGACAGGGCTATGGTGACCTTGGACTGCTGACAGTCTACTGTCTTTTTGATGGTGTATGTTATGGGTATGATATTATTATCTCATACTATGTTGATTTTCTTTACTCATATATGCAGAAATGTATATCTACAAAATGTAATTTTGTCTCTCTTCGGATGAAATAAAATTATGCTTTTTCCTCCAAGGAAAAAAAAGATATAATAAAGCTATATATATGTTTACCTATAAAAGTTCATAAATTTGTATTATTGTGGAGTTATTTCTAATATAAAGAATCTCATTATAATTATATAGCACGAATAAACATATTTTTTATATAATAGTTAATAAGTTTGTATTTTTTTTTCAAAAAAGATCTTTTGGATACCCCATCTCAAATGCTCTCCTATGAAATGGTAATGTGTGGTGCCATTTATAAAGAACCCCTATGAAAGTGGTAGTTTGTTAGGCTATTTATAAATATTTAATTTGTTGGAAGGTATAGATAAGTGATTAGAACCCAATATAAAATAGAAACAATTATGATACAAAAATTAATCTATTTGGCTAAATATATAATTGTAACTAGGTTTATAAATATGGATTAACAAAGATTTAAAATTAAACAAAAATCAATATTCTTTTATAGAGTAATGACATAACAAAGAAATATATGTTTTTATACATAATTTTTTTTATAATTTTGTATTATCATGATATAAATTCTTATATAAAGAACCTCATTGTAATGATATAACAAAGAGAGAAAAAGATATAGTTTGAAATATAAAAGTTTATAAGATTTTATTATTGTGGAATAAATTTTAATATTAAGAATTTTATTATAATGATATAGTAAAGTTAGATATGTTAGATATAACTTTATACTAAAAGTTTAAAAGTATGTATTAGTGTGGAATAATATTAATATAAAATCTTATTGTAAGGATATAAGATATGGTTTTATATTAAAAGTTTATAAGTTTATATTTTTTTTCAAAAATATTCAATTCTCCGTCCCAATGTTAACACTATAAAGGTGGTAATATGTTATGCAATTTATAAAGATTTAATTTATTTATTATGCAATTTATAAAGATTTAATTTTTAAAAAAATATAAATAAGTGATTAGAACCCAATATAAAAATATAAACTATTTTAATATAAAAATAATTTATCTAAATATAACAAAGCCATATATAGTTTTTATTAAAAAATTATTATTATGAAATACATTCTGATATAAAAAAATTTCATTTAAACGATATATATAGAGAGATTGTAATATTATGGGTTAAATTTTATTAGAAAAATATAAAAAAGATTATCAAATAGGTTACTCAAATGGTTGTAAAATTAAATGTTATATCACAAAACAATTTCCTAATTATTAAAAACTTTTTTGAGAATTTGGTCTATGAAGATGAATCGCTTTTCCTATGGCATATCTTTTCATTACCATATTTGGTTGTTAAATTTTGAAAAGGAAAAGCCAATCTCAAAGGAATAGTTCCATTAAAGTAGTAATCGAGATTCAAAAACACCTGTCACAAAACAACTTCCCAAAAATTTTGGACATTTTTTTTATGACTTTGTTTCATGGGACCAAATCACTTTTGCTATGACTCTCTTTACCCACCAACAAAACAGAAACCCTAGTTCATTTTTACTTTTATTTTATCTTTAAAAAGAATAATACGACGAACCTACTTTAATTTTTAAACTTTTATCTCTAACTTTATATTGTAGTTGGGAGAAGAATACTCCCTTTGCCCCCTCTTGTGGAATATGATGAGGGGCATTTGCCCATTTTTTAACCCTTTAATGGAATATGATGACTTGAAATTGCTTTTACGTCCCCTTCACTTGTGTAGGCACAAGCTATTTCGATTCTTTTAGATGAGCTAATTGACTCGCACTTTACTTGTTTTAATGGATTTTTAATTGTATAATACTAGTTATTGTTATTTATCAAGAAAATTGATAGATTTTTCTGTTTTTTTTAATTGTGGAAATTCAGGTTTGAGTTAAAAGAAATTACTTGTATAAATTAGAGCACAACATTATAGTTCATAAGCAGAGTTTTAATATTGATTCGTTGAACATTTTCTGATATAAAATTTCCATTGTTCAACCTAACCTGTTAGTTATGATTTAATTAAATAAATTGATACTATAAATTATATAATTTTAAATAGATAATGATTAATTAAGTAAACTGTATTAATCTCGATCACTTTGTCAAATCCATAAAAGCTTTAACACCTTGAATCTCGACTACTTATCGAACATCAAAACACCTTATTACCTTAAATTTTAAACTCTCATCTCAACTTTATTATGTATTGAAGGTATCTATGGCAGAGATATCTATTATCTTTATCAAGTACACGACTCCCATAATTCTTCTCAGACTAGGCAGCGATGGTGTTCTGCTAAAGAGCTGGGTTTTGCAAGTGATGATTTGATTCTTTGGGAAAGATATATTCTAGAGCTTGCACGCTGCCACATCTTCCTCACAGATTATGAGGATCAAATGATATGGACTAAAAATGAAGCAGGTGGATATTATACTCCTAATCTTGGTTATTTAGCTAACATAGATTAAGCAGATAACCCGAGCCCCTTAGGTGCCACCTCGCATTGGGAAAATCAATTGTCGTTGAAGATTAAATTATTATTTTGGATGGCCTTGAGTGGGAAAATATCGGTGTGGGATAGACTCATCTCTTTCCTAGGCATTGGTCCTAGTTGCTTCCCTCTGTACTACGAAGTTGCTAAATCCATTACTCATATGTTTATTCATTGCAAATATATCAATTAACTGTGGTGGTTTGTTGGTCACTTCTATGGTAGACAGTTCATATGGGTAGGTAACAATTTAAATGAAGCTTTTCTTCTTTGGTTTAATGATTCCGCTTATATAGACTTCAGAGCTTTACAGATCCTTATGGTTTGCTGAGTATGGCTTGCTCATAATCAAGCTATTTTTCATGATAAAATTATTCCTCCTTTCCGTTATGTAAGCAAGAGTATGGCTATTCTTGAATCTTTCCCTCATAATATTGGATAACCTCTTCATAGAATTGTTAGAGAGGAGATTATTGACAAGGAGAGAAGTTAGGCTATTTCAATGGAGCCTCTTAGAATGGAGATGGTGGAGTTGGATGTGTCCTATATTTATCTAAAGATAAATGGTTCAAATCTGTAGCTAGAACAAGGAGATCTACCAATAATATGGCACAAATGAAAGCTCTCAAGTATATCCTCATTTTGGATCTTTCCAAAGGAGTCCAACAGCTTTAGATCTTTAGGGATTCTCAACTTGTGATTGATTGGTTCATACTCAAGAAGCCCCCCAAAAACATCATCCTTAGGCCCCTCTTTGAAGATATCCTTATATAAATTGGATTATTTCAGGACATGTCATTCACCCATGTGTACAGGGAAAAGAACTTGATTGTTGATGCCCTATCCAAATTGGGCATCACATTTGATGATAACAGGTGGAGAATTTCCTCTAGACTGAATGACACAGAGAATGAATATGCTTTAGCAGATATCCCTATTTAAGTCTTTTTGCTTTTTTATTGTGTTGGGAACTATTGTAGCACCTTTTTGTTGAAACTATTTAAGAACTCTTTAAACAACTCTTTTTTGAAGCATATATATGACATTTTAATGAAGTCTATACATGCATACTATGTAATGACTGGCTACGACCAATTTTGTACGACAAGATTTGTCTAATGAATGAATTGGGTTTTTTTTCTTTGAAAAAGAACTTTATTATGTATTTGGTAGTAGACACAAGGACATTTTCATGTCCCCTTTAATGGAACATAATAAGGTAACTAGTTGTGTATACATAAAGATAGTTGGACCCTTCTCGATGAGTATTATTAAGATTATTCTTAAGGAGATCATTGTAGGGTTATTTTGACCTCATTTCCTTGTATAAATTTATATACTTCATGCATAATATGATTTGGGTTTTATTTATTAGTTTTTTATTTGTTTATGTTATGTTTTAAATGTTGATTTTTAATGAATAATTTAATGATTTTTTTTCTAAGATCATAAAATCTTTAAAATAAATATAATTTTACATTGATAAATTTATTATTTTAAATATAAAAATGGTTTTAACATCTCAGTTGAATTATCTAATAGGAAAGTAATTGTGTTACTTCAAAATGTTATTTTAACCAAATTTCACAGTAAAATATTTTGGTTCTCTTCACATTATTTTGAATGATAAACCATAAATAAATATCCATACAACATTTAAATTTCATTATTTATTTGTTTATTCAAAATTAATTCATATACAATTAAAAATTGATTAATTTGTAATTATTCAAAATAAAAAATCTAAAACATTATTATATAATTATTGGTATAAAATTACGATTAATTTATAATTATTCAAAATAAAAAATCTAAAACATTATTATTCTATAATTAATGGTATAAAATTATATATAAGTAAAAAACTATTTTTTAAACTTAGAAAACTTTTTACTAAAAATTTCTTACAATTTAAATTATTTTTCAATTTTACTATATTTTTTTCAATTTGAATTTTTTTTTTCTTTCTAAAATCTTATATAACTTTACAAAATAAACTTTTATTTTAAATTTGAAAATAATATTATTAAAAATTTAATTTAATTTAAATTCTCATCTAACATTTCATATATTATCGTGAAGTTTATTTTAATTTAAACTTTACTTTTATTTTTTTCCAAATTTGAAAATACTAAGAGTTTTTATACGAGTTTATTGGAATATAAATTCTTAGTTTAAATTTAACATAATATTTGAAATTTATTTGTATCTAAATCCTTATCTTCTTTATAATCAAACTAAGAACATTAAAACTAAGAACATTATAGAACATGTTCGTGACATGTAGATTTGTTTTCATTTTTATTTTTTATAAGCAATATATATTTTATTTGAATATCTTATTTTCAAATTAAAGTATTTATTTTGCATTATTTTGTTTTTACATTATAATTATTTTTAGTATTTAAAAAAATATTAAATTTATTATTTTAAATATCAGATATAAATTTCATTTTTTCAATTTTTATTTATTCTATTTTTAATTATCAATTATATATCAAAATGTGTGACTTTATTTTTAAAATATAAAAAAATAAATTTAAAAAATGTAATTTTTTAAAAGTGTCATATGACAATTTTAACATGACTTTTGACTTTTGTTTATTAAAAAACAAAAAAGGTTTGTTGTCATTTTTATTGAGATGTTTGATTATAAAAAAACCAAATCTTTATATTTTTATTTTAATATTTTTATGAAGAAATTTTTATTAATATGTTATATTTTATTATTTTTTTCCTTGAAAAATAAATTGCATTCTTTTATTGAAAACATAACATATTATTTAGAGGCATGTTAGCCTTACAAGTGCATAAACACATATGATCTATGCTCACATAACAAGTAGTAGTTATAAAACTACATCTTTAAAACCCCATTACAGGGCAACTAGATTAAGCATTGAGCGCCAATACAAAAAAAAAATGCTCAAAATAGCAATAAAACTGGAAAAGGTCATATAAAATCCATATGTAGAGAGCTAAACATCTTTCCCTGGACAAATAATAGAAACCGTATAACAACTTCAATCCATTGTTCTCTATTGTTGAGACCAATCCCTAGTTAGGGTCTTCAATAGCTCGACTACCAAAAACAACCACTGTAAGGAACTACACTCATACAGTATAGGGATGGGTCATTGAATTTGAGACATAATCCACCACTTTAGGAGCCACCAGCTACAGGGTTTGGGAACACAATCTTTAGCGAATGTCACCACCACCATAATGCACAGGCGCCTCACCACCGAGTGAATGGACATTACAAAGCTCACATGACCACCAACGTGGGTCCATGTGTCTCCACCTCACCACAATAAACATTGTCGCCGCCATCGCAAAAAATCCTGAGGAACAACCAAGGTGAAGGTCATTGCGTAGCTCTCGTAGACGCAACCAATGAGACCACCTCCACGAAGCACTCACAACCACAGCCACCAAGACCACCTCCACAACAAAATGAAGAACCATGAAACTCCACCATGCCTTAAAAATTGCCACTATCACCGTAAAGAAATCTGTGAAGCTCCTATTCTCTATGGGTTTCCATGTAAGGGAACCACACCTAGTCCTCAGGAAAAACACTACTAAACTCCCACAATCGACCCTTACAATTGGCCACTCAGAGGAGGGAGGGATGGGTGGCTAGGGAAGGAACCTTAGACGACGCCTGATTCAGACTATATACGAATCTCAAAACCCTAACTCGTTGTTGCAGAGCTCCAAAACATAAATGACCAAATATATTATTTTTATAATCTTGTGATTTCTCAATTACATTCTCATGTTCTATATTCAACTTAGGACTTATTTACTTTCTTAGTTTCTAATCACTTTGTGGCATATTCACTTGTTTGTGTGTAAGTTAGTTATACCTTTTTATGGAAACTATCTATTATATAAATCATTTAGGAGGTCGTTGTATGGATTATTTTGACATTGTTTTATTCAATAGAGCGTATTTCATTTGCTTTAGAATTGTATTTATGTACTAAAAAAGATTTGACAAAAGCATTTATAAATACCCATATTTTTTATGAGTTAAAAGGTTAGGAAGATTGGTATTGTAACAAATATATTGAAAATGTTATCTAATATGGGTGTATGCAACACATTCTGAGAGAAAGTTATTTTCATTCTCAGACCTCTTAATATCAAAATGATGATAAATTATTTTGTCCCACGACGTCTTAGGAATTACCCAATGCTCGGTTTCACTATGAAGCTAGTGATAATTGATTCTAATTTTAGTAATATTGATTTTCTTCATTATGCTAGCTAAAACAAAGAGATACTTTTGATCTTCTAGATTAGGGTTAATCACCTCCTTATAGTATATTAATTTATCATATCCTCTAATTCTTTATCGTGGCACAATTTCTCCTTAAATTTAAATGTAATAATATTCAAATTAATATTGATGTTATTATGCAGAACTACCTCTTCCTTGATTTCCTAATGATTTAGCAAGACTTGGCATCTTTATGCCAACCCTTCTTGAGTTGCATGTGGTTTTGATTGGAGTTTGAAGCAATCTTAGAAAGCCTATTGTCTTCCACGTTGTTTATCTTGTTCTTGTACAATAGGTACCTAGTCATAGTCATGTTCTCAATGGGATAAAGACTTGATTCCATGAGGAGGATATGATACAGTGTGTTGCCGTTAATTTTGATATTTTAAGGTTAAAATTATTTTGGATTTTCTCCATCTTTCTCTACAATTCTCTATAGTTGTTATAGCACCTAACTTCACAACCATATAAGTTTACAAGAATGACAAGAGTCTCAAAGAGGAATTTCTTCTTATCCTAGAGGAAAATGTCAACTGATTTACAATTATTTTCAAGTTCATAATAAGATTTCCACTGTCATTTATCCTTTTCACAATGCTATACTGCCAGTTAAGCTTGTAATGAAGATCAATTCCAAGATAATTATACGAAGTCACTACCTCCTGTTACCACCTGAGTTGCACTCAATTGGACTTTTAACCGACCGCCAAAGATGAGCAATCACTTGTTCAAATTTCAAGTTCAGAAGTCCTTGCAGGTCTTCCTAGGCCCTTTCAATTTTAAATTTTAAACATGTTCATACCCAATGGGGAATTGTAATAAATGAGTTAGCATGATGACTTTATGTAAAATGTTTGGTTTCCTAGGACTTATTCATTAATGCATTATTCCAGGGTGTTTTTTCCTTGTTAATTATTTATTGTTTTTAAGGGATAAATAAATTTCGAGTTTTTCACCCAAGCCTCCAAAGCTGGAATAATTGCCTTAGTAATTAAGCCTTAGGAGGTTATTAAAACCTATGTGTCAATGTATATTACCATGCTAATCATTATTTGGAGCCATTATGAACATGTCCTAAGTCTCCCATAAGTTTTTGTTAATTTTTGAATTTTTTTTTCCTGTTTTTACAGACTTATTTTTAATAAGTTAATTGTAAAAATGTAAAATGTCATAAAAGTGTGGCTAAGGGGTTGTTTTTTCCACAGGGGTGCTCATTTTCTAACTCAGAGCACCCACTTAACCCCCAGACCCACTTTCCTAAGTTTTCGATTAATTATTCAACCCCAAAATTAATAATTACTTGAAAAACCCAAAAAGACCCCAAAAATGAAATATTTGAAAAAATCGACAATTAAAAAAAAAAAGATAATTGCCAAAAGTGAATTTTATGGCTTGGAAAATTAATTTGGCAAGTACTCGGGCAAGGGNCAAGTCAGATGTTGTCAATTCAGAGAGATTTTTGAGTTTGATGTTTCCTCGTGAAGAGGGAGGCGCTTTTCTCCATGTGGGGTGCAAATCCCATGAAAAGGTGGAAGCTTGGGTGATGTGTCCAAGGCTTGGGTGAGGTGGCTTTCAATAGTTTGGAATTTTCTATTCCCCTTGCCCTCATCCAACCCATTCCAACCCTCATCCAACCCACAACCAACTCATGAAAAGCTAGAGCATCCTTGAGGAGATGCGTCCCCCTTCTCTTGCCATTTTTTCTATATAAGCAAGCTCTCATTCCTCATTTTGGACGAATTATTTGGGCATTGAACCTCTGCTCCTGTATTTTGTAATTTGTTATCATTGTGGAATAAAGTGAAGGCTTTGGAGGCATACTTGTGTAGGGCATCAATGTGTGGATTATCTATCTTATGTGAGGTATACTTGTATCAATTTCATGCTTTATTCGTATATTGTTATAACCATACTTCATAGGATAAATGTTAAAGAACTAATCAAATTTTGTTTACTTTCTTAGTTCTTTGTCTTCTTATATGCAAAGATCAAGAAATTATATGTTTTACTTGTTTGTATGCATATTTTTCTAATCTTTTGTGCAAGCGATACATGTTATTAACACATCTTTCAAGGTTTAGTTCAAGTTGTGCAGGAAACTCCTTCAAAGAGGTGGTGGATCTTGTTTCACTCTCCCGCATCTTTGTGTCATTGTTGGAATATCTATATCCCTCTTACTTCCATTGAAAAACTCCATTGCCCAAGCTTCCAAGCTTTGGGGGCACTCTTTCTCTCTTCTTTCCGTCACATAAAATTTTAAATTTTCAGTTACTAATTTTTATTGCATATTTAAATCTCATTAATATATTGGAGAATAACTTATCAATCTGATTTATATATGCACATTGAAAGTTCAAATCTGATAATTAAAAGTAATATTTCATAGATCTAGACTTGCTCAAGTACTTGTTAAAAAATTGCAAAATTTATCTTTTTTCAAAGTATTAATTTTTTATGCTAAAATTGTATACCTTTATTGGATTGATTCATTATTTTAGCATAACATTACTTTTCATTTTGCAGCAGAAGACGATAAAAGAGAGAGGCACTCTGTCCAAATTTCGAAGAAACAAGCCATTCAGAGACCCCTCTTTTCATAATTATCTCTTTGGTCGTTTTTCTAAGGCCCTATATTGTAAAACTTGTGTTTCCTAGTCTACAAAGGAGCACAAGTAATTTCTATTTCTAAATCATTGTAAAAAGGAGAAGCAAGTGGGCAACCAAGTTCCCACACCCCATCCCCCCAGGGGGGATTCACACTTCATTTTTTTCTATTTTTTGCAATTTCTTTCATTTTCTTAAGTAAAATTTACCAATTCCGGTTGTGTTCTTAGTAACGAGAGTGTCAGCACTGTGATTTAAAAACTCACATTTAGTTCTTAAAACACTTAAAATTTACAAGGCGTCATTCCTCGTATGCTCTTGTGACCACTGCAGGCCTTTGACTGGATCAGTGGGACAATCAGAAAGGGATTGAAGTGATTAGTAATTATTTGAACACTTCAGTTTAATCCCAAAGTGAAAATCCGACACTTCTTTCGATCTTACCAAGTTGTGGGGAAATTCTGTAAGTGAAGTGGGAACCACTATAAATTTTCAGTGGGGCATTGTTAGGCTAAACCCTCATTTGGTGTAGTGTTGAACACAACCCCACGACTCCATCTAGCCCACACATCACTGTGAGAGCCATTCCTAGGTAAATCCAGACATATTCCTCGTACCCCCCACGTATATCTGGAATACCATTTCCCTTGTAATAATAAGATCATTACCACATTCTTAATAAAATTAACCAAGAATTTACCCACTCCCCAACTACTCATTTAATAATTCTAAAACTGACCAACCGAGACAACTGCAATACTTCTCGAGACTTCACTAACAACCTCTTTACACAAGCACGCCATTAGCACTGGTCTATATGGCATTCTTATTTATGTTTGATGCTTAAGTTAATCAATGTGTTATATGGAATGTTATTTCATATGCTAGTTATTTAAATTATTTGCAGTTCATCTTAGTTTCAATATTTATTGTCATCATCTCCTAGACTAGTTGTTTTATTTTTATAGATTAAACACCTTGATTCATTTTACTAGGGACCGCCCCCCTTGGCGTCGCTAGGAGAGAGCCTAGACGGAGGAGTCAAGATCAAGTGATAGCGCTTGACTCTTGCTTTCCCCCAAGGTCGCACCCAGTGGCTTGAAGATTTCTGCCACGTGACCCGAGGTGCGAATTAGGCAACAACACCTCCAATTTGTCGTTGTCATATGTATGAAATTAGAGTAAGTGGTATTTTTTGGATTTGATTATACTAGCCTTTGTTTTGTTAATGTTAATAGTCATATCTATACTAGATAAAAATCTTTGAAAATTTAAGTTTCTTGTTAAGATCATGTGTACTCCTCACCATAAGAACAATATCATCAACGAAAAAAATAATGATGATAGCTAAATCAACTAGAGTTGTGCTAAACCAACCTGCTTCTTCCAAACAACCCTCTAACTTGTTGATGTATATGCCAAAATGGGTTGGGGATAGAATACAAGCTTGCATAACTCCTATATTACAATTAATTTCTTCTAACTAGACCTCAGTGTTCCTAAACTCAAGAATCACATTCTATGAATACAACCTTATCACAACATCTCTCAACTTGAAAGAAACATTTAACTCTTATAATCTTTTCAAAAGGTTAGTTTTGGGCACTATATCAAATGCTTTCCTGAAGTCAATGAAACAACATGGGAGATAGGTTTTATTATGGTGACACTCCTCCATAATGATCCTAAGCGTAATAAGTTGCCTTATAGTTGAATGATAGCTCCTAATTCCTATGAGTTTTTTAACTCATTTTGAGTGGATTTCAAGCCATATGTTGATATTCTTTTCTAGAATAATTCTATATAGCTTGGCTAAAAGGGGGGCAATCATGATGGTCCTATAAGCAAAGGATATTTTTTGTCCTCATTTATAAAATAGGAACAATCAAGATCTGAGTCCAAGGTTTTGGGAAACCTTACTTGACTACTGAATTGAAGAGCTTGTAGATGTAAGGGATGAGGACATGCCCTCCAATTTAGTTGACGTGGATTTGATTTTTTATTTTCTCTATTAATCCTTGCAAAAATATGGAGTATACTTTTCAAAGTTTGCAAATTAAAGCGCTCATTTTACATTATTTAATTTTCTTGTTATAATTTGTTTTTCAATATTTTCAAAAAACAAAAATAATAAATTGATCATTTTGAAACAAACATAAACGTCAATTTTACAAAATTCCACTCATTATATTTTGTAATTGGTCGAGTATCGATGGGACATAAATTTCCAAGGGTCTTATTTTGAAAATATAGAAAATAAATTTAAAAACATTTAATGTGTAATTTTTTAAAAGTGCCATGTGATAACTTTAACATATTAGTATTGACTTTTGTTTATTAAAAAACAAAAAAAAAGTTGTTGTCACTTCCTATGTGATGTTTTGATTTGGATGTTATCAATTTTATATATTTTTAGTTTAATGTTTTTATGAGGACATTTGATTAATTTGTCATATTTTATAAATATTTTTTTGCAAGTACCCATGGGGGATTTGAACTCATGCCCTTCTATTTACAACTTCTCATCTCAATTACTCATTACCAATTTCTCTAATCTCGTGGGATATGCCATATTTTATAAATATCAATGTGTCATATTTTATAAATTATTTTTATAATCTTGTGATTTCTCATTTACATTAACTCTCTTTTGTTGTTGTTGTTGTGGTTCACAAACCCCCTAGCAGGGTTGCTACGTCCATGAGAAGAAATCACAAGGGGCCCATCCGAAGGAGCCGCACACCAATTGCTCTGATTACGGAGCTAACTTGATGGGGACATCAAGTGAGGCCCTTATATAGCAATGTATAACCACCCGATGATTTGACCATGAGACTTTATGCTCACAACTTGCAACACTCAACCACTTGAGCTATCTCACTAGCTTACATTATCAATCTCTAATAGGGATTGCATTTTTGTGTGAAGGTGGTGATGTGTTTTCTTTAATATGAACAAGTGTTTTATTTTAAAAGAAACTACTACCTAATTTTATAATATTGTAATACACAATCAGGACAAAATATGCGTTCATCTTACACTTGACTGTCCATGAAAGTCTGTTTTGCCACTTATTAATATATCTTCCTAGAGTTGCTTTATTATATTCAAAATGGTACCAATTATCCTACTATGGAAAAATATTTACATATCATTATTATAAAACATCTTTAGCGAGTGACCTTTCCATCCCGAGCTATTATTTTTCCTCCTAACCTGGAGAGTTGAGCTTCCTTTTATTGGTGTTTTAGGGCCTTCTAGATCGTTGCTTATTCCATGGGTTTTTGCATATCTATGTTGTAGTTTTTGACTCAATGAGTTGGGGGAGAGTAGGAAGAAGCCATTTCTTTTGTTGTTTTCTTACTCTATTCCATTTGTACTATTTTTTTCGTCATCTCCTTGTAGTTAGATTCTTAATGTCATCCAACTTGTTGCTAGTATTGCTTGCTACAATCTTATTCCTCTAGTGCTTTACCTTTATTTCTTCCATTTGGGACTTGTGTTCTTCAATTTGTTCACTCCAATACTTATTCTCTTTCTTCATAGCCTTGTTGCTAATTCTTCCAACATTTGCCTAATTTTCTTACAAGAAGACCATGACACTACTGCGACTCTTCCATTTTCTTATTACATTTATGGAAGCCACATCTCATTTTAGATGTCTCATAGATTGCACACATGTTGTGATGATGATCCATTTTTCTATGCAAAGAATTGAATATCTCCACCCTTGTGGATCTTGATCCTTCTTGAAACAAATTTGTCTTGTATTATGTGCTTTAAGACTTTATGTATCTATGCAAGCTTAGTCTGTTTGGAATACTAGGCCCATTTATCCATGTTAATGGATTTTTCATCTCTTGATGACATTTATACCCTTGTCTAATCATGAATGGAGGGGGTTACTCCCACATGCTTTACTCCCTTTTTCTTCCAAGTATTTTTCATGAACATGATGGCGAGAGTAGTTTGACAACGTCTTTGGCATAGGCTCGGTCTATTGTGGATTAATCATTGGACTGAGGTTTCAAATGTGTGTGGGATTCCACATTAATTGCTCCATTTGATGAATTCATTTCTTAGCATATCCTTTCTTAGGATAACAACTAACTTCATGGAGGCAACTAGATGTTAGGGCTCCCCCTCTTTCCATAATTTTTCTATTTCAAGACCTATATTTTGGTTTGCTTGAAAGTCGTAAAACTTGAAAGTAGGGATTTTTGTTAAAATATTTGTCAATTTGTTGCACCCTCTAGACTTTCTTGAATAGCATCACATCTTTAGGATTTGAGGAGTTACTCATAAGATTGATGATGGTCATAGAGTCCCCTATGATTATGATTCTTTGAATTCCCATTTCTTGACTGAGAAATAGACCTCAATAGAGTGCTAATATTTCTACTTGATTGTTGGTGGCCTTCCAAATGCTCCAAGCATAGACTTAGACTTGAGTTCCTCCGAGATCAATTATAATCACCCTTACTTCTGACACTCGTATGAATTTAGTAGTGTGTTAGACGATTTATAAAGATTTGATTTTTTGGAAGGCATAAACAAGTGATTAGAACCAAATATATAATATAAACAATTTTGATACAAAAATCATCCATGTTTGGCAAGGTATATAACTATCGATTAACACAAATTTTGAAATTAGCCAAACGATCAATCTTCCCTAATAGACTAACTATATAACAAAGATATAAATTATATAAAATTTATATCTTTGTTATATAGTTAGTCTATTAGGGAAGATTGATCGTTTGGCTAATTTCAAAATTTGTGTTAATCGATAGTTATATACAAGTTTTTATTATTGTGGAATAAATTCCAATATAAATAATATAATTATAACGATATATCAAACAGAGATATGGTTTATATATTAAAGTTTATAAGTTTGTGTTATTGTTGACTAAATTCTAATATAAAGAAGCTCTTTGTAATGATATAGTAAAGCTATATATGGGTTTACATATAAAAGTTCATAAGTTTGTATTATTATTTCTAATATAAAGAATTTCATCATAATGATATAGCAAAGAGAAACATAGTTTTATAAATAATAATTATAAGTTTGTATGATTGTAAAATAAATTCTAATATAAAGGATCTCATTATAAATATATAGTACAGATAAACATCGTTTTTTATATAACAATTAATAAGTTTGTATTTAAAAAAAAAATTGACCTTGTGGATACTCCCCATCTCAAATGCTCCAGGTATAGACTTGGACTTTTCCTCTGAGATCAATAATATTCTATAGACTCAAACTTTTCCTTTGAGATCAATTATAATCCCTCTTACTCCTATTATCCCTATGAAAGTAGTAGTGTGGCATGGCATTGATAAAGAACCCGTATGAAAGTGGTGGTAGTGTGTTAGACTAGTTATAAATATTTAATTTTGTTTGGAAGGTATAGATAAGTGATTAGAACCAAATATAAAATATAAACAACTTTGATACAAAAATCATCTATTTAGCTATACAAAAATCATCTATTTAGCTAGATATATATAACTCTAGCTAGATTTATATTTATACGTATGGATTAATAACAAAAGATCAATCTTTTCATATAAACTAATGATATAATAAAGAAATATATGTTTTTATACATAATAGTTTATAAATTTGTATTATAATAATATAAATTCTAATATAAAGAACCTCATTGTAATGATATAACAAAGAGATCATTGTAATGATATAACAAAGAGAGAAGGATATAGTTTGAAATATAAAATTTTACAAGTTCTTATTACTGTGGAATAAATTTTAATATAAAGAGAGAAGGATATAGTTTGAAATATAAAGGTTTACAAGTTTTTATTATTGTGAATAAATTATAACATAAAGAATTTTTTTTTTTTTCATTTAAAAAAGATCTTATATATTGGATATATAAAAAGGTATCACCAAGATATTTACAATTTACATCCAAGTCGAATGTAACACATAGTCCCAGAACATTTATGTAACACAAAGTCCCTAAACATTTATATCTACAGACCATAGAGTTCAAAATAAGTTCAGCTTCTCATCATATTTTCCAGATATCCTATCCACTCAATATTCCCCATCTGGTTTCTACCATGGCAATTTATGTATTTACCAATACATATTTTACCCCCGGTATGAAATTCCAATATGAACCATAAGATATATCAATCTTATGCATTCAAACAGAAAGGTTAAAAACTAAAAAGTGCCAAAAAAGGTAAAAGTAGATGGATCATGTCCATCCCCACGGGCCACCAAAAAATGTCCAAGAGGGCCCGCTAATGCCTGCTTAGATAAGAAATCTGCCTCACGATTATTCTCCCGATATATATGCTGGATGCTGATCTTCAAAAATTGTCGCTTCAACTGTCTAATACGCTCCATCCAATGTGAAAGGATAACTGCTTCCAATTGAATAGTGCCATCAAACCATTTAACAATAACCTGGGAGTCACCTGCAATTTGAAGTGAATCGATACCCATGGATCTAGCAAAGTGTAGCAAGCTCCACAATGCTAGTAATTCTAATCGGGTGTTGGTACCAAATCCACAATTCCACTTAATGTAAAATCTGCCCAGTAGAGGCGATATGAGGACAACCCCAACTCCACATTTTTTTCCTCCATCCTGTGAGGCCCCATCGAAGAATCCAACAGACATGTTGTGTTGAAAGGAAGGTGGCAGAATGATACGAGGAGGTTTTACACATAGACGGATGGGACCCTCATTCCATACTAGCTGAAGCTTATTAACAATCTGGAGCGGAGTAGTTTTAATATTCCTGAAGATATTAGTGTTCCTAGCCAGCCAGATCGAACGGCATATGTGAAAAGGTATAAGTCTCAGCTCACCACTAAAAGAATTTTATTATAACGATATAGTAAAGTTAGATATGTTAAATATGATTTTATATTAAAAGTTTATAAGTTTGTAATATTGGAAAATAAAGGATTTGATATTGAACGTTCCTCTGGAGATTGTTGCAGGGGACGGCGATACCAAGGAATTCCTGAGGTCGGCGATCCAAGCTGCGAGCTCTACGTTGGGAGCTGGCCGAGCTGCCCCCTCGAAGTGAATGCCTTGGGGATCATGCTGTTGATCTCGTGGCTGAAGAATTTCGTTTGGCAGCCTTATGCTGTTGGAAGATGGGGTGATAAGCTGACCTCTTATGCGTTGTATGGGCAGCCTGATGCCTGGTGTGGGCGGGGATCCATCACCGGATCTCCGTTTAGATGATTTTGACCGATTGATCTCCTCTCACATTAGGAAACCTGGACACAGCGAACCACCGAAATTTGTCAAAAGACTCGAAGATGTGCTGGAGGTCGCTCTTCCCCCGGAGGAAACCATTAGGGTAGCTCTCTCCCTGGCAGAACGTGCATTGATCGGGCAGTTCACGGGGCTATGGCCCTCGCCCAAATCTACGGACAGCTGGGTCCAAAGAAACTGGAGGCCCCTTATCACCAATAACGTTGCCTCTTACTTAGTTGGACGAGGTTTCTTCCTCTTCGATTTCGAGTCCAAGGAGGATAAAGAGCTAATCTTCAGAAATGGGCCCTACTTCATGGGCCCGCAGGGTCTTTACCTGAACAGGTGGACCCCTGACTTTGATCCCGAAGCTGATACCCCTAAAGAAGTGCCTGTTTGGGTCAGGCTCCCCAATCTTCCTATGCACTGCTGGAACCCTAAATCCCTCCAAGCCATAGGGTCTGCGCTGGGGAACTACATAGATATGGCCAGTCCAAAAGACCAATATGCGTGTGCCCGTATTTGCGTTGAGGTCGACCTCGAAGCTAGCCTACCTGAAGCTATCAAGTTAACCATGGGAAACTGGTCCCACTACCAAAAACTTGATTATGAACAGCTGCCCTTCAAGTGCAGAGGATGCCACGAGTACGGGCACTTCATCCGCAACTGTCCTAAAAAGCCTAAGATCCATGACAAGGCGGAAGGATGGCAAAAGGTGAACATATCTAAGCCCAAACACCAACACGGAAGAGATTCCAAAAAGGGTGAGGGGTCCAATGAATCAAGGGCCACTACTCTTGAAGGATCCCTAGAAGTACCCAAAAACAAAGAAGCTGTGGAAACCATGGGGGATCTCATGCAAAACGTAGAAATCGAAGAGAAATCCAGCAATGAAGGCAACAAGGAGCCGGAGGCAGAACTATCAGAACATCAAATGAAGGATCAAGATGAAGAAATGGCACCAGTCACATTTGAAGAATCATTGGGGAAGTCAGAGGAAGACTCTGGAGAGGAAGACGTGGAAGAGGAGGAGGGGGAAATTGAAATAACCACTCCAAGAATGTCCAAAACGAGAGGAAGGAAATCCAGGAAAGAGATAAGGGAGCAGGCATCCTACAGGGATAAGCTGCAAGGATCCCAGCTAACCTTGGAAAAGCTCCTGAACTCTTCTAGGAACACCCGCTAGCAAGGGCATGCCCGAAAAGGGATGCCTACGCTCCCCAAAAGTAAGTAATGAGGGTCCTCTCCTGGAACTGCAGAGGTCTCGGAAGCAAAATTAAGGAAGAAGCTATGTCATCTTTGTCTTCTTTACATCAGCCAGACATCTTTTTGATCCAGGAGACCAAGATGGAGGAAGATGCATTCCTCCAGGTAAGTAAAATTTTTTGGAAATACAAAGGGAAAGCAGCGGTCAGCTCAAGAGGGGCTTTCGGTGGCATTGGAACTATGTGGAATGACAAAGAATATGATGCTATTAATATCAAGTACAACACTCACTGGGTCCTCACCCAGCTGAGGCAAAAAGCCTCGAACTCCCTGGTAAGCATCTTCAATATCTATGCTCCCAATTCTATTGCTGAAAAACATATCTGCTGGAACCTCTTGCATGAGGAGAAGAGTAACTTGCAAGGTAATATTATAATTGTGGGGGATCTCAATGTCACCTTGTGCCAAGAAGAAAAACGTGGCGGTTCCCTGGTCAGGGATCCAATTAGAGAAACTATTGATGAGATCATCCTGGACTGGGATCTTATGGACATTAAACCCACTTCTGGAAAGTATACTTGGAATAATAGGAGGATTGGGCCTGGGCATATCGCTGCCATACTCGACGGGTTCCTGATTCAGGACTCCTTCCTCTTACTGGGGCTAAATTTATCCTCCAAAATATTGCCCTTCGGAGTTTCTGACCACAAGCCCATACTTCTGGAGATGGTCAATAATAAGAACTGGGGTCCAATTCCATTTAAATTTAACCCCCAGTGGGCAAATCAATCTGACTTCTTCAGAATTGTTGTCGATACATGGACCCATCCAGTCACTGGCTCACCTTTCTACGTATGGGAGGAGAAGCTCAGAAGACTGAAAAAAATCCTCAAGTCGTGGGCCAAATCCATTCCGTCCCCTTCTCACCAAAAAATCCACGCTGTCCAACAGCTTGAATCCCACCAGGTGGAAATGGAAAATAAAACCGTGGACGCTAAGGATATCCAAACCGAAACCGCCTTGCAAGTAAATCTCCACAACGCATGCAAAATCGAAGCTGACTGGTGGAAAATCAAAGCTAGGAACGATTGGCTGATAGAAGGTGACAGGAACTCGAGCTACTTCCACAAACAGGCGGCAGTCAGGAATAACTTCAATAATGTGCAAAAAATTCACACTCGGGATTGTATTATCACCGATCATGAAGAAATCAAGGAGGAAGCCACTAGGCATTTCAGCGCCCTCTTCAGCGACCAGCCTGTCCTGGAGGATGCCGATCTTATGAGGCTGATCCCCAATGATATAACTAACAATGATAACGATTCCCTCATGCAGGCTATCACATTGGAGGAGATTAAGAGGAAAGTAGACAGCATGAAGGATGACAGAGCACCGGGACCTGATGGGTTTAATGCCACCTTCATTAAGCTCTGCTGGAACATTATAAAGAATGACTTGTTTAGGATGATCAGGAAGTCTCAGAGATGCAGTAAAATAGGTGGCAGCACTAACTCTGCCTTCCTAGCTCTCATCCCCAAAAAGAAGGCAGGCAAATCTTTTGACAGGTTCCGGCCTATATCACTGTGCAACATAGGTTATAAAATCATCACTAAGATAATGGCAAGCAGACTCAAACATATCCTCCCGAGACTGATCCCTGAGAATCAAGGAGGATTTGTCAAAGGCAGGAAGATCTCGGAAAATATCATTTTAGTCCAAGAGGTTATTCACTCCAGTTTGAAGAATGGCGATAAGGGAATGGTGGTTAAAATTGACCTTGCCAATGCCTTCGACAGAGTCATCCATCCCTTTCTCTTCCAAGTTATGCAGAAATTTGGATTCGCTCTGGATTTTATATCTTGGGTTAGGGCCTGTATCAGCAAGCCGTGGATTGCCCCGCTTGTCAACGGAAGAGCTGCTCCCTTCTTCCAAGCCACGAGAGGTCTGAGGCAAGGCTGCCCGCTCTCCCCCCTCCTTTATGCTATCCAAGCTTCAGTCCTAAGCTTTCAGCTAGACTCCGCCAGGCAAGACCAAGACCTTCCCGGCATCAAGATGGCCAGGGGCATCAAAGAGATCAACCATGCGCAGTGGCGGATGATACAATCCTGTTAGGTGGAGCTAGCATCATCATAGCCCACAGATTCAAGTCTGAACTTAACCGCTACTGTCTAGCTTCTGGAAGTCAGGTCAATCTAAGGAAAAGCCATATTTATGGCTGGAATATCAACCCGAGGGAAATGACGGACATCTCTCGAGGGCTCAACATGGCTGGGGCTACTGATTGGGACTCCTTCACATATCTGGGGGTTCCCATATTCAAAATCAAGGCCAATAGCTCGGCCTGGAGCCCAATTGTGGAGAAAATAAAAAACAAAATCCAGGGATGGGGTTCAATTTGGTTAAATTTAGCCGGGAAGGTGGTTTTAATCAAGGATGTCCTGAACAGTTATCTGATTTACCAGAGCGCTCTTCTTCTGGCACCGGCCAAAACCATTAATCAGATTGAAGGACTGATAAGGTCCTTCCTATGGCAGGGAGGGAATGTAGGAAGAGGCAAAAAGTTTTCCTTGGTGAGCTGGAAGACTATTAAATTGCCAAGACCTGAGGGAGGTCTTCATATCAGAGACCTCAGAATACAAAATTTGGCCTTGGGCGCCAAGTTGCTCTGGAACCTGCTAGCCCCTAAGCCCTCCTGGTCCAGCCTAGTGCTGAAAGCTAAGTACTTCAAAGGAATGAGGCTCAGCTGCCTGGAAGAGGGCCACGTGACCAAGAATGGATCTCCTATCCATAAAATATGTATCAAGTCGCTCCCTCATCTCCTGGCCGATCTTTACTGGGTCCCAGGTAATGGGAAGCTTATCAATGTTTGGCACGATAAAGTTCTTGGCAAGATCCCTCCTCATCTCCCTCGCCTGCAGCAAAGGATGAAGCGCAGGGGCAGAAAACTCTCTGGGATTTATCCACGTGGGAAATCGCTGAACCTCAGTGCTGGGCTAGCTGGAATCTGCCAGACCTTCCAGAGGATCTAGATGCAGAGAAAACGCAGCTACTCTCCCGCCTGGCTGGAATCGCCCCCATCAGCAAAAAAAAGAAGAGACTGGCGTGGATGGGGTGAGAAATCTGGAAATTACTCCATGACTGAAGGATATCAGCAATTCTCAGCAGACTATAATGTCCCAGTCAACCCTCATCTATGGAATTACAATTGGAACAATGCTACGTTGCCCAAGATTGATCTCTTCATCTGGTCGCTATTGCACGGTAGAATACTCATGGGCGAGAACCTGGAGATGAGGGGGATCGCTGGCCCATTTAGATGCTTGCTATGCGCTGGAGCGGTTGAAAACATTAGTCATCTTTTTTTACATTGCCCGTATGCCATTTCAGTTTGGAAGACGGTGCTGGATCGCTGGGGGGGAGTGAAGTTGCCGGACAACATACAAGATTGTTTTTTTCATTGGGAAAGTCTTTATCATGGCGAGCTGAACCAGAAAAGGGGAGTGAGAGCCTGTTGGCTAAAAATCCCCAAATTAATCTGCTGGTGTTTATGGAATGAAAGGAATTATAGGATTTTTCAGGAAAGGAGTCAGCCTGAGTGGAAGACAGCCATCAAAATTCAAGCCTTGCTAGTGGATGTTATCAGCATTTCTAAGATTCCCAACAACAAAGGAATTATGACGGATAAAGAAAAAGAGTGGTTGGAGAGTCTCAATCCCCCGGCAGTGAACATTGTTGATGCTAAAAAATTGGAAACCTGGGAAATCAGGATGGATATTTCTCAATTTGAGAATTGGCTAAAGGAAAGGAAAAATTTTAAACTATTCTTTGACGGGGCTTCCAAAGGGAACCCAGGAAAGGCCGGGGGAGGGGGAGTCATTATCAACTCGGATGGGGTTGTCGAGGTGGAATACTGCTGGAATATTGGTCATGAAACCAATAATATGGCTGAGGCCTATGGGCTGTGGCAAGGATTAAAGCTGCTGCTGAATAAAAGAGTGGAGGAGGTAATGGTCTTAGGGGATTCCAGGGTTATCATTCAAGCTATGAACGGCAGAAGTAAGAGCGATAATAGCAGGACAACAAGACTAATAAGGAGAATTAGATCCAGGATCAAACTGTTCAGAAGAGTTCGCTTCCTTCATATCCTTAGGGACCTGAATGGCTTGGCGGACACTGCAGCCAATAAATCCATAGCCCTGGGACTGCATGATCTCTATGTTAACTTGGTTATAAGTAGTGACATCCCTCCCTAGATCCTCGGAAGGCCTCCGATTGAAAGAAGGGGTGTTTAGGATGCTTGTCGTCTTGTACTTTAT